>LPNX010255697.1:177373-206103 GCA_001517045.1 Pseudotsuga menziesii
AAATTCACACTCAAAATAAATTCAATAAACTGAAATGTAATTATGCAACCTACATGCCCTAATTTAACAATGCATCTACAAAACAATGTCAGATGTACTTTTGCATCATTGATAACTTCCTTGGCAATGGCGCCAAAATGTTGGGCCCACTATATGCCAGTTAATTAAAACTTAACATGAAGAGTGCTAAACATATATTGTCAACCCAAGGAAGTCTTTTATTTCAAAGCTATCGTGCAAAATCTATGCAAGCACAATTTCTACTTGACACTGTTATCTATTGGTATGCAATCGAAACTCTTTGTAAACTAGATCACACCTTCTTGAAAAGAAAACAAACCTCAATCCTATTCGTAAATCCAACTGTAAATATAATCACACTTTAACAAAATCAATTTTTATGAAGCAAGATCTAAATACATAAATCTGAAAGAAATGCTATGTTGGCCAATGATCTATTAAACAAATTAACAGGAAAACAACTATGATAAATCTAATGAAATCATGAACTAAATAATAAAAACAACTATGATCAATCTAATGAATGAAAGCATGAATTAACAAATAAACAAATCTACAAAATAAAACACCTATAATCAACACTACTAGCATCTGCTCAGGGAAGAGGGCCCTTCCTCCACTAAGGAGAGCTGGATCTCCACAATGAAAGTCTACAACTTCAGAATTAAGAAACTGCCAGCATGTATTATCAGAATGGAATGATTACAATAGATCTGGATCAAATCCTACATCATAACATTGATTTCTCTCCTCCTCCTTTTCTCAATGAGATTGATTACATATTTATACATAAAATTATCTCATGGAAATGAGGAATTCAACCCCCAACTTGTGATCTGTAACAGTTAAAACATGACCGTAACTACTAACAACTTTGGAACCGGCCGCAACAGTAAATCTAGAAAATACCCTCTCAAAGAACCACTAGTATATCGCAAAACATGGCTTTATTTGGTGATTTCCTCTCAATTCAAGTAAATGAGGTTGTTTTTCACAAAACCCATGTCTCAGAGTTTCGATATTCTTTTCCATTTGCCCGCAAATCGATACGTGAATCAAGGTGTTCTTATCTGGCATGCATTTTTGGTTAAGGATGTAATAGCTAACTGTGAGCGTCCTGCACATGACAAATCACTCCACAAACCATCATTAGTAAAATTATGCATAATAGTCTTCAATTCATCAAAGATAAAGGAAAATAATCATTATTAACCACTTAAAACATCAATGGAAGTAGTATGTTGTTTTATGCACGGTTACAACAAATGGATGGAAAATGGAAAGATAAATGGGCGATAATGGGAAGAAAATAGATGAAATATATGTCGATAAGTGATGGAAAAATTGACAATTCCGTGGCCCAGTAGCAGTTAGTAATCACGTTTGAACATGGCACTTGTTTGCATTTCATTCAATCAATTGGGTATTTAGCTTGCTTCCAAGTCGATCCACTTTCATGAGTCATGTTACTCCTTTGAGTCTTTCAAAGAATGCATTGTCCACCATTGCATTGTGTCCTAGTATATTCTTGGTCAAGTCAATGCCACCAAGTCTTTGGTTGTGTCGTCCAATGTTCAAAGGGAAGTTGAGAGTTTACCTTTCCAGTCAAAACAACCTTTTTGTCAGTACCTTTTGAGTTAGTTCTATTGTTAGATAAGATTCAAACTTCCTAAACTTTGTTCTATGTTTCATGTCATTGATGTGGGATTCATCATGGCCCTCCTTGGACGAGACTATTCCTGTCGACTTCAAATCATCATCCAGGAATTAGTCTTAGAAACAAGATTAGTACCTTGAGATCTATATGCATCAATTACAGATTCTCTCGCTTTAGAAATAGTTTCACATCATTGGCCTTGGATCAAAAGATTCAACTGAGTGTTCGACATCAAATCATCTATTCAGAATCAGAATATTGTACTAGGGTACCTTGGGAATCATTGACACCAATGGTGATTTCCCTCGCACTTGTTAATGGTTCTCATTATTGACGGGTAATTAAGATGTTTCTACCATGTTCGACATCAAAACATTGTAATCACATGGATAGAATCATACTTTGTGGAAAATGAGACGAAGACCCTGGGAACTTGTTAAGTGCTCATTGCTTTCCCCAGGTTGCGATGGATTATTTTGTATGAGTCCTAGCATGGATCCACATTCGTATGGTCGTGGATGTGCTCAAATTTGTGTCTATTTGACATAGATCTACATTGTATGTCTGGTAACTATGTCCAAGTTTGAGTCCTCTCTCACATGGATATAAGTTGTATTCTAGTAGCCATGTTTGTTCATCTCTCTCATGGATGTGCCTTGTATTGGTCTGCAGCCATGATGATGAGACATTTGAGTATGAATCAAAAGTATTGATGTAATGCAGAAGCCCGGATGATGATGATCTCCGATCAAGTGATTTCTTGCCTCGAAGTGATAACTTGATCTTTCAAAGATCTCGCCTATCATATCCCTATACCCTCATGATTTGGGGGGCATTCTGTTACACATAAATCTTGTCACTATCATGTGTTGAGGCCTAAATCATCAGATTTTTCCCTCAATTCCCAAACTGTGAAGTTGAACATTGGCCCAGACTCCAGTTTTCCATATTTGAGTCCAGCGTTGACTTTTCCCTTATTGCAAAAGGCGTTACCTTATTTAGTAACGCCCATTGTCTCTTGAGGATAAGCGGTGCCACTACATATACCCCTTGATCAAAGAGACGGTCCACCTTGGTAACGCTTTGTCTGCATGGAAGAATAGTGGTGTCCAATTTCAAAAATGAAAAAGAGAAGATTCACGAAGCTTCTTGAAGGAAGACTTCATGGTACCCTCATCCCTACTCCTGTGGACCACCTGGAGTCAAGATCCTCCCTTTTTGGATCTCCCTTCCACCTCACCCACCATTTGTTTAACCATCCATATCCTCCCAAGGCCTATAAAACTTGGCTCATTCCCCATGGTTGAGAGAGAGAAAAGTTATGCTGCTGAGGAAAAACATTCATGAATTTCGGAAACACCTGATAACCCTCCAACCTAAGAGCATCATTCTCTACTGCCTCCAAAACCTGAGTTGCATACACTCTCCAACTTTTCCCACAGAACTTCTTCAGCTACATTGGTAGAATATTCCTACTGGAGATCACTTTTCAGAATGCCTTTCACAACCTTTAGGTTTCCTTCTTCATTAAGCTTTTCTTTATGTGCTTCCAACCAATTTATTCCAGTGAGGACATGATAGGATCCAAGTGGCAGAACATTCAGATTTGCACATGTGACTAACCCATCCATGACCAATGGACATTTATTACCACCTCACTGACTTTCCTCTTGGTTCCAGTGGCTAGTTAGACTAACCATGAGAGGAATAGAATGACATCCCAACAAGTGCACATCCCAACAAGTCTAGGGGTGATATAGCAGGGTAATCAAAATAGAATAATTTGCCCGACAATCTCACCCTCAACTTCCACCACAGTTGAGTTACCTGGTGATATTTTAACATTGCACAGATTTTAGGAATGATCCCTACTTCCTGACCCAGATTCAACTTCACAATAGTGAACATATTCCCCTGTCAATGGTCCAATTCTGTCTTTTCTTAAGCAATCATCCTATGCTTCACAACCTGCATAGATACACCATCTAAATTTGTTTCAATACCATCTTCATATGGTGTCCCTTCATCCATAACAAAATGATGTTCTGCTTTCATAATTCTTCTTCCAAGGTGACTCCCTCTCCATTAGAATCTTGATTCTTCTTTATAAAATTGTCCTTGTACATTTCTTTTTCTTCCTTCATCTTCATATCATCTTCAACTGACTATCTCAAGGGGACTTATTACATCATGGCTTCCCCTATTTTTTTGTAAATGTTCCATTTTTCGTGCAATCGGGTGCATAACTTCAACGCCATTTTCCATCTTTCTGACACCTGTAATCCCCACTGAAAACCTGCTGAATTCCTCTGTTTTGGCCAAATTATCCTTTCCACCTGATCGGGTTCCCTTCTAATGTATCAACAAAATTTTCCAAATTTTCCCGACACGTATTGGCAAATTCACCCAATTCCTTCTGGTCAAACCATCCGCTGTGTCGAAAAACTTTTCAACTTTCATCCGATCGCTCTTTCCATTGCGTTAGAAAAATTTCAAACTTCCTTCCAATCGATCTTTCCGTCGTGTCTGAAAACTTTCCAAGTTTCTCCCAATCGTCCTTCCATCATAGTGGAAAACTTTCCAAGTTTCTCCTGGCTAAGGCCTTCGTCGTTGCAAAAAACTTTCCAAGTTTCTCCTGGCAAAGGCCTTCTCCATTGTGGAAAAAATTCCAGGTTTCTTCCATCGCGTCAGAAAACTTTCCGACTTCCATCTGCTACGTCGGAAAACTTTCTGACTTCCATCTTCCGTTTCAGAAGACTTCCCAAGTTTTCTTCAACTGTTGCAGAAAAATTTTAGACTTTTCTCCAATTTTCCCATACTTTGAAAATTTTTCGAACATAAATTTTCTTCTTCTGTTAGCAAAATTTCCTCCTTTCCCGCCGACGCCATCGACTACGATCCTTATCGACTCCATTCGTTTCTCTTCACTGACAACATCGCGGCCACCCCCATTGGCTTCCCTCAGACAACGAAGTCGACATATCAGCTCGGCTTCACCCTTCACACCGATACGATCAATGTGACATCATCGACTCGAATCCACCAACCCAGTTGCCACTGTCGGCTCATCTTTAGATTTCGCAGCCAACACTGTCACTGTGGCTTTAGTCATCTCAGCCGACAAAGGAGAATTCTCTCCAACACTTAGAAAAAATTGGAATTTTTCTGCTGTTAGCTTCTTCCTGCTGAACACAGAGGCTAATTCTTCAGCGGGCCATTGAGGCCCAAAGTTACAACATCAGCTCTGATACCACACTATCACGTCCACACCCCTCATCCCAATGATGGAGAGGATGCGACCAACAACTTGCTGCTGACAAACGGGCATTATATCCCTATGAACATAAAATTAATAAATCAAATGCATTCAACATAAATATATACATATTCATAGTGCATTCTACAGTGGAAGCAAAATTCACTCATTTAAACATTCAAACATGTTCATATTAATTCATAAAACAAATAGTTTGCAGAGATTAAGCACAAGAATACTTATCTTAAAAGAAGCTGGCCCACAACTATCTATGTCACTGCAATGTTCCACCCAACCATAGGCGAGTGTGCTCATCAATCTCTCAGCAACATTTCCACCCCGACCTGTGAATGATTCCATAAGGCACTAGGGAACAAGAAGCTTACACACGACAATACCATACATCTACAGTCAAGCCAACATACAGTTGGGTTTCATAGATGGTCCATCCAAGCCAATAACAAATTGGATTTCACAGGATGCTAAGGAAACAAGCTAACAACACAAGGGTTCCTTGCACTTACTCAACCAATCCAACCTTCACATGGATTCCCTTCACAGCAAAATACCATTGCTGGGCATGAAGGAAAACGTTTGACAACCACAAACATAAATGGAAGGTGGGGAAAAACAACCCTGGAGAGAAAATTGATTCAAGGAATGTCCTTGGACTTCACAAAGGTAAAAACAACCTCTATTCACACCCAAAATGTGGGTCTACCTTCTCAGCCACTGAACTCTACACATACAAGATTCCAACTTGGAGAACGATGAGAAAAATGCAAAAATTCATGAGGGAAATGCTCAGAAAACCATGACCACATGAGGAATGAGAAAATACCCTCTCCAAACTGTTAGGATATTTAGACACTTAGGAGTTAGTTAAGATCAACTTGTGTAATATATCCATTAGGTAAAAGTTTGTTTCTTTAGTATGCATTAGTATGCATTTGTAAATATTCTAATCCGACGGTCACGATATGTTCTAGACATAGAGTAATCCGACGGTTCAACTTCTCTTAGATCATACCTACCATTGATCCGTGGCTTAACACCCGATTGGTCTATGATCTCTATTTAAAGAGCATAGAGGGTCCTTGGCTAGTTGATCAATTATGAGAAGCTCATGTAACTTTCTTTCTTTTGCATAATAAATTGCTCCAAGTAGCTATTTAGCTGGGGACTGTTTCCCTCTCGAGGGTTTTAACCACGTGACAAATATTGGTGTGTTGATCTGTGATCTGTTTGTGTGAAGCAGTTGTTCTTGGTGTTCGGTCCTTTGGGAGTACCCTGTGTACCCTAACATGGTATCAGAGCTTTTGTGAAGAGCCGCTTTCTGTTTTGATCAAGATCTGGAACCGGTGTTGCCGAAACTTTGAAAGGGTTTCTAGTTCTGGATTTTCTGTGCATTTGTGGCCTATGAGAGCTGTTCCATTGCGTTTGGAGCACCATTTCCATTTGGAAATAGTTTTCATTTCACCGAAAACTGTTTTCGTTTCACCGAAAACTATTTCCGTTTGTTCCAGAAACACCCATTTCGGCATATCTGAAGGTATAATGTTACAGTGACGGATTTGTTTTATTTTTTTTAAATCTCTCATATTTTATC
Organism: Pseudotsuga menziesii; assembly: GCA_001517045.1. Taxonomy (NCBI): domain Eukaryota; kingdom Viridiplantae; phylum Streptophyta; class Pinopsida; order Pinales; family Pinaceae; genus Pseudotsuga; species Pseudotsuga menziesii. The sequence goes on from LPNX010255697.1 coordinate 183,917, forward strand.
AGTCTTATTATTAGATCTTTCTGTTTTAGTCTCGGACTGTTGCCTTCCCTAGCTGCGTATGCTCTTTGCCATGCACCTTGCGCGATCACGGTGAATCAGAAACAGTGAGGGAACGTTTTTTTTCTTGTCTTCTCGGCTACGTATGCTCTTTGCCGTGCACCTTGTGCGATCACGGCAAATCAGAAACAACAAGAAAACTTGAAAACGTAGACTTTCTGGGTAAGCTAACCAAGATCTAACCCCATTATGTGGAAAACGTTTTTTTGTTTTTTGTTTTTTCGTTTTTTTTTGTGATTTGCAGGAAAAGAAAATAAGCACGGAAAACGAGAGAGAAGAGTAAAAAAAAAAAAAACCCACTTCCTCTTTCTATACTTTTACGTACCTTTTAAACTTATCTCACTTGGTCCAAAGTTGCTTTACACCTTGCTAAGTCTTGAGTTCAAGTCTCATCAAGCTACTTTTAGTGCATGCAATTTTTATTTTCAAGTTACTTTATTGTAAAAGTGCATCTCACATTAATAAAATAAAATAAAAGTGAGTCACTTGAGTCTTTTAATTTATTGCCGCACTATTTAAAAGTACCTTGTTGTAAAAGTGAACCTCACTTATTCTACAAAAGTGATTCACTTCAAATCAACTTTATTGTAAAGTGATTGTCAAAGGTTGATCTTTGAAAGAGGGGGGTTCTTTTTTTTTGTCAAGTTAATATCTACCACGTTACTATTGGGGACATCTTCAACATTTTCTTTGATCAAGCATAATTTCATCATCCAGAATCTGTTTTAAGTGTCGTTTTTTTTAAAACCGCATATTTTTTTGAGCTATTTGCATCTATATAGTTAGTTTCTGTTCTTTCGGCCATTATTTTATAGTATGGCCGCCCCTTGTGATATTATACTTAAAAGTTCTAACTATTTCTCATGGAAATCTCGTATGGAGGATGTTCTGCGAAGTAGGGGACTTTTCAGGATAACCTCAGGGACAGAAACAGAACCCACTGATGATGATAAGAAAATTAAATGGGCAAATAGATGCGATGAAGCTCGTGGATTGATTGGGATGTCAATCTCTACTGATTTGCGATTCCACATATCTGGCATTGATGAACCTGATAAAGCTTGGGAAAAGTTGGAATCTTTGTTTGGTAAACACAATGAAATTTGGGGTCATCAACTTGAGAATGAGTTGCTTTTCTTGAATCCCAATGATTTTTGTTGCATTCAAGACTATTTATCTAAGTATAAAACTCTTAAACTATTATATGCAGAATGCAAGATTAAGAAAGAAGACAAACAATGTATTTATCATATTCTTTCCAAACTTGGACCTGCATATTCTATTTTTGTATCTACATTCTACTCCATGAAAGAATCATTGACTGCAGCCAGCTATGTAGAGCCTAGTCTTGAATCCTTTTGTGATTCCTTAATTAGAGAGCAAGATAAGCTCATTCATCTTGGAATAATTAACAATGCAGATACATCTGGGAAAGCCTTATTGTCCCAACAGAAAGAACAGTCCAAGCCTCCCAAGAAACAGAATTTTCACAATAATAAGCAAAACAACAAGGGTCTCAAACCCTCTCAGTCAGCTCCTTCTTCAAAAACTGACAAAGGATCCAAGCAAAAAGGAAAGAAGACTAAGCGTCATTACAATTTTTGTGGGAAAGATAATCATGATGAATCTAAATGTTTAAAGAAGATGGCAGCCTTAGAAGTAGCAATGAAGAAGCACCACATCAGCCTAGATTCATCTTCAGAATCTAACTCTCATGGACATGCACTTTGTGCTTCTGGTTACTCTTATACTGCATCTTCTTCTTCTACTTCAAATGAATGGCTCATTGATTCTAGAGCATCTTATCATATGGCTAAGGATCAAGCCATCTTTTCTACTATGCATGAATGTAACACCAAAGAAATATTTGTTGGTGATGATAGATCTCTAAATGTTGCAAGATCTGGAACAGTTCCAATAGAAAATGGTCATTTCAGTGATGTACTATGTGTTCCAAAAATTTCCTGCAATTTGTTATCAGTCTATCAAATTACTCATTCAGGTGAAGGTAAAACTGTGACATTTACACCTCACCAAGTTGTAATCAAGGATTTTAAAAATCCTCAAAATATCCTTACTACTGGAACTGTTGATGATATTATCAGGTTATACAAATTTAACAACTTTGGGTCATCACCTTTTTCAGTTTTTGTTGCTCATAGTGATAACTTGAGCAAACTTTGGCATGAGCGATTTGGTCACTTAAATTATCGCTCATTGCAACAACTATGTAAAGACAATATGGTGACTGGTCTTCTGCTGGTATCTTGCAAGGATGGTGTTTGTTCTGGTTGTGTACTTGGAAAACATCATCGGGACAGTTTTGACAAATGTGCCTCTTGGCATGCCTTGGTTCCCTTGGAGCTTGTGCATAGTGACTTGTGTGGCCCTCTTCCATCTACTTCCTTTTCTGGTTTCAAATATTTCTTAACTTTCATTGATGACTACTCGAGACGCACTTGGGTTTACTTCTTAAAACTTAAGAGCGAAGTATTTAACATGTTCTTGGCCTACAAGGCCCTTGTTGAAAAACAATCTGGTCATCAAATTATGAAGTTAAGATCTGACAATGGAGGAGAATATGTTAACAACAAGTTCATTTCTTTTTGCACTGAACAAGGAATCCAACAACAACACACTGTTCCATATACACCACAACAAAATGGTGTAGCTGAACGGAAGAACCGCACTTTAAAAGAAATGGCTAATTGTATGATCCAATCTAAGGGACTAAGTCTTCAATATTGGGCTGAGGCCATAAATTGTGCAAATTACATAGTTAATTGCACACCCACTAAAGTTTTACAGGGTATAACACCGGAAGAAGCATGGATTAAAATTAAACCAGATGTAAGTCACTTTCGTGTGTTTGGTTGTGAAGCATGGGCTTACATTCCGGATGAAAAACGGAAAGCATTGCAGCCTAAAAGTGAAAAGTGCATATTTGTTAGATATTTTGAAGATGTAAAAGGTTATAGACTTCTTCAACCACATTCTCATGATATAATCATGAGAAGAGATGTTAAATTTGATGAAAATCTCTTGGCCTACGAGCCTAACTTGGTGGGTGTGCCATCTTTGGCCTGCGAGCCTGATTCGGCGAATGTGCCTTCTTCTTCTTCTTCCAACTTCCTTGACATGTTTCCAACTCCAGTTTCGGATGATGACAGTGAGGATGAAAATCCACCTCCGCCTGCTCATGTTCCTCCAATTGCACCATCACCAATACTTCCTCTATGGGTCCGTTCAAAATGTGAAGCAACTGGTGATCTTGCCGGTGATCCTAGAGATCAACGTTGAACATGTTCTTAGTTTCAGCGAGCCTCTTCTCTTTTGGCTCAAGTTTCCGAGAATCATGATCCAGAAACTTTTGCAGAAGCTTCAGGAAATCCAGATTGGGATGCTGCTATGGATGAAGAATATCGTTCCTTAATGGCGAACGATACTTGGGATCTTGTTCCTCTTCCAAAAGGAAGAAAACTTGTCAGATGTAAATGGGTCTACAGAACTAATTATGCATCAGATGGAAGTGTTGAAAGACTTAAGAAAAGGTTAGTTGCCAAAGTTTTTTCCAAAGTTGAAGGGATTGACTACAATGAAACCTTTGCCCATGTAGCAAAAATGAACCCCATCTGCCTTGTTCTTTCCCTTGCAGCCTTACATAACTGGGAAGTCCATCAAATGGATGTCAAGTCTGCCTTCTTACATGGTGATTTACATGAGAAAATTTACATGGAACAACCTCCTGTATATGTTCAGAATAACTCTAGCCTTGTCTGTCTCCTTAAGAAATCCTTATATGGCCTTAAGCAATCTCCTAGAGCTTGGTATGCCAAAATGGATAGCTTTCTCCTTGACACTGGTTTTTCTAGATGCCATTCTGACCCCAATGTCTATACCAATAAAGTAGGAAACCATCTCATCATACTTGTTCTTTATGTTGATGATCTTATCCTTACTGGTAGTGACCCTAACCTTATAACCCATGTGAAATCCAGTCTTAAGCAAAATTTTAAAATGTCAGACTTAAGACATTTGCATTATTTTCTTGGTCTCCAAGTCTTGCAAACCAAAGAAGGAATCTTTCTTTCCCACTCTAAGTATGCTTGTGACCTTCTTTGTCGCTTCCACATGGAAGATTGTAAACCAGCCCCTTCTCCCTTCCAGTCTGGAGTCAAACTTTCTGCCACTTGTACTTCCCCTGAAGTAGATGCCACCTTGTATCATCAGCTTGTTGGTAGTCTTTTATACTTGACTCATTCCCATCTTGACCTTTCCTTTGTCGTTGGTCGTGTTGCCCGTTACATTCAAACTCCTCATGAAAGTCACTGGAAAGCCGCAAAAAGAATACTTCGATATATTCGAGGTACAATTCAGTTTGGGATTCATTACAGTACAGGGGGGAAACCTTTGTTGGTTGGTTTCACTGATTCAGATTGGGCCGGCAATCCTGGTGATCAGAAGTCTACTGTAGGTTATGTTTTCAGTCTGGGATCTGGACCTGTCACTTGGGCTTGTAATAAACAACAAGCTCTTGCTCTTTCTTCAGCAGAAGCAGAATATCGAGTAGCAGTTAATGCCAGTTAGGAAGCTTTATGGCTTTGACAGATCCTTTCAGAGTTTGGATTCGAGCAGCAGCAGCCTACTCCACTTTGGTGCGACAATCAAAGTGCCATCAAGCTTGCCAAAGATCTAGTTCTACATCAGTGCAGCAAACACATTGAGCTACACATGCACTTCATCAGAAATCTTGTTCATGATCGTGTTATTGAAGTGCTCTATTGCCCTACAGATGATCAGGTTGCAGACATCTTCACCAAGTCTCTTACAGAAGCGAAGTTTTCTAAACTTCGGTCTATGTTAGGAGTTCAGGAATGTGTCCTTAAGGGGGGATAGGCTCTAATGCCTCCTTCCTTCTCCTAATAGTGTCACTTTTGTAAATCCTTCAATCCTATCCCAAGTTGTTCTTAAGGGGGGATGTTAGGATATTTAGACATTTAGGAGTTAGTTAAGATCAACTTGTGTAATATATCCGTTAGGTAAAAGTGTGTTTCTTTAGTATGCATTAGTAGGCATTTGTAAATATTCTAATCTGACGGTCATGATATGTTCTAGACATAGAGTGATCCGACGGTTCAACTTCTCTTAGATCATACCTACCATTGATCCATGGCTTAACACCCAATTGGTCTATGATCTCTATTTAAAGAGCATAGAGGTTCCTTGGCTAGTTGATTGATTATGAGAAGCTCATGTAACTTTCTTTCTTTTGCATAATAAATTGCTCCAAGTAGCTATTTGTTTTCCCTCTCGAGGGTTTTAACCACGTGATGAACATTGGTGTGTTGATCTGTGATCTGTTTGTGTGAAGCGGTTGTTCTTGGTGTTTGGTCCTTTGGGAGTACCCTGTGTACCCTAACACAAACCCCCAAAATGCAAATCTCTGCTATGTTTTCACTCGGCCACACCAAAAACGAGTTTTTCTAGCTGCACATACACTCGGCAACCCAAAAACAACTTTCTAGCCATGGAAAAAAATGGGTAAACTATAGAAATGTAGAGGACAACTCCCAACTTAATCACAGGGAAAAAAAAGCCTCTTCAAACCCCAAAATCGTGGCCCCTTCCTTCCCATTTTCCCAGCAACACCCAAAACGCATTCTGGGTATGGAGAAGGGAAGGAAACGGCAACCAAACCGTGGAGGAGAAAGCTCAGTCTCTTCCTACTGTGTGAGGGAGACAAAACTCCATGAGGATGAGTGAGAAATGAAATTCATGGGTGCATAATGGCTTGGGCATGCCTTCCCAATATTTTACTTGCCCCACAAGTCAAAAACACACTTTCCAAAAATGGGTGACTTCCCAAATTCAAATTTGACCTCCATACCTTTCTCATCCCAAGGAGATAACTTCTTCAACCACTTCTAGATGATTGGGCACAAAAGGAAAAAATGGGTAGTTAACAACTTATGGGTTTTCCCCTTGGATATTTGGATTTTCCCCATTGGTTCACAGGTTTGAATAATTCCCCCTCCCTATTCCTTGTGAAATCATGCCCCCATCTCTTCAACGTTGTGGCACATAGATAGTTGTGTTATTTTTATCAATTTTCATTTTACATGATGTCTCAAACATATTGTGCCTTGCTAGCACATAAACCATCATCATCGATTTTGATTGCTGAAACATAAAATACTAAATCCATGGTGGGGCCTTTTCCTTGATATCCACACCATGATTAAATACAATATTTCTATCTTATGCAATTTAATACCATGGGGTCAAAACCAGGGTGTTACAGGAAAACATTGAATTGAAAATGATATGAATATGAAGGAAGAAAAAGAAACGTGCAAAGACATTTCTACAAGGAAGAATCAAGATTGTATTCTGATGAAGGAGAGAGTTGAAGAGTCACTTTGGACAATCGTGAAGTTTGAAAAAAAAAAAGATATGACAACAGATCATCATTTTGTTGTAACAAGAAATGAATTGGTAATGTATGAAGACTTTATGCATCCTATAGTCCAGATTGCTGAAGAAATAGCTGATGGTGAAAGGGATATGATGTTGTGTTCATACCAACACAACAGGAGGATGCTTGAGAAAATATCAACAGGGACTTTAGAGTCTCATGTTTTTGAAACTGATTATTGGTGTATGTTTGCAGGTATTGAAGCACACCTAGATGATGTGTTTATGTAGGTTGTGAAGCATAGGATGGATGCTTTGAGAAAGAAATGCAAGATAGCAGGTAAAAGCACTGAATTATTTTATAATTTAGTGGATAGCAGTAGAGACTCAAGAGAACAACATCAATTTTAGGAAAAGAAGATGCAGGTGTACCATCCAAAGGATAGACTGGACATGGATATTGAAGAAATAGTTTGTTGATGGTGAAGATGTATCAAAGAAGGCATGAGGAAAGAATGAATATATACATCAACAGAGAAAATAGACAAAGCAGTAGCATGACACATATGACAGAACAATATTGCATAAGCAAAGCTAGTGGAGCATTGCAGCCTAAAATTTGGAAACCTAGAGAATTGAAAATGACAAATACAAAACAACATGATAATATGGATGATCAGCTTCAGAACAAAGTTTGGGATCCATGCATATTGAATATGGAAGGTTATGACCAAGAGGTCATATTTATTTCTTCTTGGGGAGCCTGATGCAAGAGAATCCCGCTCTCCATTCAAATTCCAAGTTCAATGTTTGATCAGACCTAGAGGGGTCTTCAATTATGAATTGATGGTCTTCGAACCATCACATTGTAAATAAACCTATGTTTTATTTGATTCTAGATAGATGGTGAGTCATTTAGGTGAGTCAATAAGAGGAGGAGTGAGTCATTGGGTCAATTGATGAATTATATAACAAAGTCCTCAATTAGTGGTAACAAGTCATAGGATAGATCTGAGAGTTTGTTGTAATTAGGATTAGTTAGCAGATTATGAGGATCTGAATCAGAATTGGTTCATGAATCCAATTGTATAAATGTGTAATCCTACAAGGCATATAGGGACATAAAAATACAAAGATATATAGACATAGACAGGAGTAGGAGTAGATAGAACAGAGTAAATCTAGCTCAAGCAAGTACAATTATTTCATGAACTGAATGTTTATTTAAATCCTCTGTTAATGGGTGATAAGCCTATGTGTGAATTAGGGATTTTGAGAGGGAGTGAAACAGAGATCGATTGATCGTTTATCTGATCAATCGAAGGAAGAATTTGATTAATAAATATTCATGAATGGATTTTATCTCGAATTAACCTTGTTACAGGTTCGGGATCTGCAGATCGATCACAGTAAGGATTGATAATAATTAAGGTTTAAGTCTATGCAGGTTGAATGGTTGAGATCATAGTAGGAACAAATCTATGGCAATGGTTGAATTCCGCAAATGGGAGTTGCACCCAAGATACTCCTAAACTAATAGCCCATATTCTTGAGGATCGTTTCGCAAAGATAGATCTTGACAGAAGATCAACGGTCAAAGTTAATTTCCGCAATAAAGAAAAATGAAGTTCTGCACTTGTTCAGAGATCAATGACCATAAAACATTCCGCAAGAGATTTGATGGTTGAGGACAGATCCACATCAAAATATAGATCTACGGTCAAGATCCACCCTATAGTAGATCAACGGTTCAAGAAGAGGCTTGCGGGAGCAAAAACACAGAAGTCCAAAAGTTTGAGAATTGAAAAGTTGGACATCCTAAAATACGCAATCTGCACTGCAGAAAGGGAAGTGTGAAAAGGTGCATATGGAAGGAGAAGTGCGGAAGTGCAGAAGTACAGAAGTTCAAAAATTGGAGAAGTGAGTTTTTTTATTTTTGCATTCCGCATTGTAGTCAAGGTGAAGGTAGAAATCCCATTGTGAAAGGGAGCGTGCAAAAATATTTGAATTGCGAAAAGTTGGAAGGTGGAACTTATAGTAGCAGAGACCCCAAAAATCCAAGGATTTGGATTGTGGAAGAAGATTTAGCACAACAATTTGGCTGTCGGGAAGGGTTTAAAGTCCCTCCATGCACTAAAGTTCATGTGTTTGATCTTAGAGGTGGGAAAAAGTATGCCACCAAGGTGGGGTTGGCATCACCAAGTGCAATATTGTTGGTTGTGGAGCATGATCTTCCATATTCAGAGATGTTATTGTTTAGTCGTGTTTGTACCCCAGTTTTATTGTACACTTGTCCCAGCAGGGGGATGCAGGGGGACATCGTCCTCCCATGGGGGTCCAGGGGCCAGCAAGGGTTCGAGGGTGAATCCCCTTAAAGAAATTTTCGGGATGTTTGTTGGCCAACAGTTTATGAGCCCATGGTATTGGGTGACCCTTGGTATTTTCCCATGGTAATTCATGTTAGGATTATTATAATCCTCCCTTGTCCATTTATAGTCTATTGATCATTTTGTCTAGCATATGGAGACATATTTACTGTATAAGAGTATGGGGAACATATATAGAGGTTTAAATCGACTTAATGCATGTTCATGCATGATTTTAAGTGTAAGGTTTGCCGTTACACCAAAACTTGTGGATGTTGGTGAACATTTGAAACCCAGCACAAGGCCCTATCACCAGGAGTGGCGGTTAGTCCACTTGTTTTATATTCCCAGAGGTGTGGCGGTTATACCATGTGGAGGTACCCAATACTCCAACACCCCACCTCTGGTGTAGCTCGGGGAATTGAACCTGAGACCTATGCTCTGATACCATGTAAGGTTTGTCGTTACACCAAAACTTGCAGATGTTGGTGAACATTTGAAACCCAGCACAAGGCCCTATCACCAGGAGTGGCGGTTAGTCCACTTGTTTTATATTCCCAGAGGTGTGGCGGTTATACCATGTGGAGGTACCCGATACTCCAACATTAAGTGCCTCTGAGACCATTCCCTACATTTTAGGAGCCACTCTAAGTGCCACCAACAACCTCCATTAGTTGGTTGTGGTAGGTAACTAGTTATGTTGAGTCAACCTTCAGTTACATTTAGTTAGATCACTTTCAATTAGTATAAAACCAATTTTTCATGGATGCATGGGGAAGTGGTGCCTTTTTCCACCTACCTTATCAGTTTAACTAGTTTAACTGATTATCTTACTGATTTAGTTGTCCAGAGTTAGACTAGTGGCTCCCATGTAATGATTTAGACACTCCTAGTTATCCAATCAATCAAGATTGAGTTGGTATATTCGAATATTATCCACATGATTGTAAGTATCCTTATTGTAACAATGGTGTATACTGCTGTAAATAATGAAGATTAATTTTTTAATTAACTGATCAATTCTTATCATATTTGTCTCAAATTTGTCTTGTTCAGTGTACATTGTTCTTGATATTCCACTGCACAATTCTACCTTTCAATTGCTCTAATTTCTTGTAGATCAATGGTTCAATAATTCAAACATGGTATCAGAGCTAAGGTCTAAGGTTCAATTCCCCCAAGCTACACCAAAGGGGGGTGTTGGAGTATCGGTACAACCACATGGTATAACCTTCGCACCTCTGTGAATATAAAATTGTGGACTAACCTCCACCCCTAATAATAGGTCCTTGTGCTTGGTTTCAAATGTTCATCAGCATCTGCAGGTTTTGGTGTAACGACAAACCTTACAATTCCCATATAAAAGGAAAGCATTGTAATATGGTTGTGTATTGTATTGTAGTATTGTAAAAAAATCTATGTGAATGTGTGAGAGAGGCTATGAGAGAGTGAAGAGGAAGTGCAGCGGGGTTGCTGCACATTGTATCCATTCATTTTGTTGGATGGTATAATAATAAAGGACTAAAAATTTCTATGTGGACGTATCCCATCTTGAGTGAACCACGTTTTATATGAGTCTCTCTTCTAATGTGTTTTAATATTTGCATCTTGTTTATTGCTTATTGTTTATTGTTATTGTTGTGCGATCATGTTTTTCCAACATAGTGTTCAGGTGACAATTGGCACTTGAATCGTATAATTTACCCCAAGGTCTCTCCCAGTGGGTTTAGATTTTTCTCATGCCCATGTGTGGATCTATTGGTGTTGTTTCCAGGGATAAAATATTTTTATCATTTGGTATAAAGGACATTTTTTTACTTTTTTTGATGAATGTTTTAGAGTAGATATTTACATTTTCATTTGGAAACTCTAGTTAGTTCAAATCCTAGCAGGTATACTACAAGAAGAAGAAAAAAAATCCTATTTCTTTTTGTGCCGAAACACCAATTGATTTTGAGTACAAGATTGAACATGGCTTCTTCTCATAGAACACTTGATCAATTATGATTGCAATGTATCTCGAATCCCCATCTAGTTTTTCTAGATAATTCTACTAACTCTTGTATAATGGATAGAATTTATGCTCCTTTGTATTTTTCTGCTATTGTTAGATATCCTCATACCTTACCAAAAAAAGTAATAGATAATATTCCTACATTCTAAGTAAATACTATTGTTTATGTTGAATCTCATATGACAAAAATTTGATTCTTGCATGAATACATGGACTTATACTTCACAAACATATGTGGCCATGAAATTAATTGTTTTATCCTTACAAGAGGATGCCTTGGAATGGTTCTAAGAGTTGGTTGTAGGAGCTATTTCAACCTTGAAATATTTAAAAGAGGCCTTTATAAAAATATGGGGGGAGAAAAGGTATAATTGACATTTATTAGAATCTCTCAAAACCATCAAAATAAATGAGAATGAGACTATTGAGGAGGTCAATAAAATATTTAATTACCTACTCTCTTGCTTTCCATCAACCATCAAGCATCATGCCATTTCCATTTTGGTCCATTTTATTGGGTATTTTCGTAGGGAAATTATCTATCAATTAAGAGACAAGGATCCCCTAGATAACAAAGAACCTCAAAACATAGTTGATCAAATAGAAAATAACATGAAATCTTCAAAGAGGTATAACTTGCATGGCTTTCTCAAAGGAAGCACATCTAGATCTGAGCTAAAAGCCAAAGTAGTTGCAGTTAATACTAATGAGTAACCTCATGAATCTATAGAAGCTTTAACATAATCTCTTAAGACTGGAATTAAACCATGCCCAATAGATGAGGGACATGAATAATAGGATGATCCAAATAGATATATCCCATTAGAATAAGTTTTATCCTAATGGGAATGCGTGGTGGCAAAGGAATCAAGGTCTCCATCAAGTCCAAAGGCCACCTACCTAGTTGGATCCCACAAACGTAATTGAGGACCAAAATCTTCCTTTTTCTAGGGTTTTCCAAGATATTCATGAAGAGTACACTTGTGCCGAGTATATATAGATCAATGGGGAGGAATCAATGGATTATGATGAAAATAACTATGCAGGATTCCCATACTACATCAACACAGTTGATATGAAATAGCCCCTTTCTCGAATCGTATGGATAAAATTAAGGAAATAATCATGGGAATTAACAATGGTACAAAGTTTATGGTGAAAATCCCACTTTGAACCAAATCAAACAAAGGATGAGATACCAAGGGTTGACTTACCATAATATGGGGAATAACAACACAAGTGCCACTAAGATTCATCAGAGCATATCTGAACCTCAAGTCAAGATTCCTCAAAATTATAATTTGAATATAGACTTGGGGGGTTGGATAGAAAATGCGTAAGTACTTGTGTTAGTTACAAAGCTCATAAAAATCCCCTCATATAAGGACAAGTTATTAAATTTTATTGAGGGTCCCAAGGAGGAAAGTTAGACTTAGGAACCTCATCAAATGTCATGTCCCTAGAAGTCATGAATCAACTTGATTTGAAGACCACATGACCATATAAAAGTGTATGTGGCATGGAATCAAGAGAGGTAAAGGTTTGTGGTCTAATTCAAGATCTGTCAATTAAGTTGGAAGCTCATCTGAATATCTCTTGTACCATGGATGTGGTTGTGATTGATGTCCCAAATACATAGGCCATGCTATTATGTAGGAAGTGGGTTGCTTTTTTGGGAGGTATCCTTTAAATGCACTTATCTAATGCCACTATCCCAATAGGGGGAAATACCTCTATAACCCTTCATCATGATATAGAGAGAATATATCATGTCGAAGATCCCCAAGACCCAAGTAATGAACACATCTATGAAGTTGAGGATCTAGGGTGATAAATAATTTTACCTAACCCTCCATCACCAGACATAGAAAGATCTAGGAAGAAAATGGATTGTGAAGTTGTAGATCTATTTACATGCATCCTTAGTTTAGATCTACATTGCACTTTCAATTTTAAAATTTTCAAGTAGATCTAATTGGAAAAAAAATCCTTTTAATAGGAGATCCAGAGTTAGATTTTCAATACGTAAAGAGAGATTATTTTGAAAATAAGATCTTTATTTATTGATATAGGAAAATTAAGTTCCCATTGTTCACTATTTGGACACCGAACAAAAAAGGTCCTAAAAATTAACTTATTTTGATTTTTATTGAAGCATTTACTAACCATTTATTTGCTTTTTAACTTAGACTATTGTTTGCTAGGTTGACATTTGATCTACAGGATTTCCAAAAATCACTTGGGAAAGTTTCTAAGGAAACTCACTTGCTTATTTTTACTAATTCATGATAGGTAGAGAGAGACTCTACCCATTTTTCACGAATCTGAGGCATCCAGGACAACCTGGGCGCCTAATCTTCCTCCTCTTCACTTATATATATATATCACTTGTAAGCTTGGTTGGACTCTTGGTCTATAAAGGACTAGAAAAAAAATTATATTTCAAGTTGTAACTTAGAGGAGCTAGTGGAATAACTCACCTTCTCTCTCATCCCCCCTACCTTGAGGGATTTGATCTCTTTTTCAAATTTTCCTAATTTATCTAATTTAAAGATAACACTGACTAAATCAACCAAGATACAGTCCAAAATATTTCCTTTCAACTTCAGTTAGAGGAGAAGTAACATTTTTAGATTATTTTTCATTTTCACAGTAATTAGACAACAATTCTTCTCAAGTTTCTCCTTCCTTGCAAAAAGTAACGAACCCTCACCATCAAAGTCTATCTTTATATATGCCCTGTAATTTCAACTTGATCCTGGTAGATCATGATAGAATATGATAGTGTGAAGTATTTTAATTATTAAAGTTTTTGTTTTGTTGACGAGTAACAAGTCATATATTAATCATAGTATTTAACTCATATTTTCCTTTCTTTATCAATCCTACAATCAAAGCATTTGTGAGTGGTTAGATCACATATCTTCTATTTCACTTAACTCGCCTAATTCCAATCAAAATCAATCCTAACACCTTTTTAAACTAACTCCACAATTAATTAAAGTCAACCTCCCTAACAAACGAAACTTTGATGTCTAACATTTATAGATTTGTTACTCATGAGAAAATTCTACAGTGAAAGGGTACCAACAAGGTAGTGACCATGGGGGCCCATCATGCTACATCTTTGATTGGTGTCAACATTGGACATACCCCGCAACTTTGATCTAGTCCCTTTCTCATGTGGAACCACAGTTGACTATCTGAATTTGTTTCGATGTACCTCGAGTATAGTGGAAACCCAATTCCCTTAACAAATTTAACTTGTAAAAAACATTCAATCCTTACACCAATCAAGTTCACAATTTGACACATATCCATTTAACAAGCATAGTTGATCCTCACCTCGACGGGTTCATAATTCGTCTTTGCTTCTGCTTTCTAGAATGAATAATATTTATTTTATGCTAATAAAGTAATCTTTTAGAGTAGCTTGTAGGCTTGGTGACTCCATTGTTTTATCCTTTTGAAGGAAATGGTATTCATGTTATGCATATTAAATCTTTGAAATTTCTTGCTAATTTATTTTTTCATATTTTCTTCTCTAGTTAACTTATATTAACTCTTAAGTTACATTTTTTAAGGTGACCATCCTTAGTTTGTTTCATAGGACCTACCTACCTTGGATTTTGTTTAGGAGCTGGCCTAAATAGAAGGAGTCAAGTGTTGTGGTGATAGTTGGAACTCAACTCATTGACTTTCCTCCAAGTCTCTCCTAGTGGGTTGAGAATTTTCTCAGGTTCACGTGCAAATCTAGGTGGCAACAGAGAATATGCTATAATTAGTTAGGGTTGGTTGCCTTTCTTTGGGAATATTTTAATTTAATATATTTAAATATATATTTTCTTTAGGGATCCCATGCATGAGATTTTTATCATTACATCAATAAGTTAGATATTTTCTTGGGTTTAGGTTTCCCCCTAATAGAACTACATCTCACATCTATATTTCTTATTATTGAATTTGTTGATGTATTTGTAACTTTGGAAGATATTCTGATGTTATTATTATTGTATGTTGTTGCACCTCCATTGGGGATGTGTGTTAACCCTTTACGAGATGTATAAATTCTGTCTATACCTTGAGGTACAACCTTCGTTGTAAGTCCAGGAAATTGCCTCCAGTGCAACATCATGTAAGAGAAGTGGGCCCCATGTGAGATGACATGTAGGCTCGAGTCTTATATTTGGACAGTGACTTGAAAGGGTATAAATAGGGAGGTTCTCTTCCTCATTTATACACACCATACACACTCTCTAAGGCACATGAGAGAGAGAGAGAGACTTAGAGGAGGAGAGAAATATAGTTGTTGAACATTTCTTATTACTTCTTTTAATCATCTTACTATTCTGAAGAAGTTTGTGGGGTTCTCTCCTTTATGGTTTCCCTGATGACAATATTTGTGTCTTGTGCATATTTTACATTTTATGCATTTTTATGTACTTGTCATTCTTTCAGATAAAGATCCTAGATAACCTAAGAAAATCTAACATGGTATCAGAGCCTCTCTAAAAGAAGGCACTGTGCAGCTACGGGAACTAGGGTTTCTTAGTTGAAGGTGTTCTCTCCACTGATCATAAAGCAAGGATGGATAGATTAACTCGCCTCACTAGGGCACATCTATTGGTGGTATTAGTTTCTGAATCAGATCAGTTTCATTGTACAACCGAAATACAACTGCAATGGCAGGTAATGGAAATTAGGGTTTCATGCCTGAAAACCCTAGAATATTGAATTTAGTCATTCTAGAACTTTAACTATGACGCGATATTGGAGAAGGATCAAAAGCTGTAAATTTTACAGGACGAAGAGAAATTTGTTCTGTACACTGTGTAAAAGTTTCAGCCTCAGATTTGCTATACTTCAGGAGATATGGTTCCTCTAAATCAGGGTTCCATCCTCCTCCAGAATACAGTGATAAACATGTGACTTAGGGAGATTTACTATATCTCGGGCTAGGAAGGTCAAAACGAAATTTTGCAAGATATTCTAGGTAGGGAACAGACTGTAGTTACTATGGTACGTTTTTCAGATCCATCATGTGAAATAATGACAAGTGGAAGTCCGTATAAGTTCATTATGTTGAACAGTCCCCAAAAAAAACTACCTTGTGAAACTCAGCATAAGTCCCACTTGGAGAATCCATTTCTGCTCTAACCTGTGGGGCTAGAAAGTAGACTTTCCAGGATATCGCAGTAAGAAGTTTTAGACCTTAAGGATCTAAAAAATCATAGATACAGCAGAATCAATAACAGGCATTTCTGCAAAAGAAATTGGAAAACTAGGGATTCCTATTCTGGGAGCTTCCCTCCACTATTTTCATAAAAGGAGTGCATTGGACACCTTGCCTTGAAGAGGCCCATCTTTCCATCCAATCGGAATTTTGAAATTCCAATTTTTTAAAGTTAGGGTTTCTCTAACAAACCCTAGATCAACCAGCTCTGGAACCAGGACGAACACCTCAAATCGGTAAGATCTAAATTTTTTGCTATTTACATTTGAGGTTCTCATTTCAAAATGACTAATCACACCAGCTTGATGACAAGATTGGTGAAGCTGACAAATTTCAAGTACAGAAGTATAGGACCGCTGTGATCCTTGAAGAAATTTACTTGGATCATTATTTCAGTAAGGAAGTTCTAGGAGCCAGAGGGAGATGAGGCTAAGGCCAGAGCCAAGAGAATCATTGCAAATTTATGTAAAGATCATCTCATCCATCATGTGTCATCCTTGAAGACACCAAAGGGAAGTGTTCGATGCTATGACCAAGCAATCGAAGAATAACAAGATATTTTTATAGCCACCTTGAATGGCCTCCCAAGATCATGGGATTCATTCATTCGAGGAATGTGTGCAAGAAGGAAGTGATTACCTTCAACAGACTCTTGGAAGAGTGCACAAAAGAAGAAGATCGACTCATAATAAGAGAAGAGAAGATGGGAGCAATGGAAGATCAATCTCTCATGATTCAAAGAAGATCCCTCAAGCAATGAGGAATATGAAGGACTCAATTCTTGAAGAACCTCTTATCCATCTTACCATTTGGATAAGAAATGATGTTGTTATGAATGAATAAGATGATGAAGCTAAAGGCTCAATAAGGAGTCTACCCATGAAACAAATAAATATATGTATTCAATTGTCATTTCATGATATTGTTTGGTTATGCATTTGTTTATATTCAGTTGATGTGTTATGCATGTTTGAGTATTTGCATTTATACTACTGAATTGCACATCATGGGTAAGACATCAATGATTTTGTACAACATTCCATTACTACTCATCTAGATTGAAACCTATTTGCTGGCATATTAGGAGTAATACACACTCTTAATAACATTAGGATAGAATGCATCTAGAAGTTATTGTATGTATACATGATCTGGATGAATGTTGTAGCATTGGATAAAATAGTCGCATGGCTATGTGACATATATTTGTCACTATTAATATGTTTTGGAAATTATGATATGTTTCTAATCATGCAAATGAAATTCATTTGTAGATCATTCCAAAGAACAAGTAACGATGGTTTAGAAGAGGAACCTAAAGCTTCCTAGGTCAAAGACACCATAGAGAAAGAAAGAGCTTCAGAAGAGTATAAAGAGAACGAGCTTTCTAGCTATGAAGAAGTAGACAAAAAGAAAGGGAAGGAGACTATGATCAAAGAGTACCAGTTCAAGAAAATGATGTCTAGTATGAGGTATCGAGACTTGAAGGGAAGTCCATAGTGTATTCCATATGGATCTACAAGATCCAGCATGCAGTAGATGGCAGCATCGTGGGATACAACGAAATATTCGTAACATGAGGATTCTCATAGAAAGAAGGAATAGACTTCAAAGAGACATTTGCACCAGTGACGAGTCAAGTATATGTAGAGAAGCCACTGGGAGATGAGACACATGACAAGAAGACTCATGTGTACAAATTAAGAAGGCCTTGTACGAGCTCAGAAGACACCCATGGGATAGAACATACAGTTACATAAGGAGCTTGAATATCACCTAGAGTGATGAAGATATTAACCTTTTCTACAATATTGAAGATGAAAGCCTATAGAGGATGACAAGCTCACAGATGGGTGCGACAATAACTTTTCAACAAAGTTCAAGATAGATGATCTTGGTGTCCAGTGACCCTAGATTGATACATAGAATATTAGTAGTAGAGGAAGCTACTTGTCATTCCATTACAGAATGTTTCAATACATAGAGTATGAAATGCAGAGGGAGAATGATGCTCTGCTTCAGAGGGAGTGACTACAGAATATCCTCAGGTTCGACATGGTATGGCAGGATGGACACCTTACTGATGGCTCTAGGATTTACTGAGATTAAAGCGGATTCCAACCTTCACTTCAAGGTTGAAGGTGGAATACTAGTGATGCTCCTGTTATATGTCGATGAGTTGTTCCTAACAAGAAAAGAGGAACTCATTAAAGATGCAAGAAGGAGACTTGCTGTCGAGTTTGAGATGAAGGACTTGGGTATGATGCACTATTTTCTGTGCATGGATTTGTAGAAGAGTGTGGATGGAATCTCCCTTGGACAAGGGGAGTATGCAGTGGAGATCCTGAAGAGGTCTGAGATGATGGACTGCAAGGCCATGGCCACACCTGTGGAATCGAACCTGAAGCTATTAAGTGATGCTTCATCATAAACAGTTGATGCCACAATGTATCGTCAGATTATTTGTTCATTGATGTGCCTGATGAATACAAGAACAGAAACATGCTTTGCTGTGAACGATCTAAGTCAGTTCCTGATGGATCCGAGACATGTTCACCTGGTTGCAAAGCATGCAGTGAGGTACCTGAAGGGTATAGTTGAGTATGGGCTTGATTATGATACGAATCAAAAGACTAACCTGCATGGTTATGTTGATTCAATTTGGTAGCGTTACTGAGAAGAAGAGCACCTTGGGTTGCTTCTTCAGTTTGAGATCCAGTATGGGCTACTAGTTTGGCAAGACGGAGTCCTACATGGCACTGAGTACAGCCAAGGAAAAATATGTTGCCACTTGCTTGGTTATTTGTGAGGTAGTATGTTTCTTTTGAAAGATACTATTTGATTTGATTGATCTGACTTGCATTTTTGTATGATACAGAGAGGAGAAGTGAAGCTCTAGTATGTGATCCAGATCAAGATCCCTCAAAAGAGGGAGTGATGAGTTCTAGCATAGTCAGTGAGACAGGTTGTTTGAGCATAAAATCTTGAAGAAGCTCGTAAGTTACTCAGACATAATTAGTTCGATAGGTTTTCCTCAGATGTAATCAGTCATGGAAAAACTCGTAGGTTATCCTTGGATGTAATCAGTTCTGATGTGATTTTATGCTAGAAATGGCTAGAGTGAAGTTCGAGTACTTCAGAGAGAAGCTTAGTGTTTTTCAGATCAAGGTTCCCTCCAAAGGGAAGTGATTAGTCTGGAAGACACAGATACACATGATCCTTTCCGACATGGTGGCAGGTTGGGCCTCCCATGGTCGAATGTAAGTGCAAAGCCTTTCCCCAGATGGTAGTAAGTGTGTCCTACCATGTCAGTGGATGTAAGTGCGGAGCCTTCCCCTGGATGGTAGTAGGTGTTTCCTACCATGCCGGTGGATGTAAGTGTAGATCCTTTCCCTGGATGGTAGTAGGTGTGTCCTACCATGCCGATGGATGTAAGTGCAGAGCCTTTCCCTGAATGGTAATAGGTGTGTCCTACCATGCCGGTGATGTAAGTGCAGAGCCTTTCCCCGGATGGTAGTAGGTGTGTCCTACCATGCCGATGGATGTAAGTACAGAGCCTCTCTCGGATGGTAGTAGGTGTTGTTGAAATATTGTAACTTCGAAGAATATTCTTTATGTATCTTTTGTGGTCCCCGATGGTCCAACCGGGAGAACCACTTGTATTAAATTGTACCCCGATGCTCCTAATCGGAAGAACTAATAAGAGTCATGAGGTAGTCCCCTCTAATTGTAAAGGTGGGTCATCAGCACCCCAGTGTGGTTACTCGAGCCGACATGTGTAACTCGAGCCTACATGAGTTAACTTAAGCCGACATGTTGATTGAGTAAACTTTAAGTAAACGGATGAATATAAATAGAGGTGTAGTGCTCCTCATTTGTGACACACACACTCACTTGGAATAGCGCTCTTGTGGAGGAGAGGAGTTGCTGGAGAAGGAGGAGAATCAGGTTTTTGATCTCCTTGTTGGTTTTACCTTTTTCCCTTTTGGGGCATCTATATTGAGGAAGCTTTTGCTGGGTTTTTCCCTTTAGGGTTTTCCCAGGATAAATATGTATTGTTCTTGTGATACTGTTTCTTTCAGTGATCCTGCTTTATATGCTTTTATTATGAAAAATGAAATGATATACTGATGTCTTAGTAAAGCATATGAAAAATTAACATGGTATCAGAGCTAACCTGAATAGGGCGGCTTTCACAAGTTCAGAAGCTAGGGCTTCTTATTTTTTGGTTCTCTCTCCACAATCAATCAGCAAAAGAAGGCTAGGCTGACTCTCCTTTGAAGGATGCATCGTTCTGTCGAAGCGAAATTCCATTCCAAGCATTTTCAATTTTCGATGTGGAAATTAGGGATTTCTACATAAGAGGCATTTTTGGGTGAGACCAGAATAGGATTTTTCTCCTCATCAAAACCGAAATTTAGAGACCTGGATCAGTAAATTTGGTTGGGTAAATCTCTGGGAAAGTCAAACCCTAGTTTGACCCTAAGCTAGGAGAAACCCTAAATACTAAAACTGCTAAGTTTTGGTACAGTCGCTATATTCTGATATTGGCGAAGGCTAAGAAGCTGAAAATTGCAGGGGCCGAAGATAAAATCTTTATGAACACTGTGTCCAAAGGGAATCCTTTGATTCGTTATATTATGGGAGATATGATCTCTCCAAGTTAGGGTTCCAGCCTCTTCCAGAAATCATCCATAAACAGGACACCTGGGGAGATCTGCAATATCTTGGGCTATAGAGGTCCAAATGGAATTCCTGAAGAATTTACAAAAAGGGCACGGGCTGTAATTTCTATGGTCTGAAGCTCAGACTCAGAAGATGAACCAGTGACACGTGGAAGGCCGTACAACTTCGCTGTTCTGAACAGTACTGTAACAGGTCACCTTGGGAAAAGGATCCTAAATCCAAAATGGTGAAACCAATTCTAATGAAACCTATGGTGTTGGATCAGGGACATGTGAGGTTACCTCAGTGAGAAATTTCAGACACAGAGGATCAGTAAGTTCGGAGATATCACAGAAATAGTAACAGGCATTTCTGCAGAAGAAATCAGAAAATTAGGGCTTCCTGTTCCGGGAGTTTCCCTTCACTGTTTTTAGAAAAGGAGTACATTGGACAACTCCATTTGAAGAGATCTATCTGTTTATCTAATCAGATCTGAAATATTCCAAGTTTCAAAAATTAGGGTTTCTGTGACAAACCCTAGATCAGCCAGCTCCGGAACCAGGACGGACACCTCAAATCGGTAAGATCTAATCCTTTGCTATGTTCATTTGAGGTTCTCTTTTCAAAGTGATCTATGACATCAGCTTGATGATAAGCTTGGTGAAGTTGACAACTTCCAAGCCTAGAAGTATATGATCTCTCTGAAGAAAATGGATTGGACACCTACATGAGCATAGAGGTTTTAGTTTCAGAGGGAGATGAGGCTAGAAGCCTTTCTCAAGAAGAACTTGGTCAAATCCCAGAAGATCATTGATGATTCAGTTTCGAATCAACTTGTACTACAAGTGTCTTCCCTAAAGACATCGATGAGGTTTGATTCCTTGACCAAGCTATTTGAAGGGAAGAACATAGATCAGAATATGACCTTAAGAAACCAGCTGAAGAATGTGAAGATCCAGAATGCAGAGACCATGCAGTCATAAAGATCTCTCAAATCAAAGAACAACTTCAAGCAGGGAAAGAAGAAGTGAAGAATAGAGAAGTGGTGATGGCCACCTTGGATGGCCTCCCTGGATCATGAAATTCAGTCATTTAAGAAATATGTTCCAGAAGGAAGTGATTACTTTCAGCCGACTTTGAAAAAAAAAAAAAAAAAAGCTCGTCTCTGAAGATCAAGCTCTCATCTTCCAAAGAAGATCCCTCAATCAATGAGAAATATGAAGATCTCAACTCTTGAAGAACTTCTTATCCACCTCAGCATTCGGATAAGAAACGATGCTATCATGAATGAAGAAGTCGATGAAGCTGAAGACTCAAGGAGTATACCCATGAAACAAACAAAGATAAGTATTCAATTGTCATTTCATGATATTGTTTTGTTATACATTTGATTATATTCAGTTGATGTGTTATGCATGATAGATTGTTTGCATTAATG
>LPNX010255708.1:0-224512 GCA_001517045.1 Pseudotsuga menziesii
CAGGTTTGCAAGGTGGACTTACTAAGTTGAGAGTTCCATAGAAGTTTCATTATTCTGCTGTGTTGTATCTTCTAACACGGAGGGAGTTCGGTCATACTTTGGGACAGTGCACCATATTTTAAAAAAAAAAAAATTCAGCAGACGTCGCTTAAGCGACGCTTAGTACCCGTCGCTTATCCGACGTCTTTGTTCATATCCGTCGCAAATCCGACACATTTAACTGTCGCTTTTCCGACGTCTTTGTGCATATCCGTCGCAAATCCGACGCTCTAAACTGTCGCTTTTCCGACGTCTTTGTGCATATCCGTCGCAAATCCGACGCTCTAAACTGTCGCTTTTCCGACGTCTTTGTGCATATCCGTCGCAAATATGACGCTCTAAACTGTCGTTTTTCCGACGCCGTTTGTAGATATCCGTCGCAAATCCGACGGTTCTTGCTGTCGGTTTTTCTTAAAAACTTTCACCACTGTCAAGGATATTCCATCGCTTAACCGACGGTTACTTAGGTGTCACTTAAGCGACGGGTATTTAGGTGTTGGAAACCCGACAACAAGTTTCCGACGCTTAACAAAAAATCAAAGTGTCGTACATGCGACAGGGAAGTGTCGAAAATCCGACATGACGGCCGTCGGATTTTTGGTCAAAATGTAGTAGTGATAGTAGTAATGTGTTTACTTGTTTTTTCTTCAAGGTATGTACTATTACACTCAAGTATCATTCTTATAGTCGAAATTATGTTTTATTAAATTTTATTATCATATAATTCTATGTTTGATTTTAATTATATTTGGGTGTCCATATTCGTGTGCACACTCGAATATGTATTTAGTTAAAGTTTTGAAAAACTCGATTAAGCTGCTAGCTCAGTCAAGCACTTCTCTAACTCATTCGATCAATGGTTTTAGATACCTTGATCGAACTCATAGCTTGATCTTGACATTGTCTTTTCACATGCATCATGTAAAGTTTCATTTAATGAAGTCTTCCAAAAGATGCTTGGACACCTTGTATTGAATCCCCATTTGAATTCACGTCATTGAACATTTTCAATTCTTGTCAAAATGAGAATTAGTATCATGTTTAGTTTCCATACTTTTTGTTTTTTGGATCCCACAGTCGCCATAACACATTTTATTTTATTTATTTTCCTCCACTCTTCATATTATGAAACACCAAAACAATTAGTCACGTGTTATTGATCTAAATTCTAATGTCATTCAATAATTTATTAGCAAGATTAATTGCAAATGTGTGACACAATAACAATTTTGAAAAGTAAACAATGGACATTGATATAACCCAAGGAAATGAGGTCATATTTTTTTTCATGCTCACATTTTCATCTCTCTAAAGGTACTAAAAATGCTTTTCTCCCTTGTATATAATTTTTTATTTTAAAAAACTACAATTATGTGATATGACTCTGAATTTAACACTAATGTTTATCTTAATCGTCCTGTTCTATTCTGCCCTAGGCTCTGGGATTTAAATATCTGACCCGAGGATATATATCGTAGGTATCATAACGTAGTCGTGAGAATCCAGGTCGAATGGATACAACTCGCTTAAGTTCATCTCATCAACTGAATGGCATGCATCATTTCTCTCCTTGGTTCAATGCAAAAAGAATATGATGGCAATGACGCATGCAATTCATTTGATGCGATGAACTTAACCGGGTTGTGTCCACTTCACCTGGATTCTCAGAGCCCAGGGCAGAATAGAACCTGATACCTACGATATAGATCCTCGGGCCAGATATTTAAAGCTCAGAGCCCAGGGTGAAATAGATCTGGACGATTAAGATAAAACTTAGTGTTTTCAAAGTCATATCACTTAATTGTAGTTTTTTTAAATTAAAAATTATATACAAAGAAACAAAGTATTTTTAGTATTTAAAACCTTTCACTACATTTCTGTAACTCTAATTCTGATCTTCAATTCCTGCCCCCCTGCTGCTGCTCCATTCTAGCCCTGTTTTGTGTTTTGAAGTAGTTTAATGAACATTAAAAAGCTTTTAACAATCCATTTCTCAAACCCTTGTCCCCATGGCAGTTTGTACCAGGGACTTCTAATTTCGAAGTAAAATGATGAAAGGTCTATTAGTAGAATAAGCTGGCAATGCCATGATTGTTTTTTTCTTTAAATTTCTAAGATATTTATATTTGCAGAGTTGGTCAAATCAAATGATGTTGAAATTCCTTATGTCCATTTTCTTCGTTGCATGCTAGAAGCCCATTTCTAAAATGTCCTACATGGGCATAATCTTCTAGATAGGGTAGTCATGGTGGTGAGTGTGCATATAAAACCTTGGTAGTCATGTACAAAGCTTTTTTTTTCGAATATTTAACAGAACCTCGATCGAGGGTTTCTGAAAACCTCGATCGAAGGTTTAGTAAACCCTTGATCGAGGTTATGTTAAGACCTTGATTGAGGTATTTGAATACCTCGATCAAGCTAAAAAGCTCGATTGAGGGACGAAAAAACAGAGAACTAGCCCTCTTACGAGAAAATCAATGTTTCTCTGTGTCTTCTAGGGGTGTAAACACTGCCATTCATGGCACACAACTGAGCGGAGTTCATACCGATAGATTCATCACCAAATCCTCTATCATGCGTTTTGACACTCATGGGTTTTTTTTTTTTTTTTAATACTTCTAAAACTTACACTTAGAAAACTTGACAACAATTTCGAAGCACCTCAAATAAAAATCCACAGGGTAAAAAATACACATCGAAAAATTTCTGAAAAATACACAGCCCACACATCAACGCGTCGTCTTCAAAAGGGTATCTTTGGTGTTTCAATTTTTGAAAAGGATGAAAAAAAGATGGGATGGACACACGTGTATAAAATGATGCTGAAATAAGATGTGGTCACTTTTGAAAAATAATAAATAATTATATATTGTGAAATAAATTAACAAAAAATATGCAGATCACAGTGCATTTTGTGTAGATCATGCTCATATATATATTTGTTTAAAATTATTAACGTAAGATTGAACTATTGGGGTTGGACACGAGCCACTTATTAACTTCTTCAAATTTTAAAGGTCACACAATTTCATTAAATGCAAATTTTCACACATTAAATGACATCATAATATTTAAAAAAAATATCATTGAGAAGGCAATATAATATTCTACAATTTGTTTTTTACTTCAAGTCAAAATTCACATGGCATATATGCGTTTCAAGAGCTTCTATCTAGCACATGAGTAAAAAATCAAATTTTCATCGCCAAATTTGGCCAAAAAATGTTACCCACATTCATGGAATCACCCATACATATGATGTTTGTCTAGTCTACATTTCTAATAAACCAAAAATCAAATCAAACCATATCTATATAGCTCTAAAAAACAAAGATCTGCCCCAAATTTCAAGCAAAGTAGAATAAAATTACCCGGCCGCTGAGAGAGAGAGGCCAAATGCAATAAAAGATCGAACAATGCATCAATATGTAAGCCGAGTGCTCAGAGAGAGAGACCAAATGCAATAAAAGATCGAACGAGATGTATCAATATGAACGAGATAGTTGAGTTGATGCCACACATTCCAAATAAATATGGAGGGAATGCTTTGTAGAATTCTAAAACACTTGCAATACCATTTCATCTTGTGTATGTGCTCGCTCATCATGATTTTTCAAAAGACATCATCCATTTTTTTACATAAAGAATAAAATGTATTAAAAAGCATAAAATTAATTATTATTTTAAAACATCAGTTTGTTGTTATAATTTTTTTTATAAATAAACTTTAATTTTTTTTACATAAAAGTATACATGGTAAAAAAACACAAAATTAATTATTATTTTAAAACACCAGCTTGACTAAGCCCTGCCTTGATTTTTTTGTTTTTTTATATAAAAATATGCAAAGATTAACATAAAAGAATCAATAATATAAAAGAAACACATAAAGTTAATTATTATTTTAAAATACCAACTTGTCATCATGATTTTTCATATTAAAAAAATCTACATTTCCTCTTGCACATATAAAAAAATCATATAAAAAGCACATAAAATTACTTTTTATTTTAAAACACCAAGTTGCGGAAGCGTGCTTGAGTAATTCTTTTATAAAAACGTTATATAAAGATGGAAAGATTAATTTCTTTCCTATTATGCAATGTAAAAATTTGAATCCAGAACATAATTATTGAAAATTGATAGGAGGGCCCTACAGTATTATAAATAAGATACGCATTTAATCTTATTTAATAAACAATTTGATATTAGCTTTATAATTGCAACATTTATAAATTAAAATGCAAAGATTATTTTAGAAGCATATTTTGACAATGTAAGACTGCAAAGATTATTTTTGAATTATATTTTAACAATGTAAAATTGTACATTTGGGGATTTTAATGAAATATAATTATTTGCAATTTGTATAAATATATATAGACATGTGATTATAATAAAAATTAAATAATATAAATATATTATAGAAGTGTTTATAATTATAAGGTTTTTAAAAATTATTCTATATTTTGGATTTGGTTGAGTGAATCAATCAGATTAACTTTAAAATAATAAATGTACAGTCTAGATTAATTTCATGGTTTTAGTATAATATATTGTTATGATTAAATGTATTTTGATTTAGATTTAAATAAATTTTATAAATAATTATAACAATCCAGTAATTAATTTAATTTATATTTTATTTTTGTTTAAATGTAATATATCTCCACAAAACTAAATAATGATTACATTTATCAATGTTCACAAACCACTTTGCTTTACCTTTTGCTATGATAATAAAAAATTAAATAAACTTTTGAATTGCCAAGCACATGCACATAAAAACTTAATAAATTTTTGAATTGCCAAGCACATGTATATAAAAACTAAATAAAATTTTGAATTGCCAAGCACATGTATATAAAAAAGAAGAGTATAATTTTTGAATAGACAAGCACATGTATATAAAAAAGAGTTTAAACTAGAACAGGTTAGGTTTGTGAATATATATAATAATATCTTAAACGTCTTCAACCAAGGGAACCACCTGAAGAAGACTTCAACCAAGGGAACAACCTGTACCTAATAAAACTACAACAAAGGAAGCAACAACCTAATAAAACTACTACAGGTTTGTGAATATATATGAAAACATATTCTTAAACTAAGGAAACAACCTGAACCTAATGAACCAGTTTTTACATAGAGTATGATGAAGATTCTGTAGATGACTCTGCAGGATCCAGTATAGAGTATGTCGAAGGATTGGAAACCCAGCAGTTGTCACGGATCTCTCCCTCGCTTCCTGTGAGCACATCCAGCTGACCCATTTTGAGCATGCTCAGTACAAACTCTTCAAAGAATAAGCTCTGGTTCACTGCAAAGTCGATGACAATGTCGCGGGTTCGAGTGTCAGTGTACAGGCTCTGGTCAGACGTGAAGAGGGTTTGTCTGTTTAACAGATTCACGTAGTATTTGTTGTCGAATAAATTTGGAGTGCGAATATCCAAGATGGTAGTGTTAACAGTGGTGCTGGTAGGGCAGGTAAGGTAAAGATTCTTAGCGAAACTTTGGTCCAAAGTGGAATCCTGCGTACTTATACCAGTGGTGCTGTTATATAGTCTGTTATCAAAGGAAGAACAGTTGGCTCTCCCAATTGAATGTCCTCCTGATTACACATAATAATAATAACAATAATTATTGCATCCAAATCAATACACAGAGAATTCATCATGAACATTTCAAACCCTAGAAAGAAAAGAACAAGAATATAGAAAGTTTTTAATGGGTTAGCCGTACCTGAGAGCGCCACCAGATCTGTGAAATTCAAGCCTTTGGTATCGAAAACGTCGATAAGTCCCGTTACGTTGGAGGTTGGGGAAGGCAAATTGGCGAGAGTGATCGATGAATTGGCGAAGGTAAGGCTATCCCTTCGGCCTAGGGGTATGGGATAGAATGGCCCTCCAGCCTTCACCAAATACAAATATTCAATCAAGGTATATTTTAGAAGAAAAACTCTAACCCTAACCCTATACTAGCAAATACATCCCAAAACACAACTTAAATCACTACTCGTGACATGAAATTAGTTACCAACTCACCATTACGACAGAGTCACGAGCCGCTAAGGTAAGAATGTCTGCGCACGACACAACTCCGCTGCAGGTGGCTTCTACGTACTGTTTGATATCGTTGATAATCTTCAAGGCCTCTGCTCTCAGTGATAAGTTGGGGGCAGTTGATTGCTCACCCGACGTTGCGTTCAGCAAAACAGACCCATCGCATCCCTGTAACCAAAGAGTTACATTAATTAACAACAAATTAAGTAATTTGGAAAATGGAAACAGCTGCATGTATTATGGTAATAAAAACCTGGACAAAACAGTCGTGGAAGTGGAGCCTGAGCAATCCTGCAGCCTGTGTGATGTCTGCGTTCAAGTAGACTTCCATGCGCTCCCACACTATCGTCTCCAATGACGGGCAACTGGTATTGTAGAACGTCCACGAAAGACCTGCCACGGGACTTGGCAGAGCGTTCACAGCCCCACCATATATGAAAAACATACAGACAAAGACAGTAGCCAGAGTCATATCTGCGGCTTTTCTTTGTATGGAAATAGATTCTTGGATCCTGTTACGTTATGTGAACATTGTTGTTTTCAACTGCAAAAGTCCAAACCCAAAGAATATTAATCAGAACATATATAACAATAAAGCAGTAACTCGCAATTTGACTCTTAAATTGTTCATCAATTTATCTAGCAGAAAATCAAGTACTCCATTGCAACACAAAATTATTTCGTATTGCTATGGAAATATAGAAAGCTTACCCGAATCAATAACACGGACGTGATGAGCTTTCAGATGTCTGTGAACTCTCATTGCCCAGGTCAATTTATAGGCGTTTCAATGGAGGAAATTCAGAGCGAATTAGGTTGATTTTTACAACTTGTGAGGTGTGTGGAGCCCGCAAACGCCTCATATTGCACGTGCTGTTATTCGTTGCATTAAATGCACTTCTTTATCCAGAGTTTAACACGCCGCCATTGATATTGCAGTCAAATTCCGCATTAAATGAACTTGTTTATCGATTCGCACATATAGCGATTCGCCCCGTATGTGTGCCCCATATCCTACGCCCTTAACACGCCGCCAATGGTATTGCAGTCAAATTCATATCAATATACATATATATTCGCAGAATTGGAGCCTGCTGTCATTTTGCAAGTAGCGCATGTATTTCATAATAATAATAATCATACCGCCGGTTTGCCGTCCTTTCCTTTCCAGCTCTTCGATTAAGACGCTCTCTGAGCAAAAGGGCAAAAGTGCGCTCTGAGCGCGCTCTTAGTCCAAGTGAGCGCAATCATGACGGGCTTGGAGAAAAAAATTGTGGTGCAGCCTCGTAGTGTTGGAATTTCATTACAATATTACTTGTCAAACAATTTTTTTTTTGAAGTTTTTGAGTTTTATATCACCTTTTACTAAACGTTTTACTTAACTATGTACATGTTAGTAATAACGTTTTATTTAAATATGTACCTGTCACCAGTGTTGTAATTTCATTAAAATATTATTTGTCAATTTTTTTTTTGACGTTTTTGGGTTTCACATCACCCTTCACTAAAAGTTTTGCTTAAATATGTACCTGTGAGTAATAACGTTTTATTTAAATATGTACATGTCACTAATAATGTTTTAGATACTTGGTTAAGTTTGTATGTGATCATGTATAAAGGGCTTAGTGAAATATCATTTATCCTACTGCAGTACAAGTTATTCTATTGGTTAATTGATTTGTCCCCATTTGTCATGCTACTTATGTCTCACTTATCTAATAATATGAATAAGAGAGCATTATTTAACCCTTGTGCAGATGGCTCAATTTTTATTGTTGGTGCATATGGGTCAATTTTTTATTGTTGGAAAAGGGAATCAAGTTACAAGCATAATCATCGTCCGATATTGATATCAACACATTATCCATTGAAAGTGACCATGGCTACCCTAGGAAAATCATATTGGAAAATGCTTGGATAATGAATGCTGTGGAACAACTTATTTTCATATATTATGGCTCCATGGATCATATTGCATGTCTATTCCTTGGTTAAAGGTTAATCATCAAGGTTTCATCATTACCATGTGAAAGTGATGTATTATGTCCCTAGGTGGCTAAGTTATGGCCCAAGGTGACCCATTTCAATGTATTATCATGTAATGTCACTTTATGTCTAATATTTGGGCATTATGAGGAAATCCCCCACCTCATCATTAGTGATCCATGTATTATTTTAAAAAGTAAAATCACTTTCTCAAAGAATGTCTTGCATGGGCTTACATTAGAGGGCAATTTCAAAACATGTACTACAATATTGGTCTTCCTATCCACTCAACTCATAGTGACTATGGTTATTTAAGAATGCTTCTATTAGTATTTTTTCAGTATATAAATAAAATTATAAAGAAACCAAATGACTTATTTACTTTGTAAGGATGATGGACCAAGTGAATGTTAATAGTTATCATCATCATCAATAAGTTGTTATTATAATCCACCTAAGTATTTTTTAAAGATTAGTTATTTATAATTTTATATTGTTTTGGTAATATTAAAAGGATGAAAAATTTTAAACTCTTAAAATAGTTGGAAAAATATTATTTTTCAAACTTCTTATTTATCAATTTTAGTATATCTTATAAAATAATAAAAACTAATATAATTATCAAGTTAAAATACTTATTTTAATATTCATTTACAGTATAAACTAACAAAACAAAATTACAATTGATAAATTTAATTATTGATTTAGTATTAAAGACTTATTTGTTATTTAAAAGAAATTTAAAGAAAAATAACTATTTACAAAAATATTCTCAAAAAATCCAAAAAAAACATGAGTGTCTTGCTGCTTGGCGGTATTACTTGTGTCACTTTCTTGTGGATATTTTTATACTTTTCCAACATTTTCTGCATGCTTCACATAACACATATACATATAATATCATTAACTCTTTATTTAAAAACAAAACACCATCCATATTATCATGCTAACAACAAACAAATTGATATGAAAATAATGAAAATTTAAAATTAGAATTATTACAATGATTAGGTTTACTATTACTCAACATTTCCAGTAAAATTATGAACTCATTATGGTACATGAATTCACATACTATTTCCTAAATTTGCTTAGGAATTGCATCGGATATCCTTAATTTGTTTAAGGATGGCATCAAATGCCATTCTTTTTTGACAAAGAATTTAGTATTATACGTAAACAACAACACAACTAATTTAATATATATATTTATACAAATTTAAAGTAATCTTACTTACATAAACAACACACATACATGTATAAGTGATGGGCTCACATGCATTATAATGGGCCAATGCCCATATAACTAACCCGCCTCAAACTTTACTACAATATTTAATGTTATCAATCCTATGGTCACAAATAAATTATCAATGGGTGACAAAAAAAAAACTTACAAAAATACTAAATGTTCTGAAATCATATGGTTAGACTTAATCAATCCATGTACCTTGGATTTGAGGTGTTACACATGGTATATACTATTACAAGGTGTTTAATTACTAATATGTATTGTATAACTATGATAACTAGTCTTGAATGTTTTCTACCACATATATTGAAAGAATAATAATTCTTCTTCAGCATTAATATCAACACTACCTCTATTTGCACACTTATTGAAGAAATATATGTTACAACCAACCAATGAAAGGAAATACAATCAACCTTAACCATTTGTTCATCAATCTACCTTATGATAGATACATAGTGGGCCATGAGTTCAACTATGTATTAAGTGATTTCCTATTTTTATAATTTTTACAACCAAGCTATGTATTCATTGATTTCCTATTTTTATATTTTTTACAACCAATCAATGAAAATAAATACAATCAACCTTAACCATTTGTTCATCAATTTACCTTACTATAAACACATAGTGCATCATGAGTTAAGCTATGTATTCGGTGATTTTCTATTTTTTTAATATAAAACAGAACCTAATTATTCATTAAATATTACATTAAGTAATTTGTTTTTAGACCTATGTTATACTATCTGTAAGTAAACTTAATCCCATCTTAGTGCAAAGAGGATATGGGAGCTTATCACCCCATTGACCAGGGGGTTAGTGCCTTCCCAAGTGGTTGTCATGAAAAGGCCATGAAAATGTGCATTTTGCTTTTGGCTAATTGTAAACTAAACTTTTAATTAAGTTAATTTAATTTTGATTAACAAATTAACATTTTGGGAATTATTTACATTGCATAAATAATCCTAAGCCATTTTGACATAAGAATATCTGTTATTTTCTTGGAGGTTACAAGTTCAAAACCTGGGGAGATAGGGTTGTTCATTGACCCCTTGTGACAAAGGGGACATCTAGGCCCCTACTAAGTCACAAGTTACTGAAATATCTAATTTACAAAGTGTTAAATATACTCTTAAAAACTTTCTATTAACCTGGTGTTAAAAAAAAAATAAACAACACAGAGTGTTAAATATACTCTTAAAAACTTGCTATTAACCTAGCCTTTAAAAAAAAAAACAACACTTTAACAAATGCTCAGATATTTTACCACGAAATCAATAATCGAAAAAACTTGCTATTCGCCAGGTCTTAAAAAAAAAAAAAAACAACACTTTAACAAATGCTCATATATTTTACTAAGAAATCAATAATCGACTTTTTTTTTTCAGAGGAAAAAATACCAGTCTTTGTTATTCATATGAATCAAAAGACATCTTTTACAATATTAGCATGATAACGGCCAGAATCCAAAGCCAAATCATGACAGAACATAACAGCAGAAGTATCAATACATATCAGCATGAACTGATCAATCTGAGAGTCACCATCATCATCAATAAATGTCAAACAAAGCAGCAGAAATATAAGAAAAAATCTGAACATAGCAGACTTTTTTCATCATCCCTGTAGTAACAGGTCAGATAGTACTGTGAATTCAAAGATGAACTTCAATCATACATATCAGAGCAGAGTGCTGGCAAGAAGGACTCAATCATAGAACAGAAAGAGATATCAAATCATAGCCATAATCATGCTGAAAAACAAAGTCAGCTACTCTAAAAGAGATAAAGATTGCCTTGGTTCACAATCAATCCATCCAAAGATTCTGAATATGTAATAGCTCCCATATCCAATTATTGCCGTTCTTATCAATAATCGACTTAGGAAGGGAAGGATCTATCAAAAAACCTAACGTCCAAAATCCGAAGTAAGGGCGGTCTTATGGCTGACCATTCAGCAATCAACACCCAAACAATAATTCCCAAAACATTTAAATGATTATTCTGCATCAACCAACGTGCGAAACAATTGAGAGAGCATTCAAACATATAATGGAAATACAAATGAACCATTCATACCAGGAACTGGAGAATTCATAGAGCTTCCCTCTGGGAGAGAAAACCATAAGTCCCAATTCGACATTGCAAAGCACCGAGAGCTCGAAAGCTTTCTTCAGTAATCCATTCCTACGCTTAGAAAATGTAACCTGCATGTTGATCCCGTTCTCTATTTTCTTCAGCTGGATTTTCCCCCTCCCCATTCTCCTCCTCTCGTCTCCACTTATCGTCCTCCAAGCATTTAGTCAC
Source organism: Pseudotsuga menziesii (assembly GCA_001517045.1). Lineage (NCBI taxonomy): Eukaryota > Viridiplantae > Streptophyta > Pinopsida > Pinales > Pinaceae > Pseudotsuga > Pseudotsuga menziesii. The sequence continues at coordinate 11,649 of LPNX010255708.1, forward strand.
AGAGACTGAGGTCAGGGAATCAGAACAATCACCCAGTAGAAAAAGAGGGGGCTAGATTGAGACCAAATAATATCTTCCAAAGATATCCCAACAAGTTTTCAGACGGCAGAGGCTGACAATCCAAAAACAGGAAGACAAAAAAATAGTAATTATAGAAACTTACTCCCTCATCTTTCATCCGAAGACGCGGGATACTCCTCCACTTCCACTCAACAAAGCAATCTATCTACCAGTCTGCCATTAACCGATGGCCCATGACATTTATTATTTGAATCAAAATTCACGTGGATGGTGCACCGTGTCACCATTCGAGCCCTGCCAGGTGGACAACACTGTTTAAGAGGCTTAATGACGTTTTGGTGGAAAATTAAACCGTCAACTGGCTATTTAAAGACATAATGACGTTTTGGTGGAAAATTAAACCGTCAACTGGCTATTTAAAAATGTAATGACGTTTTGATTGAGAAATAAACTGTCAGATTGACGGTTTACGAAAATTTCTGGTCGTTCAATAAAACGGCTTTGGCCTATTTTAACCCGTATTTGACGGGGAAAATACTCATAGACGGGAAAATGCCCATCAAATTCCAACTCTGCAGCCTGGGCTTGGCCTTAGCCCTCTGACAAAGCGTTCTTGTACGGTGTACGAATCAGTGTTTTCACCCGTTTTGCAGAGCTGCGGTCAGGTAAATTGAATACATTAATTAAAACTTAACCTACCAAACTATTGTGCTAAATGTTTAATACATCGTTGTGAAGAAGAAAATGGAGGTCGCAATACACTGAGGGCAACAGTTTTTAAAACTCTGAAAACTTTGATAAGACAAGCTACTGGATAATTAATTACAGATTAACATAGCTCGAGTAAATTTACCCAACCATATGCGCCAAAAGGGCATCTGAGCGTGAATGAAGCCATTGGTAACTCAACGCGAGGGCCCCCTCTTGCGGAGGCTATCTATTGGACAAACATCTTTTGGATTATCAAATTCTTCTCGGAAAATGAGAGTAATTTAAAAATAATTTAAAACGTTGAATATAGGGAAACATTGCAATGTGGATAATGGGCCGTTCCTTTCTATAATATAAAATTAAAATAACCATTTGTCATTTTCAAAAAGACGATAACCATTAAATATGTACAACTTGTATTGAACCTCACACAGCTTTAACCGCGTGCAAGGTCACACACATCGAGAAATCGTTTCTAAGAACCAAAAGGGTCCCAATGCCCACTATCCATATAACAAAAAGCCCTTGAACTAAAAGTATGCATGAAGAAAGCATGTTGAAATACAGAAAGACATCGTCAACAAAATTCATAAAAAAATGTGATGTGACAAACAACTTTATCTTTTATTGAAGTGCTTGGTATTGTAATACTCCACCTATCTAATGTCTCTATATTTGGATGTGTATCATTTCCTCTTGGATTTAATTGGACAATGTTCCAACTCTTCTGCGAGTTTAAGAGAAATGGTATGGCTAAAGGTGGCAATTGATCCCATAGCAAGACGAGCCAAATAAACACACGGGTCCATTCTTGTGCTCCTTGATCAAATGTTAGAGTAAAAGACACTTGAAGCATATCTATATGAAAATATGAAGGCCATAAAGAATGTTGATGGGAATCTTGAGATAATTAGTGTAGGTGTTGTTGAGATAACTAGTGTTGTTGTGGAAAAATAATTAAGCTTGCATTAAAATTGATGTATCTATAAAAATATGTTTTAGTGTTTACTCAAGTATTTGAAAAGCAACATTCATGTGGTTTTCCTTACATAGATTAGTAATCATTAGTTTGTAAGAGGAGACATTTGGAAAACATTGATTCAAAAGCATTCCATGCATGATTGTCATTGTATTGCTAAATTTTGGATATGTAAAATAGCATAATGACAATGTAGTAGGATCCTAAAGTTGGATGATGTCCCTTAGACTCCATATAGTCCAAGAGATCATAGAATATGCTTGGATCATGAAACCAAAGATGATCTTGTTCAAGTAAATCCCAAAGGTTTATGGCAATGATAAACTTCTCATTGCCATGTTTAGTAGGCTCAACTAAAAATTTGAACTCTGCATTTGGGGATGTGAAAAAACTATGACTAGATAATTCAAGGGTCCAAGCCAAAATGCAGAACCCTAATGTAATTGCTTGCTTACATAATGGACACATACGAAATAGAAGAGGCAAACTATGTTGGAAGATTGGATTACTCAGTTATATTATTTGTAGAATATACTAAAAGTGAAGGATATATTACTTTTAGCATCAAGGTGTGTGTAGGATTTAAAGAATAAAAGTTGTGTGTAGGATTTAAAGAATAAAGTATCCATTGGTAAAGCAAAAGAGCATCAAGTTGGTTATTTTCCAACATAACTATAGAATTGTGTATAACATCATGCATGATCAAATTATGATTTCTTGTGTTCTTCAAAACATCATAGCTAGTGTCAAGGAAAATTTTAAGCATCCATAATTTTTTTGAAGTGTAAAAACTAGGACAAATCTTACTAATTCTTAAATTTCCAACCATAAATGTTTGGCTATATTTTTGTGCAAAATATTCAAATTTCATACTTTATGGATAATTTTAGTGAATTTTAGAGTAAAAAATATTAATTCTAATGAATTTGGGGGAATCATTTTAGAAACCATTTTTTGAAAAAAACACATCAAAAATTAGCCCGTGGGCTAAATTTTGTCCCTAAAATGTTTTCTAGCTAGTGTGATCAATAACTAGAGCCCTAAAGTGATATGAAATAATTACTAATTGCACCCTATTTTATGGTCACAAATTTGCGTGTGGAAAAAAATGAGAAATTGACCTCAAAGTTTAATGCTTCAATGCCACTAGGCCAATTCTTCACACTTGCAAACTATTGTTGTAAGATCTTTGTCTCAAGCGTTTGCTCACAGTTTTTGAATGCATACCAATGTATGAGTTGTATATCCTCTCCTTGAAACTTAAAGAATAATGCACATATCATGTATCGCCTAGAAAGTTCATCATATAGCCTATTGATTATAGATGCATAGTGTTCCTAGATTATTTTTTTCTTTCAAATCTAAATCTAAGTAGATCTTTGACAACATTTGTTTCACCATTTTCTTTTTAAGGAGGTAGTGTGGAGGTTGGGATGGAAGGTACAATTGTTATGGTTGATATAGTAAGGATTCCAATAAAAGATACGCTCGAAGAACATTGCAACAAAATAGTTTTTTTATTGGAAATCAAAGGTGTAGGAGGTAAACAAAGTGAGGACGATGTTGATTCTACTATGAGAAAGAATAAGGAGTTTACAACAATTAAACATGGATTTATTGATTATTTTTTACTAATTGAGATTCTCACTTGTGATGTTGATATGACATAGATATCTACATTTCATGACTCGTAGATACCTTTCTTACAATACATGATTTACAAGCACACTGTAAATCAAGTGTTGCTCCTTTCTTCCTCGTATAATAATTGTGAGGTTTGTGTGCACACCATTTAACCTAAATAATAATTGAAACTTTAGTTATATATTTAGTGATTAGTTGTCACTCATGGATTTCCTTCTTAGGGATAATAAAGGAACACAAATCATAGGGTGAGGATCTAGGGTAAATCTAGTCTACACACAATAGTGCCCGGATTTGTTTGTCATATCAATTGTCTTAGCAAGGGTGAGATGATAAGGTCAAATATTGGAAAGGGTGGTGCCAAGCATAAGGTCAATGGTATGCTTGATATTTCATGGGGGTGAGAAATGGAAGGTTTTTTAAAAACATAGTGATAGTGAGAGAGGAGTGGTTCTCCTGATGTAATGCCCCTTCCTTAGTGGCTCCTTGATCAATATCCTAGCCCATTCAATGCCTATGGGTTTATTAAGAAATTCATAATATGCCTTGGGATTAAATTTTTGGATTATGCATTAGTTAGTTAACTAAATGAATAACATTGGAGCTCAAAGAAGCATATAGTTAATCTATTTAAATTATTAATTAAATTTTGGATAAGTGTAAATTCCTACGTGGCCAGGGGGGCACATAAGATATAAAGTGGGCCAATGGAGTTGCTTTGTAAAAGAAGGAAATTGGAAGAAAGAAACACAAAGTAACAAAATCAATGAAAAGGAGGAAATTGACAAAAGATAGGAAAATCAAAGGAAACCATGAAATTAGACAAAAGAAGAAAAACTAGAAAGAAAGGAAAAGAAGAAGGTGGAAGAAAAGCAGGAAACTCATGAAAAGTAGACAAGTAATATAAATCATGGAAAGGAAGACTAAAGCAAGGAAAAATTACAAAGCAAGAAATCCACTCAAAGCAACAACTCTTAAATTTACTGACGACATGCATTGGATGAGGATTGGATCGGTATAGCTTTCCCAAGAAGCTAACCAGTCTATAAAGGCAAGGGAGAACACACCATTCACATATTTTGGTCATTATTGTAATTTGAAATTGAGAGCTCTAAGATTTCAAATACTTGGGAGATGTGCCCCTAGTCACCATCTTGGAGATGTGCCCCTGCTATTAATTGTGCTAATTGATCCTTCAACTAGTAATCGAGGAGGATTGAATTTATCCATTCAAATTGAGTTTATTGCAGGTACATTGAAGTTGCAAGTCCATTCGAATATTTGATGAAGCATTGCAGTGTTGTAATATTTAAAAATAGAACCACCTCATACTTAGGATATCATTATTAGCCATTTTTTTATTAATTTCCTAGGTGTAGACTAGGTAGTTGTAACTAGTACATGTGAAGCTTTTTCCCACAGCAAATTGTTTCTATAGCAACACATATCCGTCGCTATAGCGACGTTTAGAAGCATAAATGTCCGTCGCAAAATTATTGTTGCATTAGCCACTCTTCGACTATTTCGTCGGTATAGTGACAGAACATCGATAATACGTGGTGATTATGGCTTTTGCTTCAAAAAGAAATAAGTGTTGATATAGTGACATGTATATGTCTCTATAGCCACGGATTCACATCGCTACAACGATGATTTATTATGGGAAAAGCAAGCGACTAAGTCAAATTGCGTCATTTGAGTGTTGTTTGGGCATCGCTATAACGACGGACGATTGTCGCAAAAACAAGGTACATTTTCATATTGCATCGTGAGAGTGACAGAATTTTGTTGCAAAATCAAGCTAATATTTCATATTGCTTCGATTTAGCGATGTACATTAGTCAAATAACGACGTAGGTTGGGCGCAATAGCGATGGAAACCCGTCATTATAGACACGAAAGTATGTTGACACCAAGAAATGGCTAATTCATTGTCTATTTCTATAGTGACAGTCCGTCATCATTATAAAGATGACAACCTGTTGCTATAGATACAAGCATATGCCACAACTTAGAAGAGACTAAGCACTGGTTCGTCACTATAGTAACGTTTCTATGTCTCTATAACACCAGAAGTATGTCGCTATAGCGACAAATACTGTGTATTTTTAAATATATATAATTCACAGCAAAGATTGTATTTCAAATCTAGGAATACTTGCATTTTGGAAAGGACTTATAGTTGTGATGATGGACTTACCTGGAAATTATGCTCCTTCAACTAATTATGGCATAATTCTTTCTATTATTTACTGTTTATTCTCCCATGAGGATGGTTAAGTGTTCACCCAAACATTAAGAACACAAATAATTACAGTTTCACAAAAATAAATGCTCGCAATAAAAAACTAACCAACATTCTCATGGCAAAGAAAATGGCATTTAAAATCCTTTGCACTACATACAACTCATTTAAGAGCCACTGATGAAATCAAATTGAATGCATCTAAGTAGACTATTTCGAGAGCTCAATAAGTTTATTCAGCCAATTGAGGCCTATATTATTGTTCTATGTCAACATGTGCTTGGTTCAAATCCCCCTGGATTAGCCAAATTAGTCTACGACTCTACATTGATATATTTACCATGGATACCATCAACAAAGGTGAAAGCATCACTTGGGTTTCACTTCAAAAAGGTGAATATAAAAAGGAGTTGAAAAAATATGAAGATAACTTATAAGACTGAACTCACTCAGGTGAATATAAAAAGGGGTTGTAAAATGATGGAAAAGATACAAGACTGAACTCACTCAGGTGAACATGAAAAGGGGTGAGAAAAAGATACAAGGCTGAATACACTCAAGTTAACATGGAAAAGGGTGAGAAAAAGATAGAGACTGATCTAACAAAGGTGATTATGAGAAAAAAAATTGTAATACTAGTCTATGTTCATTTAAGGTAAATAAAAAGTGAGTAGGCTGACAAACTAAACATTCCATATGAGTAAAACCTAAACTTCGAACTGCAGAAAGAAATCCAACAAAAAATGCTTCACTAAAATAAAATAGGATCCAAGAAGCTTTCCCTATCTGCTTAAACATTCAGGTAGTAAGACAATAAATCCCAAATGGAACTAAATCAAGGGGCATGGAAAAACTTCATTTTGGACTACAATATCTCTCCTAAGGGATCAAACAATGGGTGCTTCTCTAAAAGCAAACATAATCCATGTATTTTTTTCTATCTGCTTAAATATTGGGGTAATGAGAAAAAAAACACCAATTGGAGGTAGAAATAGGGCCATTAAACAACTTCTTATTGTACTTCACTTTCCAGTTGTTTGTTACATTGATCATGTGGCACATAATGAGTAAACTCGATCCCTAGAAGGTGAAAACAAACCCTGGACTGGATGAAAAGCTTTATCTTATTTTGTGACAAAAAAAATCCCAGCAAAGGAAATGTGGGGAACTTTAATACTTTGGAATAAAATAAAATGAAAGATTGGCATGATTGGTATATACCGGGCATCCCCTTGTGGAAAAGCAAATAATGTGTAGAGCAATGGACAAAGAAGCCCAACTGAATGTGTCCCCATCACACCAACACCATAAGGTGAAAGTGTGCCATGTAACAACCTCTCTTGTGGAATACCACAACACCCCATTCCTTCAACATTGTACCTTTAATCAATTACAATGTCCTTTAGAAGTATTAACATAATACACTCAAGTTTCCATTGTTGAAGCTTCAATTAATCCTTTACAATTGATTCGATGACTCAATTGCATGTGAGACATAAGTCCCAGCTTTCTAAATCATCAAAAGGGTCTAAATGTGGCAAGTTAAGCACTGAAAGCAAGCCTAAAATGCATTATACTTGTGTGGGATCTCGGGAGAACTATTATCAGAAGGTAACATGTAAAAGAGCACCTCTAAGATCTTCAGATAAGGACATTCATGTACAGATAAACCAAGATGATAAACTAACAGTTTTAGGCAGTGAATTAGAGAGGAAAAAACATCTAAACTTCTCTGTGTCTCACACAGTCAAAAGACCTGTTGAAAATAAGAAGAAAATTTTGGTAGGTTATGATTTACGAAGACCTAAAAAAACTGAAGAGTTCAAGAAGGAGATTGATAGTGGGACTTCCCTTGTTGAAGACAAACTCACAACAACAATATAAAGAATGAAAATGAGAACTTTATGAATGAGCTGCTGATACTCACCATAGACTTGACATTCCATAATTTGAGTAATCAGTCATGACCAATGAGATTTTGAAGCAATCAAAGGAAGTAATCATAGCCTTAATAATTTGACCCTTTTTAGAAATACCTGAAGAGTAGAGGAAGGCAACTTAGTGAAAAACAATGAAAAATAAATGTCACACTCCATATTTGAAAATTCACCAAAAGTTCAGGATAAAAGGAGTTCAATAGGAGAAAATTCAAAATTACTTACCTCAGTAGCACCCCATCCTAGTCCTATACCAGGATCAGAACCCTCTCTATCTTTCAATTCACTGGACTACACAAGGAGCCACTCTAAAGACACAAGATCCATAAAAACGTCTAATGCACATTTCAACTCATTTGGAGAAAAGCTGCAAACTCTCAAGTAGATTCAACTTAGTTGTATTTTATAATTATTTTTCTCAATTATTCAAACTCAAAGCTGAAACAATGAGACAAGCATGTACAGCATAGAAAAACCATACCTCAATATCCTTCATGTCCGGCATGTCCCAGAAACAATGAGTTACAATAACCATTAAAGTACTTAAAACAATAACAGTAATAGGAGTAGCAATCTATATTAGATCTAAGTTGTTAATGAAAGAAAACAACAGATAATAGTAGCACGATATATTAGATTTGAACCAATTATAATCTCAACATAAGATGTTAGGGCAGAGCTCCCTTATCCTTAGAAAAATGCCTTTAAACAGTCTTCAACCTCTTAGCGTTAGGTTACTTGCATGAGACTCAACTAGACCAACATACTTATCAAAGGAGAGAACCAAAAATTGGAAAAGAACGTGAAATAGATCATCCAACCCTCACAAATGAAAACAGTAGTAGCACAACAGTACAACCAACTCACAATAAAAAAAGACAACAAAGTACTCCAAAAAATGTCATATAAGGTAGCGATATGGTGGATGGCACCTAACGAGGGCTCTTAAGGTGAATGCAAGGGTGCAAGAGGATTTTCCTTATATGCCCACAAGTGGAGTCGACAAATGCTATCCAAGCCTCAATAATATCCTCAAGCATCAAATATGATCGCACTTCAAAGTAAAAATGCCCCCATCTTGTTAAAAATTCCCACAAGGGAATAGAGAAATAAAAATGCCCATAAAGTAATAGAGTAAAAATGCCCACAACTTGTAAAAATTCCCGTGGCTAGTTAAAGATGCCCACATTTAAGTTTCAGAATACACTTACATCAATTCTCCAATTTGGATAAGCAGTTGATTTGGGAGAATGTCCGCAGCCTGTTGAGAAATTCGCTGCACCCAGTTTGTAAATCCCTGTTGGACTAATAAAATTCCTACGCTACCTTATAAAATTCCCATAGGCATCAAACATATGCATGCATGTCCAGACAAATGCTCACATAAATGCACAAAAGGTTGAAAAATTACTGCAGGAATCCATAGCAATAAATGAAGTAAAATGCAGGAATAAATTAGGTACAATATGTTTGCATAAATCTACAGTTGTGAGATATTACTTTTCATTGATTCTAAAGATATAAGTGAGACAAATTAGATATCTTGAGATGAACATACCAGCAAGGTTTTAGGGGGAGAAGTATGGTTAGATAAAGAAAAACAAATAAAGTGAAGCAACATTGTGATGTTGTCATTGATGCATGCTTACCTTTAATGAATTTACTAAATGACTATTGATAGATTCATTATGCGGGTAGAAATGCACAAAAGGTTGAAAAATTCCCGCAAGTACCCATAGCAATAGATGAAGTAAAATGCAGGAATAAATTAGGCACATTATGTTTTCAAAAATCTACAGTTGTGAGATATTACTTTTCATTGGTTCTGAAGATATATGTGAGAAAATTTAAATATCTTGAGATGAATAGACCAACAAGGTTTCAGGGGGAGTAGTATGGTCAGATATTGAAAAACAATTAAAGTGAAGCAACATTGTGATGTTGTCAGTGATGCATTCTTACCTTTTATGAATTTACTAGATGACTGTTGATACATTCATTATGTGGGCATGTCCTTACATGTCACGATCATTTCAATGATAAAGTTAAACACTTGAAAGGTACAACTAAAGTAAAGTTGTTATGAGAATCCTGAGCTTATAAATATATTCTCCAACTATATTGTATGACCACTTGGATGGAGGATTCCCATGACAGGTACAACATTAATGGAAAAATGATGTTGATGGCAAAGGATGATGACATTGCAAAAATTAATAAAAGGTTTATGACAAAGGATGATGCCATCACAAAAAGTACAAGACAATTTGGACATCAATTCAACGTGAAGGTAGGTTACCTGGCCTTGTCAACTGTATGTGGTCATACATCTCATGTGTCTCATGCAAAGAGTGGAAGCTCATAATCATCATCACTGGATAAGAAGATGATCATGTTAACATCTCATCTTCCTCAAATTAACTCAGAAAGGGGTGGCCAACTCCTTGAGGATAACCATAGTCCTCAGAAGATGTCACACATATTAAAAAATAAGATATGCAACAAAACTGAACAAACATTTCACATATAAATTGTAAAAAGCACAAATATAGGTATATTAATTTTTTTAATCAGCATAGTACTATAAAATAGAGAGCTCAATTAATAATCATTAAAGAAATGAAAACAAAACATTAATAACCATAAATCATTTAAATGCTACAATAATGGACAATACTGAAGGGGGGAGTGAATCAATATTATTACATTTTCACAATTTTAACCACTTTTAAAATAATAAATAATAAACAGAATCAACAAGATACAGAGAACACAAATTTATCACGGAAGCCCAACTGGTAAAAACAACAAACACTTTTTATAAATTCAAAATTACATTTTCAATTTCAAAAATATCTTATATCTTATACTTCTGTCAATACAAAGTACCCATTCTATGTCAAAAATGTATTCTACAGCTCATCATCAAAGGGTGTACAAAAGAAAGCCTCAATCCAACACCAAAAATACATTCCATGCATTCAAAAGAAGCACATAATGAGCCCTGAAGGCTTATCCAAGGAAGCACTTAGGGGGTAAAAAATGAAAATCCCCCTGAAGTAAGGCATTTATATGCCATGAAAACAACTCATCCAAAGGAGTCGTCAATAGAGTATAGTCAAAGTCTAAAAAAAACTTGAATCTTTTCTAAGAAATATGAGTAAGCCACAACAGTTATGTTGAATAACATAACTTAAAAGAATAGGATGGTATCGCTCCCAATAGACTCTTGTTGTAACCTCATAGATCATAGAAGGTTACCAATAATACACATTGAATCATACAGACATAACAGACACAAGAGACAAGAACATAGATATAGAATAATAGATTGTATTATATCATGAGGGTCCATACATACACAGAATTGAACCGAGTTCTCATCTGGCTCAACAACCTAATATATATGATTTACAAATAGTTACATATAACTACCTACCGGTTCGGTCAACTGACATGACCTTACGCGGCCGACCTAATCTCTAATTACTTGGCTCACCGACCAGTCCCTCCAACATCTCCCCTAGGAACAAAATATTTCTTCGTCCCGAAGAAACAGGGGAGGTACTTCAACAATGTGATGTCTTAGGTAGTTTTTTTCTGGTTTTGTTTGTCTTCATGGACTGTGTAGTCGGATGGTTGGTCATTTCTGCATGCATATTTCCACAATTGCTTCTGCTGTAATGGCCAGCTGATGTTGAAATTCTGCCCAGTTCTGTAATACTTTCTGGATGTCGATGGTCAATGTTGTGATGCTTGATAAGGTCGACATCTTCCCCTGGATGGAAATGTCTGCTATGCTTTCCATGTCAGGTCCCATGAATTGATATTTTTCTTCTGTTGTTTCCAGTAGTCTTTTCATCTGTGGGCAGATGGTATCTAGTTTATCCAGGCTTGGGAGTGCTTGTTGTACCCATTGGTGTACTTGTTTTTCTACTTTCTGTAGTTTAGATGTCTCCAATACAATTTGATCTTGTATCTGGTTTCTCAGTGCTTCTTCGGTGCCTTTTCTTCATTCCAGTGCTTGAATTTGTTCTCAGGTTTGTCGAGTTTACTGGAATACTTGCCCATAATAAGTGGGCCAATCACAGAGTACTTCTTTTATGATGATAGATTCTTCCATGTGGTCCTGTAGCACTCTGTGAGCATCCAAAAATGTTGTGTACTGTTGCCTTAACAATCTAGATGTCTCCTCTTTTTTGTCTTCTTTCGTATTTAGCAGATGTGATTGTAGGTTCGACACCATGCTTTCAAATAACTGATATGCCTTTTCAAGCAGCTTGTTGGTTTTGGCCTCTAGAGGTCCTGGTATTACTGTTTGAACTAATTTTTTGCATTTTGATAGAAACTCGACTTGTTCATTCTTACTGTTGTCGAGCTGCTATTGTCTGGTTTGGATTCTTGTTTTTGCCTCGATGGCCAGAGTTTCTAAGAGTTGTCCCAACTCTCCGTCTCTTAGCTTTGTTGTGTCGACTGCAGTAGTTGATCCAAGTTGACTAAGGTGGACCATTGTCGACTGTGATTCTTTGTGGTGTTCCTTCTTCTTCTTGTCTCATTTTCTCTTGTGTTTATGCTTCTCTGTCTGCTATTGTGCCTATGCATCTGCAAGTGGTGGATTCTCCTGTGGTTGGTTTTTTGGTTGCTGATCTTCAATGATCGGTGGAACTTCTGGTTGAGTTTCTTGGGTGGGATCTGTAGCTGGATGTGTATCTGGAGGATTTGGTACAGATGGTTCAGGGTTTGGTAAAGGTTCTGGATTTGGAAGTGGTGGTGGAGATGGTGAATGGTCGGGTGTAATTGGTGTAGTGGGGATATTTTCAGTCAATGTTGGGTCCTCAACTTCTAGTGGTGAATCATCTAGGTAGTCAGAGAATAGGTTGTTAATCACTCGGTTGATATCTTCTAGGTTATATTCCTCCACATCTCTTGCTATCTCATTGGCTAACAGAGGGTGTGGGATGTCAAAAGGGATAATGGATGAGGTGCGACTTGCGACAATTTGAGATGTCTTGTCGAGGTTCCTCAAGAATGTCGACTTGATAATTCCCACAGATCTTGGTTTCTGGGGTATTTGGCCAATTTGTTGAGGAAATATCTTCCTTTATCCACTAGATTCACTCAATGGACATTTGGTGGTAATCCTCTGGATAGAGGTGAGTAGTTCAGGTAATTTTTCAATGTATGCCTAGAAATCACTGTCCTGGTTGAACCATTCTTTCATTGTCTCCGACATAGCATTCTTACAAATGTCGACTGGGCTTATGGTGGGTATCTGTGGGTTGTCCTCCTATGTAATCTGGGTTGGAGATGGGGGTGGAGGTGTAGAAACTAAATCAATAATTTTTTCATCCGTTGAAGTGGTTGTACTTTTTACCTTTTTTGGTCAACCTTGTTTTGCTCCTGCTTCGACGAACCGTCTAAATTGTTTTTTGACCTAAACTTTGTTTGCTGTTGTGTCTTCTATGATGTCAAGAGAAGTCTCCAATAGTTCTTCTTCATCTTCTGACTCTGAAAGGATAAGCTTGCACTTCCCTTTCCCTTTTTCCTGAATTGCCTTCCTCTTCCTCTAAGTTGTTACTTCCTTTGCTATTTTCCTTAAGTTTTCTTTTGTAATAGTGTATTTTGAATCATTTGATTCGATGTCTTCTTCCAGTTCTTCTTCTCTCCCCTATTGGTTTATTGGACTGATACTTTTCTCAGCTGGTTTTTGTTACCTACTGCTTAGTTGGTGTATTTCCCCTTTGGGTTGGTGGTGGTACGATTGTTATTTGTAGTATGTTGGTGTCCTTTGTCGGTATATCATCCTACATGAAGGCACTAATATGTAATCGGAGTTTGTAGTCCTCCTCTTTTTCTTGGTCTATCAATGGTTCTTCAATTGTTTGATTTATTTGTTTGGCTTTTTCTGGTATTGATAACTTTGTACTGGATTGTCGAGCTAGCTCATGGAAGATCTCTTCGACTGTTGGGTAATAGTCGAGAGGTTTTGCTATTGCTTTTTCTCCTTGCATGTACCAGACTGCTATGTGGTCTATCTCGAGTTGAATATGAGTTGTTTTCAACAGAATTCTTTGGATGTTCTGAGGCACCCTCCATCTGGTCGTCTAGATTTTTAGGTTTTGGAACCAGTTTTCCAGCATTATTTTACCATTTGTTAATTCTTTCAGTGTTCCATTATGTGAAAATGGCTTGAACCTACACATGCAGTACTTGTGTGGTTCCTAGAACTGCTTGTCCCTGATTGGACACAAGTGGTACATTGATATGCATAGAACCAAATATGGGAACCTTATAATCCTGACCGACTCCTAGCATTTTTTACAAATGCTTTTGAGCATGTTGGCAACATGTCGATCCCAATGGTAAATTTTTCCTGTAGTTGCTATTGTGTTGACTACTTCTAGCATGTCCAAATTTAGGTCACTCTCTCGACCTATAGGGGTGAGTCCTGTTGCTATAATTTTGGCTACGATTTGTGGTGTTCGGGCTTGTATCTGACTGATCATTAGCCCTTTCAAATTCTTTCCTTTTGGTTTTGTAGTTAGTCATTCTAATAGTCCTTCTTTTATACTAATAGGGATAGGGTCGCCTTGATTTGATATACTGGTAATTTTGTGTATTACTTCTCCAGAAATTTCTACTAGTCGGTCGAAGTAAAATTTACCATTATGATACCGACTAATGATAAATTTTACTGTTGTTTCTTTCATTCCTCCAAATCTTGCCATGAACAGTGTATTCATGTAGCTCATGATGGTATTGTAGCTGATCTTCTGTGCTTCTGGTGTTATTTTCTTGTCCTGGTAAGCCCATTCTTTGATTTCTGCCTAGGTTTTGGACCATGAGGTTTCCTGTACCTTGGAATTCTTGATATTTCTTAACCTTCTCATCAATGGGGATTCGGTGGATTGCAGTTCTTTTGTTTTTGTAGCTGCGACTTTGGTTTGCTTCCGGGCCATCTCGTCGGTCTCTTGGTCGAATTTTCTTACAAATTCTCGTCTCTCAAATTTCTAACTGCTGAATTGTTCTCTCTCTTCAAAATACGGTAAATGATCTTTTTTTGGCCCGATATTTATAGGTGGAGCAGTTGCTGTTTCTATGGATGGATGTATTAATGGTGGAAGTGATGGTCCAGCATGGTCTCTAGAGTTTGCATTAATTGCGATTTGATTTTGGCCCTCCTTCTGTGCGTAGTCATGAATGCGTGATTTGACCTTCAGGGTCGTTGGTCGATGTTGATCATGCAAGCAGTCGATGGCAGTATGTCGATGGGTTTGGTGTCGGTTGTCGAAGTATTGGTTATTATATCTTTCAAAGTTTCTTGTCATCTTGGGTTATGGGTGTTGGTTTTGTTTTATGATTTTTAGATTTTATAGTTTTGTCAGACAGTTATGGTCGTTATATTTATGTCTTTTTTTTAGAACTTGGTTTAATATTTGTATTGTTTTAATCAGGCACCATTAACAAGTTTCCAAAATATTATGCCTTGTAATGTCCTTAGTCGGACTGATCTGTTGGCATGAATCTCTTCGACAACGTAAGGTCCCATCCATTATGTGTGTAAATTTTTGGGTTTTCCTTTTACTCTACTGTTGTATAGTAAGGTGAGGTCCCCTACCGACATATTTTTGTTTTTGATATTGTGATCATGCCAAGCCTTCTGCTGCTGTTTTTGGATTTCTTGATGTTGTAGAGTGAGCAGTGGGTGTTCTTCTAGCTTGCTTAATTGCATCAGTCGGTCCTTCCTGCCTTCTTTGACATCGACATGTAAAATATCTGCTATGATAGTTGTTTGCTATCGAAAATGTAGTGGAACATATGCTTCTTGGCCATAGACTAGTCGAAATGGTATTTGGTTGGTTGAACGCTTGTATGCTATTATGTAAGCCCACCGTACTGTAGGTATCTTTTCATCCCAATCATCTTTGTTGGTGTTGTAGATTTTTGTTAGGACCCTTGTTAATGTTTTGTTTAATGCCTCGATTGCTCCATTCGACTGAGGGTGATAAGTTGTACTACGTCGGTGGTCAATTTTTAACTGGTCTGTTAGTGCTTTGATGGCTTTGTTAATAAATTGTGAACCTTGGTCATTGATTAGGGTTATTGGGCCTCCAAATCTGGTAATTATATTTTCTTAGATAAATTTAGCAGCTATCTCACTGGAACATGTGTCGAAAGGTTCTGCTTCTTCCCACTTGGTTACATATTCTATTGTGGTTATTCTGTATCTTGCACTTATTCTTTTTGCTGGTATCAGGAATGGTCCTATGAAGTCGATGGCCCAAATTTCAAATGTCAAACTTGGGTTTACTAATATCTAGAGCATTTCTATATTAGGCAGAGGTCGACCCAGTCGTTGAAATATGCCGCATTGGATAACAAACTTTTTACAATCCTTGTATAGTGTCAGCCACCATAGCCCTGACTGATGGATTTTCTTGGCAGTTGTATCTTCTTGAAAATGTCCTCCCGTTGGTCCATAGTGTGCTTCATACATGATATTATCTCTTTCGTGTTCTAATACACATCATCTGAGGATGTCATCCAGGCCCATTTTATATAAAAATCCATTTATGAGGTTATATGGTGCAACTTTCATAGCTAAGATTTGTTTCTTTTTCGTGCTCATGCCCTCTGGTGCTTGACCACTTTCTAAGAATTGAGATATTTCCTCTAATTCTGCTGGGAATACTTCTATTCAAAATAAGTGTGCATCTGATAGGTCATCTTCGACTCATGTCAGCTCCTCTCCTATGTCGATTCACGACAAGTGATTGGGTTCGACATTTAATTTTCCTGGTCTAACAACGACTTCAAATTCAAATTCTTGGAATAGTAGTAGCCATTGACAAATTCTCCCATAGTGTAAGGGTTTGTTTACAAGGTATTTTAATGCTTGGTGGTCGGTATAAAAGATGAAAGGGTTGGCTAGTAGGTAATGTCGTACTTCTGTAGTGCAAAAACCATTCCTAATGCTTCTCTCTCTATTGTTGAATAGTTTCTTTCTGCCTTATTTAGTTTTCTGTTGCTATAAACTATGGGGTAATCCATTTTGTCGTCCACTGGTTGTGTTAAGATCGCTCCTATTTCTAGGCCTGATGCATCGATATGTACATGAAATTTGATCGACCAATTCGAGAACCTTAGGATGAGTGCCTCGACTAGCTTCATTTTAGTGTTTCAAATGATATGTTACATTCATCTGTCCAGTAGAACTCCTGATCTTATCTTAATAGTTCTTCTAATGGATAGGTCATATCTGAGTAATATCTCATCAATTTCCTGTAATATCCTGTATGATCAAGTAGTACCCTGACTTGTTTTGGGTTCACTAGTGGTTTTAAGTCGAGGATAATTTTTATTTTTGAAAAGTTGAACTTGATGCCTTCTTTGCATACAATGTGTCCTAACAGTATCCCTATAGGAGTTAGGAATATGCATTTCCTTATGTTCAGAGATAGCTGGATTTGTCAACATCGTTCCAACATGAGACTTAGCCATTTGCAGTGATCTTTCAGCATAAAGTATATTATCTAATCATTGAAATATACTGCCATTGTTTTGTAGATATAATCTTGAAATGTTTTGACCACAATTCTCGAAAATACTGTAGGTGCATTTTTTAGACCAAAAGGCATAACTCTGTAGGAAAATGAGCTAAATTCACATACAAACGTTATCTTTTTCTGGTCTTCTTTGGCTATTGGTACTTGGTTGTAACCTGAGAATCCGTCTATAAATGAGTAGCATTCATGTCCTGCGACTTCATTTAAGATTTCATCTGCATAGGGTGTTGGGAATGGGTCTGTTAAGGTGACATTGTTTAATTGTATGAAGTCGACACAGATCCTTAGCTTTGTTAGGTCATGTTTCTTTGGTTGTAAAACCATTGGACTTTCCCATTTCGATTGGTCAATAGGGTAGATAATTCCTGTTGCAAGCATATTATCAATCTCTTTCTTGACTATCTCTTTGTATTTATGATCCAATTTATATGGCCTCTTCTTAACAGGTCAGGCATCAGGTTTAATGTCAATCTTCATTTCGCTCATTTCATGGACTAGACCTTTGAGATATTTGTAGTCTCTAGCGAATACATCTTGGAATTATTTTAGTAAGTTTACTATTTCTGTTGTTTGTTCTTCACTCAAGTAATCGCCATTTTTTGCCATTTTTGGTCGATCATCGTTTGATATGTCAAATTCTTTAGTTTTCACTTTGGCATCTAACCATTCTGGTGCTTTGGCTTCATTGATCGATCAGATCCCTTCTTTGAATTGTGAAAATGTAGTAGGAAAGTCTACTGCAGTCATTCGGTCGGTATCTTATTTGTCGGTTGTCTCCACTTTAAGTACTGTGCGAATTGGTTTTGTTGTTTCTGAATGGTATGAATTTCATCGAAAGCTTTTCCCTTCTGGATTTTCTTTTTCCATTTGTAGTCTTGTTAACTGTGGTTTTGTCTTGTTTGTATGTTATTACATGTTATTGTCGGTCGATCATAATTTTGTGTTAGGGTATTATTCCCGGTCGGTTCTATAAATTATTTGATTTGTTTTGTAGTTTCAACTAACTTTTCATTTGGTGGTATAAAGCTGAAGTCTTTGATGAAGTTCTCTCTAAGTTCATGCCATTGAAATGTTTCACCCTGTGCTTCTTCCATTTTGTACCATTTGTTTGGTAAGTCAGATAGCATCAATGGAAACAGGTGTGGCCATGTACGTTCATCTTTATATCCAAGTCTTTTCCACTCTCTTTTGCATGTTCTTATGTGTTCTTCTAGGTCCTGCCCCTGGATGAACATAGGTATTTGGGCTTTTTTGGTTAGCCTTTTTCCTCCAAATTTTTCTACAAAGTAAGTCGAAGTTGTTTTCCATGTTTTCAATCTTGATTGATGGGTATCCCACCATCTAGCGGCTTGTCTTGTGAAGGTTTCTACTAATCTTTGTAGTCGTCCATGTTCACCAATGTTTTTAGATACTTGTTCTATATGCATAACTAGTGATTCTCTTTCTTTGTATCTTGGGATTTGTCTGATACTTACATTTGTTGGTTTTAAGGTGGGCTATTCCCTGCTTTTCTTTTCGAATATTTTTGGGATGATGGAAACTAAGAAACATTGTTGGACTGGTTTCTTCTTCACTGTTTGAATGGTCCAGCAACCTCTTGCTTGTGTCTCATAGTTTTCGACTTCCCAATCATATAATTTTGCATCTGAGTTGTATCCTACGGAATCTTGATTGCCTAAGTGAAGCTCACCATATACATTTGGTTCTGTGTAGTCTTCATTATTTTGTATTTGATATAATTGTTAGATGTCGACTTCTTCATCAACAGGTTCTATCCACGGTTCTCCTTGGGATGGGTGGATAGGTACTATGACTTTCTTTCCATTCCCTTTTAGTTTTATCCTTTCTTTATCTAAAGATATTGATGCTTTCATTTTCCTTCCCAATGGTCGACCTACTAAATATGGGAAGGAACTGGATCCTTCCTTAGGGTCAATAATTTCAAAGTTGACTTTGGTCGATATTCCTTTTATTGTCGTATCGACATTTTTCCAAACTCCGATAGGTTTGATCAGACCTTGGTTGGCTAATTTGAGGTATATTCCTGACTCATATAGTCGATGTCTACCCAATTGTTCCAAAGTGTCACGAGTCATAATATTTACTTGTGAGTTGAAGTCAAGTACAACTTGTTGAACATGGTATCCTTCGATTTCAAGGTCGACAGGTGGGTCGGCATCACTTTTGTCCTTTTGGTTTAGACTACATATGTTTTTTGTTTTTTTTTTGTATTATTATTATGCTTCATATTATACAATAATTCAATGAATTGAGATACCGCTTTATCATCTTGTACTAAATGTATTAATTCTTTAACTATGCTTTGTCGACTATCATCAGCTTCTTCTTGTCTAGCAAATTCTTTAAATATATTCGTTGCATCGTTATACAATTGTTTTTGTGTATCTGGGTTAGGATAATCATTCTTTTCTTTTATTTTTCTTATGGGTGGATTATCACTCACAATTTTGGTCCCTTGTCGGGTTACTACATGCAGGTTCTTCGTATTGATTACATCATGTTTTTGAACACACGACAAGACATTAACATTTTTCTTTTTATTGATTTTATCAAGAATAGTAGGACAATCCTCTAATGAGTGATCGTCGACTCAACAGCTAGGACAAAATTTTAAATCGGTTATGTCCTTGTATGGGAAGTTTGCATATTGATGACCTTCTTTATAGCATGTAAAACACTGGATGGGTCAACGTGGCCGATTGACGCGATTCTAGAGAATCGAACTTGACCTCCATATCCTCCACGACGGTTTTCCAACCAACGCTCATATCGACGACCTTCATATATTTGATTATTTGGTTCATTTTGATCATTGCTTCACTGGTTGTTATCATTGTTCTGTGCAACTGCATTTGTATGGTAGACTGCTTGGTATTTTTGTCAGTTCTTTAAGTTCAAGTGGTAGTCGGCCATTGCGTGACTTTTTATTTCATAGATTGCACACCAAGATGCTTTGTCATTTTTCATGTTATACGGGAAATTGTTCATTGTGTGTTCTCCATGTTCTTGGCAGATGTTGCAGAAGGACTTTGTTTGAACAAATCGAATGTCCTGTCGACAGTTATCTTTAGTGTGTTTGGCCGTTGAGGATTTTGTGCACCAGACATCTTGATTCTTGAGGTTAAGCTTTTTTAATGATTTCTGCATTATTTCTAGTTGTTTTTCTAGTCTAGTAACCATGGGATATGCTGGGAAATATTCATCCATCTCCACTTGCAGAGATTTGGTAAGCACATCTTCATACGTTTTAAACGTCTCCAAGCTTATGTGCCACCGAATTTTCTATGATAGACCTGCAAGAAACCACTGAATTAATAGTTGTTCATCAATTACATAATCTAGTTGGCTAAGGAGGTCTTTCCATCGTTTGTCATATTCTCAGACAAACTCTGTTGGCTTTTGAGATGTTGTTTTCAACTTTTTGGCTTCCAAATGTTTTACGTTTGGAGTTTTAAAGAAAGACAAGAATTGCGCTTCAATTTCTTCTTTAGACGCTTTGGGATTTCTCTTGATATAGGTCATGTACCATGTTAGTGCTCTTTTCCTCAAGGAATCAACGAACTGTGCAATCTGTCGATCTTTAGCTGTAACCTGATTTTCCTCCCATGTTGACTCATAGATGAACCAATGTTGTCTAGGATCTTCGTCACCCTTGTATAGAGGGATATGTGCTGATCCATGACCCATGTCGGAATTGCTGTTGCTATCTCCTTCAGGAGGTGGCGGTGGTGGGGGTAGTGGGATGTTTTGCTTGTCTCATTGTGCAGAGCTGTTGTCGATGGAAATTTTGTTCTCGTCGATCGTTTTTTTTGTTGTTTCTTCTTCGACAAGTAGTTGTTTCGGGTCGACTTCTCATGTCGATGTCCAACTGCACTGATTTGTCTACAAGTCTGACTGTTCTGTATTTTCCAAAGCTATGTTTGGTAGGGGGGTGTTCCTTCATGTTTCGGGTAAAGTAAGTGGATACTTCGGTTGGAAGGGTACCCCTGAAGTGTGACCCAGTTTCCTTCATTCGGTTGATGGATCACTAGATGAATATCATCATTTACCTCATCGTCTAGTCGACTCCATATACCGAAATCGCCATCTCTTAGTCTTAGGTATTCTTTGACAATGGATTTTATCCTGGTACTCGGATTCGTTGGAGACATAGGTCTTATCTCCTGGAGAAATTCTATTTGGAGAGCTTCAAGCTGCTCTATCCACAAGTATTCTTCCATGGGTGATGCTTCTTCATCCACACCTTCTTCCTGTCGGTCATGAACCGACTCTTGCGGATTTCTTTCTTGGTCTGTCACCCTAGTATTCATTCCTCTTTGTAGTGCTATAGACCATTCTCTTATTTCTTCCCTTATTTTCAACCTCTTCTCTCTCTCTACTTTCTGTAAATCCATCATACCTTTGTGTGTCACTGTTCATTCAATTTCCTTTTTAGGTTGACTTTTCATTGCTGGTGATAGTATCTCCTTTAGTCGACTAGAATCCTTTTCACTTTACCCTGACATATGACCAGCTAGCCCTTTATAGCCTACCCGTCACTTTAGAAATCTCGGATAGTTCTATTTACTTGCATAGGAAGTACTCCCACTCCCTTTTGGCAATGAATTTCTCCCAATTTTTCTGTTTCTCCTCCTAGTTAGAATTTGGTGGCGGTTCGTGCAGTGACAGACGAGATTCTACAATATGAACCACTCCTTTTTCTATCAGGAATTTGAACATTAGGGTCGGTAGGGAGCATAGGAACTGCTCGGTAAGGTCTGTATAGAATATTTTCTGAATGGTTTCTACTGAAGTTCTTTCTTCTATGGATTTCTCCTCATAGAATTCATTTGTGATCTTTTCAAACCACTCCGACAGGTTTGTTCTCCCCCCTCGAATCAGTTTCTGTAGCATCTCTTGGTCCTTAGTTGCTTCCATCCTTTTCATCCATAAGTTTTTTCAAAAGTTGGGGTGCTGATTCTATGAACTTCTCATGAGTTTCAGTGAAGAATTTCTCCTTTGCCTGAGCAATGGTTAATTTGTTTCTCCTCGCGTAATTCTACAAATAATTTGCTATCTTACGCTCCCACCAGTTCTTAATCTCTTGTTTTGATATTATTTGCTTATAGTCATATCAGATATGTACTACCCGCAACGGAACCAATGTTATAATCTCACAGATCACAGAGGGTTACCAATAATACACATTGAATCATACAGACATAACAGGCACAAGATACAAGAACATAGATATAGAATAACATATTATATTATATCATGAGGGTCCATACATACAAAGAACTGAACTGAGTTCTCATCTTGCTCAACAACCTAATATATATGATTTACAAACAGTTACATATAACTACCTCTCGGTTCGGTCAACCGACATGACCTTACGCGGCTGACCTAATCTCTAATTAGTCGGCTATTCGACTAGTCAGCTCACTGGCTAGTCCCTCCAACAACTCTCCATCCAACATCTCAATATAGGAGAGTTTTCCCATCTCAGGTGTTGTAAAGGAAAATTTCCTATGGCTAGGGTTTAAGAGGCCATCAACCTACTGGGGTTGAAAGGTGGATGCAAATGGTTTTGCAAGTAAATATAAACAATATTTAGATATTGGAATGGTTCATACCTTGACAGATGAAGGTTGATCCAAGAAGCCCTTCTATCCTCTTCTTGCTCCTCTTGCTCCTCTTGCTCCAAGAGACCTGCAAAATGAATTATACCTTCCTCAAACCAATATGACCACATATAAAACAATGATAATCAAAGAAATATGAAATGATAATCTGACTAACATCATCATATGATCATAAACAGAGATCCAATCACACATTGAACAATGATTTGGGAAGAAGAAGGACATCACATCTTTATTAATCCTGAAAACAAGTACACATATACATTCTCTTCAAGTTCGACACCTCATGAAACCTTGATCTGGTTTTGCTGGTTCTCTTCTCCAAGGAACTTAGCCTCCAAGCTCTGCAACACAAGGGGATGATCACTAGGGAAAAGGTGTGGGCAAAGAGAGTCCCAATTCCTCCAGCATACAATGCAATAGTTCAAGTCCCTTCTCATGGACCTTCCTACCTCTATTTATATACTGCTGAAGAGATAGGGTTGAAGACAAATTAGTTACAACTGAAGGAGTCAGTTGCATAACTAACCAAACTACCCAAATTTCAAAAAACACATTTTTTTATACATTTTTAAGAGGAATACCCAGGTTGCAGAGACATCAGTCATGTACATAGGAGGTATACGCGGGTTTCAATGCAAAAGGTCATGTATTTAAGGTGTACACGAGTATTATATATAGCAAGTCGCATACATACGCGTGTTTCCTTAAGGCAACTTGCACATGCATAAACAAATCTCATTTTAAGGATATTTCTGGGAATTTTTAGACTTTGGTGTCTTCTAGAAAGTTTTATCTCATATAAATATATTTCCAATGGTGTAGAGGTGAGGTCAAACAGATTTATAGAACTCAAGATATGGATCTTCCAAGTTAGGTGTTTTTTCAGTGTCTTTCATGAAGGGTCGTTATGGAAGTGTCAACATGAGACGAAAACATGGGAAAGTGGTCACAGGCATAGATGTGTCATTTTGAGCTATAATAGATGCCCCCTAATGTATGAGGTTAGAGGGGAAGCTGATAACCAAAATACATTATAAAGGAAACAACTAAGTATGGAGAGAGTAGAGAATCCAAGATGAAAAGGATTGAACAAAGGTACCTAAAAGAGAGATAAATGTCAGACAAAATTGATCTCTGGGACATACAATTCCAAATACAAACCATCACCATAAAGATATAGGTGGATCCAACATATGTATAAGTGATGAAACTATCATGGTCGCTCAATATGCAAAAAGGAGCCATATCAAATCTAAAGGAGCCATGGTCACAAATGAACAAGGTGGATCCATACTTGACAATCGATCATAGCCACAAAAATACAAGGTGGAGCTATGTCTCAGAAAAATGTCATATGAAGTGTGAGAAGGTCTTGCACAACTTGGGCAATAGAAAAAATTACGATGCTACTGTTGGCCCAAGGTCTTCAATCCAAACCGCCCAAAAAGTTACAAATCCTAACCATGTGAATAAAGGACCTGAAGTCAAACATGGAGGAAATTGTTTGATTATCAGTCAATAATGAGAATCATTAACAAACATGAGGGAAACCACCATTAATGAAAATGGTCCCCAAAGTACCTAGTACATTCTAACAAGTGTGAATACAAGGACTTGAAGTCAAACACTTGAAGAATCCATTGAGTAGGAGACATTAAGGTATTCCCACTACCCAATAGCGAATGAAATTGCCACTGATGACTACAATCCCCAAGGTAATGTCATAAAACTATAAATCCCGTTCCTAGAGCAATATGTGTTGCATTCGATAGGAAGAGATCCGTTAGAAGGAAGGCATTAAGGCATCCTTCATCATTCAACATGAGGTAAGTCAAAGAATAATTAGATCTGGAATTGGTACTGAATTTCATGAAAAGAACCGTCGAATACATGATGTAATGAACTGATACCAGGGAATGGCCAACAACAAAGGTCAAGGCAAATGCAGAATGGCCAACAAAGGTTTAATCCTTGAATAGTGAGCATGACACAAAAGTGACTTAGGCAACTTTTGACACAAAAGAACCAACGACACAAATCTGCAATGTAGGAGACATTGACAGATTCCCCATATAATTTGAAAAGAGACCAACTGGAGGAGTAAGAAACTCTGAATTGGGATAAGAACAAAAAACTAGGACCCAATTGTTGATAGAATCAAAACTAGTGCTTTGTTCAAGAAAACAAGACTTGCTACCATGATGTAAAATACATGTGAATGAACTTCCCTTCCCCTCTTTCTTGTAAAGGTTTAACGAGTCCAAGAAAGAAAACTTGAGACCTTCTTCATTTTTGGAAAGCTTGAAGAAGAGACCTTCTTCTTGGATTTTACGAGCCCAAACTAGTACATGCTCGAAGGTGTTTTCATAGTTTAGAGAGTCTGAAAACTCCCAAGAAGACTCGAGGGGGGGGATTTTTTGTTCAATTTAGTCTCCTAAGTCTGGAAAAGTATAAAACAAACCACAGAAGAACTCTCTTAACTTCCGAAGAAGTAAGGCACCCCTTTTTCATATTTAGTCAGGAAGGTCCGAAAAATGATAAATTACCACATACCCAATGCTCTTTCAAAAGCATCATATAGCCTGAGTTTTACAAGTGTGAAGGAAGGCAAGATCACTCGGAAAGATCCATTTGATTACGAGAAATGGGGCTTACAACAATAAAATCAATGCTTTGTTCTTTAGGGTTTAACGAGCATGAAAAAGTCATAAAGTACACTCCAAATCTTTTTCATGTTTAGGTCCAGAGCATGAAAAGAGAAAACTAAGCTCATATCTAGGGTTTCTTTTCCATAAATGTAGTCCCTCAGGTCTGAAAAAGTGATAAACCTATGCCTAAGAATACTCTTCTCAATTCCATAGAAAAGAGAGTGATCCTTTCTCGTATTATTCCACATGGTCTGAGAAAGAGATAAGCTACCACCAATGTGGATGCCCATTCATGTATTCTTAACGAGCCTGAATGGACAAGTTTAGTCAGCAGTCAAGTCTATTTTGAAGAGTTAGACCTGGGCTTAAAGAAACTACATATCTTTCCTGTGAAGTTTTAACAAGTTCAGAAAAGTCAACTCGTGGCCTCCTTACTATTTTTAATGAGCTCAAAGGAGAGCAAAAAGAATGCCCTAAATGCAAGGAGACATGTGTCATAGGCAAGCGAAACTAGTTCCAAGCATAAGGAACAAACATATGCATAATGCAAGGAACATGAGAAAGATAAAGACACTCGGGGAACGTCTGCTCAAGGTAAAAGGTGTCAAGTTATAAAGGCAAAATGATACAAGGCTTAGCGATGATGAGAACAAAGATGAGGGCTTATACAATGAGCTAAAAGCATGGAAGTCGGCATCGGGCTCATAAGTGCGAGCAGGGAACATGCAAATGCAGTTACAACTTGAATGACAAGGTGAGGCCAGTAAACAGTTGTGGATCCAACTACAAATCCTGTCTCTAAGAAGCAACAACATCAGAATCACATTTAGAAGAAAAGATTCGATGCAGGTCACTTTGGCAGAAACACATGTGACTTTGCTATCTTCTACAAAAGGTGAATTTATGGCAGAATCAACCGAAGAAGATTCTATAGCACCAAGGATCGAGGGTTTATAATCAGTCAGATCAACCTCATAAGGAGAGAAAAAATCAACAAGGGAGATAGAGTGTGCAGGATTAAACTCAATATCACAGGAGTTGAAAAATTCATAATAAAAATCAAACTCATCAAGATCACTAACTTGCTATTCAAAGGAAGAGTCAAAAGACACAACAAGATCAGCATAAGAAGACCGATCCATGGGAAGATCAAGCTTACTAAGAAAATCAGGGTTAGACTTAGTCACAACTGAATCTACACCCAAAAGAAGGTCAGACTATATCAAAGACTCTAGGATGACTTCATCCGAAGGAAGGATATCATCTGAGATAGGGCACATGTCTAAACTTTCAAATGGATTGACAGAGTGGAGGGAAGGCTCCATAGTCGGTATAGGATGACTCACCTGGTCAACTGCTGGGACCAAGTCCTGAGAAGGTAAGCATGAAAACAGAGGTTGCTTCTCAATAACAATTGAATGCAAAGCACATGAAGCCACATAGCTCACTTGTGGCAGGGTAGTGTCTATAGAAATCTGGGAATCAATAAAGGAAAGACTTGGTCTCTAGTTGGGTCAGGAGACAGATCAGAAAAATTGAACTGATCGATAGTGACAATTTCTTCGCCATGATTAAAATACATCACACAAAAGAATGTTGACACCACAGCTTGCACGGCATAGACATAATCACGTCCAAGGAGCATATTGAAGTCCAATGGGGTCTTCTATCACCATGAAGTCAACTAAGACGATCTTCCCACCCAAAGTAACAGGTGTTTGAGTAAGAATTCCCAAGGCTATACAAGTTCTTCTATCAAACACTAGTAACTGACTAGCAGTCGAAACAAGGCTAGGAGATCCTATGCCTCGCCAAGCACGAGAAGACAAGATACTAACTGAGGCTCCTTCATCAACAATACAACGAGCAAATATGTATGGTTCAAATTTGACCTTTATCTAGAAATGTGTATCAGAAGGAAGGCGTGGCTCAACTAGGCTATCCCAATCAAAGGAAGCAATCCACGAGCTTGGTGGGGGTTGATCCAAAGCAAGTTCAGTGCCCCCTTGTTTAGTAAGTTCTGAACTGACAGTGAAGAAAATGTGACAAGTAGACACTTCACTTTCCAAAGGAAGAGTGAGATTGATCGACAATGGAACAGATTCAACCACTTCATGAAAGTCACTCTCCAAAGGGAGAGTGGGATTGACCAAATGTGACATTGGTTCAATCACATCAAGACCACTATCCGAAAGAAGAGTGGGATTGATCAAATCTGAGATTGGTTCGACAAATTGATCAACCAAAGGTTGAGTAGGTTTGTTGAGAAACTATAGGTTGTTCAGAAGAAGGAAATTCTTGAGTCTCAGATCACACTCTTTGCATCTTTGCGATAGAAGGGCACTAGTGAGTAAGATGATCTCCCTCGCATAGCTTACAAGGGAACTTAAGTTTGCACTTCAAACGACCATTTTTCTCAACGGTGTTAACATGACTAGCAGTGGCTGACTGTTTTTGTTCAACATGACCTACAGAGGTTGACTGGGTGACTGGGTCCAGCCTAACTAAGAGAGGTTGGTTGTTGAAAAACTTCAAAATGTTCAAAAACAGAATGACCATGAAACCAAACTCTTCGCACCTCCGTGATGGAAGGGCATTTATAAGTAAGGTGGTCTCCCTCACAAATATTACAAGGAAACTTGGGCTTGTGTTTTGAACGGGTAGTATTTTCAATAGTGTCAACATGAATCGCAGTGCCTCACGGATTGTATCCAACATGAAGCACAAAGGTTGAAAGACTACCTCCAGCATGACCTGCAGAGGCTGAGAGACTGCCCCCATCATGACTTGCAGAGGCTGAGAGACTGGGTCCAACATGACTTGCAGAGGTTGGATGGGAACCACCAGCATGAAAAATAGAGGCTGAATGGTTAGGATCAACATGCTTTGCAACAGTTGAGTGTGTGCCCCCAGCATGGAGTTCAGAGGCTAGGTGGATGGATCCAACATGACTTGCAGAGGTCGGATGGGGAGGTTCAACTTGACATCCATAGGTTGACTGGGTGCCCTCAGCATGAACTGTAGAGGTTGAGTGACTGGATCTGACGTGACTTGGAAAGGTTGGAAGGATCCCACCAGCATGATCTACAGAGGCTAGATGGTGAATATCAACTTGACTTGTAGAGGTTGAGTGCTTAGATCCTGTTATCACTATTTATTTTTTGCTGAACATTAGTGCTATCATTAAATTGATTTTAAGATATATTGGTGATCGGGTGGTTTTCAAATTCTTGCCGCTAAGTGATTTATAAAAAATTCCGAGAGCTACAAGAAGAAAAAGGTTAATGGTTTTGAGCAAAAAGAAAAGAATTTTATGAATTAAAGGATTATTCTCTTATGAATAAAATAAAACATGGGTTTTAATGTAAATTTGGCAGGGATTTTTACAAAAGGTTTTGGCACAAGACCGCTCAACATACACACCAAGCAAATCTTTCCACCAAATTCCAAGCGTCGAGCTCTCCAAGACTAATACACACATTGTTCCTTGGTCCTTGGTATAATTTGAAATGATTGGTGTTTATAAATAGTTTACAGGTAAGTGTTCCCTTGCATGTGGGATAATTCCCTCATCAAAAGGAAGTAAAATATAAAAGAGTGAGAATTATTTGCATCAACGCATATTGGTGGAGAGAATATAATTAGTTATATGTGGAGATTAATTAAAGTAAAATTTCTGCAATAAATAAATTGAAGAAATTAACACTAAATAATGTTTTCATTTCCGAAGACGGAGCAATTGATACTGTCATTAGTTGAAGATGCAAAGTCTGGTATTCCTTTGAATGCACCAAATACTTCATGCACTTCCAGTTTGAGTGGTTTGTACAAATCTAGTGCTTGGCATACCGAGAAACAACATCTTGAGCATTTCTGGGCTGAACCTAACAGTGAATCTAAAGCTTACGATACCATCAAATAAATTTTCATTGTTTCAAATCATCAATCAGAATTTGATCATGTTTTCATTGTGCTAATGCTGAAAACTAATAATCCAGATATAGCAAAGAAGGTAACATATGTAGCGCCAGATACAAAGAAATGGATTCCGGTTGAAAGGGAAATAAGTGATAGTGATAATGCCAGTGCTGTGTACTCTTTACCGGAGGAATTGTGTATAATTAAAGCTCCTGCAAACTAAACATTGATCAACGATCTAGATTAGAGCACATTTCATCCTACAGCTCAAATAAATTTCGCATTATGAAGTTGCACGGAGCAATTAAACTTTTCATTCAGCAAAATGATGTTAAATGGTAGATAGGTTTTGACAGCCAGATTGGAAGGTGAGGAAAATCCATGGATAAAACAAATTTCACATTGTCAACTAGCAAGGAGAAATTAGGTTTCGAGATTAGCAAAATTTTTATGTCGCATGCAAGTTCACACACGTGGTAAACATCCATTATCCAGTCAAACTGATCAACCGCTTAAATTAATGCTGCTGGGTGAATGTGAAGGGAGGTTGGAAAAACAATGCTCATGAACATTGTACTAGTTGTGGATTAAATGAGCTCAATTCAGAATTAAAGCAACAAAGCATGTTTTTTTTTTTACGAAAAAGACTGTTTTAGTCAGTTATTTCAATCAATTGTTTCCGGAAAACCAGAAAGAATTTGCCAAAATTGAATGAGGTTTCTCTTAAGAACAGGATCATGTTCATGAATAGCCTCCTTTAGTTTTTACACAGGTTTTATGGGTTAGGAGAAACAAAGTGATTTTAACAGGTTATGTTTTAGGTTTTCCAAAGGACTGTTTCAGACATCACATCCAAAGAATTGTTTAATCTAAATGGAGTTGAATTTCAGGAAACTGAGAGGTTTTTCTTCATCCTAGGAATACCTTCAAAAAAATCCTTCCGTTTTTACACAAGTATCACAGGTTGGGATAATTTAAAATATCTTTACAAGGTATTTTTCTAGAAATTTACAGGTTTACTATCTGAGTCATCAATTTCAAAATCAGATATTGAGGAGTTGGAGCTGAATCATAGGAAACGAAGAAATGGGTTTTGTTGGGAACATGGCCAATTACAAAAAACTCTTTCATTTTTTGCACATCTATCACCATCTGGGATATGCAGGAGGGGATTTTAAGCCTGTTTTTCTAGTAGTCCACATTTTATTTTTGTCGTATGTAAATCATGGTAGATATGCCACATTACTGTTTGTTAGAAGATGTTCTTTAGTTGTAACAAATTTTGATTCCCGAATGTCGGTTTAAGAATTCCAAAAAATACTATAAATTTACTTGTTGAAGAAGGAGAAAGGGTTAGAACTGATGTAATGTTGTAGTGTATGCTTTCAAGAGTATTTTAATAAAGTTGTAGAGCTGAGGTTGGCATTTTACATAGGGATTCATGTGTTGTTTGTATTACAATCTGTTGCTTCCTTTCTCATGTGAATTTTTTTTCCAGTTTATCTCTCCCACTATGTTTTCTTTCATGTCTGAAATAAGTGTATAACAGTTTGGAATTCATACATGCTATGCTCCGTCTGTTGTTTTAGATATTCACCAAAGCTTTCTTCTAAAGTTAATACAGAATTCATTCTCTAATGCTATGTGTTGATGGTCTATTCATGCTCTTCTTTTACACCAGACAAATTATAATTTGATTGTGATTGAATGGCTATCTTGCCTCTATGTTGAAATTGCCTGCATAAGTTTTGTTCATTCCTGTTACACTTCTTGAATCCATCGCCCAATGGTTCTATGTCTTGTTTCAACCAACTTTACAAACAATTTCTATTTTCAATTGTACATATCTGGAATTGTTAATATTTGGTGAGAGATCCCTCTCTGACTGTGTAGGGCCAGAGGCATAGTCTAAAGCGGTTCTGTTGTTTCCCGGGAGAGAGCCCTTTTTTTCGCCCAACCTATGGGCATGATCCCGGCGCTAACAAACTAGCGCTGTTGCCGAGGACGAGTTGAATATCATCCCTGGGAAGAACAACAAAGATTCAAAGGATAAAGAGTTTCTGTGGGAAAACATATATTCTTACATGTGAAAAAGGTTACATAATTTTCCTTGGCGACTCCACTAAAAGATTCTGGAAGGTGACTCCACTGGGGATACTAATGGTCAGAAAGACAAATATGGGGAGAGGTCTCAAATCTTACCTGGATTTGGACGAAGGGTTTAGATCTAAATGTTGATGGTGAACAATGGCTAGACATCAAGAAGGTCATGTCTCTTTTCACCCGTCGACTCCATCTGTGAAGGATCCATTCTTCATAATGTTCTATGGAAGCTCCATTATCGAACAAGGTTTCAAAGTTTGAGGAGTTGATTCAGTTTCTCCACCATCAAGATGACTTCTCGGGCTGCAAGGTATGCTCCTATGAATCTTGCTTCCATTCCTGGTTATCCCAATAAAATACCTTAAATCTTACCTGGATTTGAACGAAGGGTTTAGATTTGAATGTTGATGGTGAACAATGGTCAGACATCAAGAAGGTCATGTCTCTTTTCACCCGACGAATCCATCTACGAAGGATCCATTCTTCATAATGTTCTATGGCAGCTCCATTATCGAACGAGGTTGCAAAGTTTGAGGAGTTGATTCAGTTTCTCCACCATCAAGATGACTTCTCAGGCCGCAAGGTATGCTCCTATGAATCTTGCTTCCATTTTAATCTTATTTTATGTAATGAACATAAAATAAGATTATAATTAAATAATTAAATAATTTATAGTTAGGTTAGTATGAAAGGAGGTGTCTCCTCATCATGAATGTCCAAACCACATTTAAGGCCAAGACATCATTGTAATATTCATCATCTAATATATTATAACATTTATCATTCAAAATGATAGTCGGATTCGACTACTAACGGACCAACCGGATTCGGTTGCTCCATTTGGTATCAGAGCGGATTTGCTCCTCCACTCTGAGCTCGCACTCGGCTCATCAATTTCTGATTTCTCCCGCTGCTCCATTTCACCCATATCTCTCTCCGCTCCGCTGCCCTCCCACACTCCATATCACTTCACGCTCCTCCCTTTGCTCCACCTTCTCGACTCTCTTGCCATTATTTAGGGTTTCCCTAGAATATAGGACATTGTCCAAAAACAAAAACAAAAACTTAAAAAAAAAACAAAAGAAAAAAAAAGGTAAAGAATTGAAAAGAAAGAAGAAAGTTAAAAAGAAAAGATAAAAGAAAAAAAAAGGAAAAAAACAAAAGAAAGGAAAAAGAAAGTAAAAAAAAAAAGTAAGACCAACACATGGTTTTTCTTTCCAACTTCAACGTAGGTTGCACCTTCCCTCATTCCATGTAGCCCTACAAACAAAAATAATATTAATAAAACAAATATTATTATAATAATATTAATATTATTATATAATATTTTAAAACTTATTAATCCACCTTTTAATAAAATATTTAAATATAATACTTTTATATTTATTATTTTATTTCAATAGATAAATTAATTATAATAGTTATTATTAATTAATTAATTATTTCAAAGACATTAGTTGTCTTTTATTCCTCCATAAGTCAAAATAAACTTATAAATACACACATTTGCATAAAAGGACCAAGGCTATGACAGAATTAAAAGACAAACTTGAGAAATTGGAGAAGGACATCAAGCCCCTCGTTGCCAACCAAGAAAACCTCAGAGAAGAAACGAAAAATAACAAGGCACTTAAGAAAGAAATCAAAGAAGATGTTGTTCTAGTACTAGGAAGAAAACTTGATGACAGATTAGACATCATGTATGAGAAACAAAAAGAATTAGATGACGAGATGTGTGTGATGACACAGAACATAAGCACCATGGCACAAAACTTAAGCATCATGACACAGAACCAGAATACCATGATAATGGAAATGTTACAAAAACTAAGGTCTAATACAAACCATATCAGTAACTCAGATATGTTGGTCCACTATGTCAACAAAAATGAGAGTAACAAAATTGATCAAGACAATAAACAATACAAGGAGACTAAATATCTTAGGGATGACCAAAATGCCAATAATATAGTTGATAAAGATAAGCTCGACCAAGATCATAATGAGAGTCAAGCTAGTATCATTGACAATAAGGACAATCCACACAATGACAAAAGATGGAACCTACAATATGCAAAGGAATCCAAGTCAAAGGAATCAGATATTGTAGATTCATCTTCTACCTTAACTCTTCTACCACCCTAGAGAAACCTAAATGTAACACTATCAGGTGGCTTCGAGTGTGAGAAGCCTCATGAAACAACACTTCTTGAGATAAATTGTAAGGATAATATAATGGAAACATTACATGATGACATCATAAGTATTGTGGGACAAGCGATCTCTAAAACAACGCTTGATATGGTTAGTCACAAAAATATTCCTCGTATTCATGTACATGGAAAATGGGACAACAATAATAAACATAATGGGGTACAAATTCAAGTTACAAATGAAAGGAAAATGACAAACTATTGCTTAAAGACCAAGCACATACCTAATACAAGTTCTAAAAAAGACATAAATGAAGTAATGACATTGTTTGAACACAAAATGAGAATGAAAAGACAATAATCTAAGCTTTGAGGACAAAGCTCCCTTAAAGGGAGTGGCAATGTAATGAACATAAAATAATATTATAATTAAATAATTAAATAATTTATAGTTAGGTTAGTATGAAAGGAGGTGTCTCCTCATCATGAATGTCTAAACCATATTTAAGGCCAAGACATCATTGTAATATTCATCATATAATATATTATAACATTTATCATTCAAAATGATAGTTGGATTCGACTACTAATGGACCAACCGGATTCAGTTGCTCCACCATCTGCGAAGGATCCATTCTTCATAATGTTCTATGGAAGCTCCATTATCGAACGGGGTTGTAAAGTTTGAGGATTTTATTCGGTTTCTCCATCCTCAAGATGACTTCTCGGGCTGCAAGGTATGAACCTATGAATCTTGCTTCCATTCCTGGTTATCCCAATAAAATACCTCTGGTAAATTGGAAAACATATCTTCCAAGATTGAATGCTGAAAAGGATGATGATGCTGCCATCCATTTATTTAGATTTCAGAAGCATATACATAAGCTAGGAGTGGGATGGCATGAAGATTCTTTAATGAAACTGTTCATTTTTAGTTTAGAAGGATATGCACGGTCTTGGTATGAGGGATTTCTAGCAGGGAGTTTATCCTCCCTTAAAGACTTTCATACCATATTTCATGAACATTTCGAAATGCATTATCCTTCTTTGTTGTTAATTCAAGATTGTTGCACCCATAATAGAGAGTTCATTGAAAATGTGAAAGATGAGTGTGGTGATGATCAGTATTTGGATGAAGAAGTTTTAGATATCTTACATGAATATTCATTTCTAAAAGAAAGACAAACCAATTGTCGTGATATTCAAGAAATTTCCCAGCAGTTAGCACTGTCTTCCTTGACTGAAGTTGACATAGACCAAAGCTCATATTCAACCAGTTATATCTCTCTTCCTGAAATTGATGATGATTTGCGGCATTCTTATCATTCTCTGTGTGACCAAGAGAGAGGTTGGGACTGCCAATCAGATCCTTCCTCATATTATTCAACTTCCGAATTTTTCTTACAAGAAGAGGCCTCCCCTTCTCAATCAGAAAACTCATTTTCGCAACAACAATCTCTTGAAAGTTACAATGCTTGTGTGATTGATTACACAGAAGATGATAATTTTGGAAAATTTCAGTCTTGTAGTCCCTCCACATGTTCATTTTCTGAAAATGCAAGTAAAGAGAAATCAGATTTTGAAATAGTGGTTGAAGGAATAGCTCTTCATGTTGATCAAATTCAAATTTCACCTATAGATTTGCATGACTATATGAAGCTCTCTTTGCTTGAAGGAGATGATCAGCCTAGTGATTTGAAAGGAGATGGGTGTACTGATTTGTTTTTTGAAGAATGCAATCAGCCTATCACAACTTTTGTTAGTGAAGAAAATTTCATTGCAATCCAAGATCAAAAGTATGAAAACAGAGTGGAAACTACACATGTTGAAAATGACTGTTTACTGTTGTGTTTTCCTTCATTTGAGTGGTTAACAAAGAGACTTAAAGTTTCCGCTCAAAAACAGGAATTTGATATTGTAGATGAAGGTATAAATTTCCTTGGAATGGGTGATGAGCGAGAAGGACAGTTATGCAATCAATCCCGGCCTTTAGAAAAACCAGCAGTATGCAATGAAGAGTTGAATAACTAAGAAGAAGATGGGGGTTCTCAAATGGATGTTCTTTTTGTTTTTCAAATTCAGAATTTTTTTGTCGAAAAGAAGTCTATTTGCTTGATAATGTTGAGGAACGAAGTGGTATTTATTTTGAAATGCATGAAAAGAATGAAGTTGTAAAATCAGAAATTTTGAATGAATATGTGGATGTCTTGGTTGAGGATTGTCATGAGAATTCTTGTCAAGGATCTTTTAAAAAACAATTTGACAATTTGCAAAGGGAGTTACTTCTCGAGCAGCTTAATTCGCATGGTAAGCAAATGACAGAATTTTTTGAAGGCTGTCATGTTTTTTATGATCCTGTGATAGAGTACATGGAGAATATTAGCAGTGGTAATGGATGGTTATATCTCTATTGTAAAGATCAATTTCTTTATTATAACCTTGTTCCATTAGGTCTTTCAGTTTTGTTTTTTATCAAGCATGAAGAAAAAGTTGGTTTATGGGATCATTTGCTTGAGTGGTTTCATTGGAAGTTAGAAGTTACTTGATGGAGCATTGGTGCTTAGTAAGTAGGGTAGGTAAGTAAATATGAATAAGCTCATCATGGCGAGCATTCCATTCAGTAGTTTTTAGTTTGTTTTGAGTTTAAGTTTTGTTTTCAGTTTCGGTTTTAAAGTTCAGGTCTGTAGTTACAACTGTCTTCAATTTTTTGGGTATGGACAGCTGATAGGTGACAGGTTACAGGTTTAAAGAGTGGGATTTATTTGTAGAATGGTTTCAGTTGATGGTTCACTTCAGAACAGGTAGAGGATTTCAGAAAAAATTGGGAGCCTCCCAATGGATTTGGCACCTGGTCTATGGGGTTCTTTGCTACCTCGCAGGGAGGATAGCATCCCTAATGGATCCAGCTATTAGCACTATTTATTTTTTGCTAAAAGTTAGTGCTATCATTAAATTTATTTTAATATATATTGGTGATCAGGTGGTTTTCAAATTCTTCCCGCTAAGCAATTTATAAAAAATTCCCAGAGCTGCAAGAAGAAAAAGGTTAAAGGTTTTGAGCAAAAAGAAAAGAATTTTATGAATTAAAGGATTTTCTTCTCTTCTAAATAAAATAAAACATGGGTTTTAATATAAATTTGGCAGGGATTTTTACAAAACGTTTTGGCACAAGACTGCTCAACATACACACCAAGAAAATATTTCCACCAAAGTCCAAGCGTCGAGCTCTCCAAGACTAATACACACATTGTTCCTTGGTATAATTTGAAATGATTGGTGTTTATAAACAGTTTATAGGTAAGTGTTCTCTTGCATGTGGGATAATTCCCTCATCAAAAGGAAACAAAATATAAAAGCGTGAGAATTATTTGCATCAACGCATATTGGGGGAGAGATTATAATTAGTTATATGTGGAGATTAATTAAAGTAAAATTTCTGCAATAATTAAATTGAAGAAATTAACACTAAATAATGTTTTCATTTCAAAGATGGAGCAATTGGTAATGTCATTAGTTGAAGATGCAAAGTATGGTATTCCTTTGAATGCACCAAATACTTCATGCACTTCTAGTTTGAGTGGTTTGTACAAATCTAATGCTTGGCATACCGAGAAACAAGATCTTGAGCGTTTCCACACTGAACCTGACAATGAATCTGAAGCTTACGATACCGTCAAATAAATTTTCATTGTTTCAAATCATGAATCAAAATTCGATCATGTTTCCATTGTGCTAATGCTGAAAACTAATAATCCAAATATAGCAAAGAAGGTAATATATGTAGCGCTAGATACAAAGAAATGGATTTCGGTTGAAAGGGAAATAAGTGATAGCGATAATGCCAGTGCTGTGTACTCTCTACCAGAGGAATTTTGTATAATTAAAGCTCCTGCAAACTAAACATTGATTAATGATCCAAATTAGAGCACATTTTATCCGACAGCTCAAATAAATTTCGCATTATGAAGTTGCACGAA
Organism: Pseudotsuga menziesii; assembly: GCA_001517045.1. Classification (NCBI taxonomy): domain Eukaryota; kingdom Viridiplantae; phylum Streptophyta; class Pinopsida; order Pinales; family Pinaceae; genus Pseudotsuga; species Pseudotsuga menziesii. The sequence goes on from LPNX010255708.1 coordinate 49,202, forward strand.
GCCATTAAAATTTTCAATCAGCGAAATGATGTCAAATGGTAAATAGGTTTTGATGGTCATATTGGCAGGTGAGGAAAATGCACGGATAAAACAAATTTTGCATTTTCAACTAGCAAGGAGAGATTAGGTTTCGAGATTAGCGAAATTTTTATGCCGCATGCAAGTTCACACACATGTAAACATCCATTATCTAGTCAAACTGATCAACCACTTAAATTAATGCCGCTGGGTGAATGTGAAGGGAGGTTGGAAAAACAATGCTCATGAACATTGTACTAATTGTGGATCAAATGAGATCAATTCAGGATTAAAACAACAGAGCATGGTTGTTTTTTTTATGAAAATCACTGTTTTAGTCAGTTATTTCAATCAATTGTTTCCAGAAAACCAGAAAGAATTTTCCAAATTGAATGAGGTTTCTCTTAAGAATAGGATCATGTTTAATAACCTCCTTCAGTTTTTACACAGGTCCTATGGGTTAGGAGAAACAAACAAAGTGATTTTAACAGGCTATGTTTTAGGTTTTCCAAAGGACTGTTTCAGACATCACATTCAAATAATTGTTTCAGCCAAATGGAGTTGAATTTCAGGAAATTGAGAGAGATGTTTCTTCATCCCATAAATGCCTTCAAAAACCTCCTTTAGTTTGTACACAAGTATCACAGGTTGGGATAATTTAAAATATCTTTACAGGGTATTTTTCCAGAAATTTACAGGTTTACTATCTGAGTCATCAATTTCAAAATCAGATATTGAGGAGCTGGAGTTGAATCATAGGAAACGAAGAAATGGGTTTTGTTGGGAACATGACCAATTACAAAAAACTCTTTCAGTTTTTGCACAACTATCACCATCTGGGATATACAGGAGGGGATTTTAATCCTGGTCTTCTAGTAGTCCACATTTTATTTTTGTCTTATGTAAATCATGGAAGATATGCCACATTAGAGTTTGTTAGAAGATGTTGTTCAGTTGTAACAAATTTTGATTCCCGAATGTCAGTTTAGGAAGTCCAAAAAATACTATAAATTTACCTCCTAAAAAAGGAGAAAGGGTTGGAACAGATGTCATTTTGCAGTGTATGCTTTCAAGAATATTTTAATAAAGTTGCAGAGCCAAGGTCGGTGTTTTACACAAGAATTCATGTGTTGTTTGTATTACAGTCTATTGATTTCTTTCTCATGTGAACGTTTTTTCCAATTTATCTCTCCCGCTATGTTTTCTTTCATGTTTGAAATAAGTATATAACAGTTTGGAATTCATACATGCTATTCTCAGTCTATTGTTTCAGATATTCACCAAAGATTTCTTCTAAAGTTAATACATAATTCATTCTCTAATGTTCTGTGTTGAGGGTATGTTCATGTTCTTCTTTTTCACCAGAAAAATTATAATTTGACTGTGATTGAATGGCTATCTTGCCTCTGTGTTGAAATCACTTGTGTAAGTTCTATTCATTCCTGTTACACTTCTTGACTCCATCGCCCAATGGTTCTATGTCTTGTTTCAACCAACTTCACAAACAATTTCTATTTTAACTTGTACATATCTGGCATTGTTAATATTTGGTGAGAGATCCGTCTTGGAAGAGAAGAAGGCCAGTTCTCTCTTTGAAAGTGGTTATGTTGTTACCTAGGAGTGGGCCTTCCACAACCTTTGGCTCAATTCCAGTGCTAACATATCCAACATGACCTGCAGAGGTTGGATAGGTGCCCCCATCATGAACTACAGAGGCTAGGTGCTGAGGTTCAACTTGACTTGCAGAGGTTGAACGGGTGCCCCCTTTATTATGTGCCTTCTTCCTATTCCTCCTTCTTCTACTCCTTTTAGATTGTCAGTTATTAGTATCAGTACTTTCACTACATGAGGTAGAAGGAGTAGGAGAATCAACTACAGGTGAAGGAGAAGCAGTGTTTTTATGCCCTTGATATAAGGAGCTTACTTGAAAAGCATCAGGAGCATTAAGGATAGTTGGAGTGGAAAAAAGCCACACTGATAGCCCTAGGGTGGATCCAAGTAGATTCAAGGTGGCCATTAAAGGAACACCAACATTCCCCGTGAGAGGAATAGTACAAGGAGTTCCCAACATGGGGATCTCTTGGTTGGTGTTCAAAGGGGCATTATCCATAGTTTCAAACGATAAGACAAAGTATGACGTTGATAAGCAACCAAAAGTGCAAAGTACACACTTGAAGGAAAACTAAGTACAGAGAAACCACACAACACTCACTAAAAAATTCCTAAAGCCAAAAAGACAAACAAGTATGAGATATGCTTTCCAAAAGAAAGGTGAGAGACAGTTACTTGGCGTCCCTGTAGATGTTCTTAGGAACAAGTAGAGGAATGACCCACCTCCCTCCCACACCTTCTACCAGGGTTACCTTCCAAGCCCGTCCAAGGTCAACTAGAAATAGCCTTTCGGTGTGCCTGTATATGAACCCTAGATGTCAAAGAGACTAAAGGCTACCTTAACTATATTTGCAGTCTCGGGGGAAAGTCGCAAGCCTGGTTCATACACATGGGAAGGGTAGAAAAGCCTGAAACCCTGTCTAAGACAGAATCCCCAGATGCGCAAAAACCTTGGTCTACACTTTGACAATTAATCGAAGAGTTATCTCCTTAGTCCAAGCCTTCATGCAGCCTCATGCTTAATTCCCATTTGAGAGGAGCTTCCCAAATACAATCAAAATAGAAACAGGTTTACCTATTGATTGGCCTACTATGTTTGATTTTAAACACTTGTGGGGAGTTTAAACTGAATATCCCACAAGTCTAGCTTAAGATAGTTGGTGTATGACCCTATAAAATAAAATTTACTAATAATTTTTAAATTATATCGTTCATTTTAATAGGTTGTTTTTAGTCAAAAGGTAAATGGCGTGAAACTTATGTGGTGTTTTGACTCAAAGTTGAAACAAAATGACTAACCAAAGAGAAATGAAATGCAAAAAACAAAAACTATCCTCTTTTTCTTTTTCAAATAAAAACTTGAAATCCACAAAAGAACAAATTTTTTTTCTTTCAAAAACAATGATATGCCATGCAATGTAGACTCAAAACCTAATATACATGCATATAAAGCAAACATGTGTTTTTTTAATTTTCTTTTATAAGTGCAAAAGAAAATTTTTCCCACAAAGTAAAGTATGCAAATAATAAGAACAAAGAAAAATGAATTTTGCTATACAACCACCAAACAGACTCTAGAATGCCCTAAAGTTGGTATAAATCCTACTTGGAAGGAAGGCTTGCATAAAAGACAAGTCAACTATTTTGGCAAGGTGAAGCTAACCAACAAAAGAAGAAGGAAACAAAGACCAATAAGCTTCTAAGTTCAGACAAAGATCACTAACAGAGGTTGACCAGAAACATAAGCCAAAAATCATTCCAAGCAAAGGGGGTGGGGGAAAGAGCAAAGAGAAAACCCTAATGCTATCAAAAGGCTTACCACATAGATAAAGAAAAACCAGAATGTATCACACTAACTCCCTGGATTCATGCACCTACAAAGAACCTCAAAAGACCTACCAAACAACCCACAACAGTAGAAAAAACCACAAAAATGAGGAAAAAACACTGTTTTAGGGGCACACATGGGTTGCACTATTGACAAGTCATGTATCATACATGGCTTGACAGTATAGAAAGTTGCATGTACAAGCACACATGGGTTTTAATACTAACAGGTCACATACCATACGTCGGTTGACAGTATAACAAGTCGCATGTACAAACCAGACACGCGACTGTCTAGTCTACAACTCGCGTATGGGTGGGGAAAAACCAAAAAAAGGTCAAAAATTGCCTTAAGAAGGCAGGGGAGGTGTTCTATCAGACAAATAAAGTGTTCCTAAGTGGCAAGAAAGACCTGAAACTTTACAAAAGGCTTAAAGAAATACATATAAACCTCAAACAGACAAGGCTCTCGCCAACGGAGTTGTCAGTTCTGTTGTAAAGGAAGGTTTCCTATGGATAGTGTTTAAGAGGCTATCAACGTACTAGGGTTGAAAGGTGGATGCAAATGGTTTTGCAAGTAAATATAAAAAATATTCAAATATTGGAATGGTTCATACCTTGACAAACGAAGGTTGATCCAAGCAGCCCTTCAATCCTCTTCTTTCTCCTCTTGCTCCAAGAGACCTGCAAAACAAATTATACCTTCCTCAAACCAATATGACCACATATAAAACAATAATAATCAAATAAATATGAAATAATAATCTGACTAACATCATCATATGATCATAAACAGAGATTCAATCACACATTGAACAATGATTTGGGCACCTCACGAAACCTTCATCTGGTTTTGCTGCTTCTCTTCTCCAAGGAACCCAGCCTCCAAGCTCTGCAACATAAGGGGATGATCATTAGGGCAAAGGTGTGGGCAAAGAGAGTCCCAATTCCTCCAGCATGACAATGCAAAAGTTCAAGTCCCTTCTCATGGACCTACCTACCTCTATTTATATGCCACTGGAGAGATAGGGCCGAAGACAAATTAGTTACAATTGAAGGAGTCAGTTGCATAACTAACCAAACTACCCAAATTTCGAAAAACACATTTTTTGACATTTTTAAGAGGAATACATGAGTTGCAGAGACATTAGTCACATATGCAGGAGGTATACCTGGGTTTCAATGAAAAATTCATGTAGTTAAGGCGTACGTGAGTATTATATATAGAAAGTCGCATATATACGTGGGTTTCCTTAAGGAAACTCGTGTATGCATCAAAATATCACATTTTAAGGATATTTATGGGAATTTTTATACTTTGGTGTCTTCTACAAAGTTTTACCTAACAGAAATATCTTTCCAATAGTGTAGAGATGAGGTCAAATAGAGTTACAAAAGTCAAGATATGTATCCTCCAAGTTAGGTGTTTTTTCAGTGACTTTTATGAAGTGTCATTATGGAAGTGTCAACATGAGACAAAAACATGGGAAAATGGTCACAGGAAGAGATGTGTCATTTTGAGCTATAACATTAGGATAAAGTGCTTCTTTGGATAAAACATAAGCACTCGTATTATGCCCCCTTTAAATGTTTTGAAAGTATTCTTCATAGTGGATAAATCCCTAGGCACGAAAAAGAAATCCATCCCATAATGATAGCTCCCAAAAACAAAAATAAACCACGTTAGTTCACAATACCTTCATACCTTCACTCACTATTTTGGTTTTTCATGTTGTAGTATGGCCTTTGACAATGGAATAGGAAATAAGAACCACGAGCTGGTCTTTACTAATCATCGTCTGTGTGTAAAACTTCGAAATGGTCACCATATTACACTCATATGACAAATCATTTTCAAGAAAGGGTCTATTGACGATGATATTCTATGTGATGATGATGATGACCATAAAGACAATGATCATGATAATCCTGCCAACTACAGCGACAACGATAATTAATAAACGTAAACAAAAAAACAAATAGTTAAAACTATCCATCTTACCTTCCCCTTGTCGCGACAATGAAATTTTACATCTTTCACTTACCTCACCCACAAACTAGGCCAGAGGTCACAAAGGAGTTTCCAAGGTTGAAGAGGAGGTTTTTTAGTTTCCTCACCCGCGAACTAGGCCCAAGGTCATAGAGGAGGTTCCAAGGTTGTAGAGGAGGCAACTCTTGTTTGTTTAGTGAACCCCTTCCTTTACACAACTAGAAACTAGCTTGTGAGTTTGGTGAAACCCTTAAGATACACCAAAAATGGATCAATTTATTGTTTGAATCAATTTTTATAGTACAAGTTCTTCCTACAGGCCTCTTTTTATTGGACGTGCATCGGGCTTTATCTCAATTTTAATAGTATCCCAGCTTTGGGGGTTTTCTATCCTCAAGGTTGTCCACCCCCTTCATCTCCAAAATATATGCATAGGTACATTGGAAGATTGAGATCGAGACCCATAAGAAAAGGTGAAGGTCACTAAGGCATCAGGAAAAGAATAGGCTAGGGCAGCTTTAGGACCGGGTGGTTAAAAACCAGTAGTAGATCTAGTATAAGTATATTTTTTGCTCGTAGAGATGTCTTCAATAAGTCAAATTTCCGTGACATGTAAGGACATTGCCGCATAATGAATGTATCAACAATGATCTAGTAAATTCATAAAAGGTAAGCATGCATCAATGACAACATCACAATGGTGCTTCACTTTATTTCCTTTTGTTTATCTAACCATATTGCTACCCTATCAACATTGCTTCCAGGCATAACTATGAGTTAGTGAAAGCTTTTGAAGACATTTAAAGCCCACACTTAATGTACATAATGCCCTCAAGTATTGAATTATTCATGAAAGACAAAGATAAAATGTTAGCATCTAGTTAAACATGCTCATAGGCTAATAGATAAATGGTTTTCGAACCCAAAAATGCATGAAATAGAGGTGAAAACATGCCTACAGGAAAATCGTTGAAATGCTAACAGATCGTTGAAATGCCCATGACATGTAAGGACATGCCCGCATAAGTATGCAAGCACCCACACATGAAGACTATATGCCCATGACATGTAAGGACATGCCCACATAATGAATGTATCAACAATCATCTAGTAAATTCATAAAAGGTAAGCATGCATCAATGACAACATCACAATGTTGCTTCACTTTACTTCATTTTCTTTATCTAACCATATTCAACTTTTTGTGCATTTTTACGGGCATTATTATGGACCAACGTGCACTTGTTGGAGGCCCATGGGAATTTTATATGGTAGTGCGGGAATTTTATCAGTCCAACGGGGATTTTCAAGCTGGTTGCATGTATTTCTCAATAGGCTGCAAACGTTTTTCCAAATCAACTGCTTATCCAATTTGGAGAATTGATGTAAATGTATTCTGCAACTTAAATGTGGGAATATTTAACTAGTTGCAGACATTTTTAGTGCACCTATGATGCCATGATCAAGCATACAATTGAAACAAATCAAGGACTTACGGAAATTCATCTACATCCGAGTGGTATTACAATATAGTTGAAGAATATTTTTATAAGCTTAGGCTTCCCATAACAGCTTTACTTTAGTTGTACCTATCAAGTGTTTAACTTTATCATTGAAATGACTGTGACATCTAAAGACATGCTTGCATAATGAATGTATCAATAGTTATCTAGTAAATTCATAAAAGATAAGCATGCATCAATGACAACATCACAATGCTGCTTCACTTTATTTGCTTTTCTTTATCTAACCATATGGCTCCCCCTGAAACCTTGTTGGTCTGTTCATCTAAATATTTTTAATTTGTCTCATGTATATCTTCAGAATAGATGAAAATTAATATCTAACAAGTGTAGATTTCTAAAAACATATTGTACCTAATTTATTCCTGCATTTTAATTCATCTATTTCTATGGCTGCCTGCGGGCATTTTTCAACCATTTGTGTATTTCTACGGGTATTTGTCTAGACATGCGTGCATATGTCTGATGCCCGTGGGAATTTTATAAGGTAGAGTGGGCATTTTGTTAGTCCAACAAGCATTTACAAACTGGTTGCAGGGAATTTCTCAACAGGTTGCATACATTTTCCCAAATCAACTGCTTATCCAAATTTGAGAAATGATGTAATTGTATTCTGAAACTTAAATGTGGGCATATTTAACTAGCTGTGGGAATTTTTACAAGTTGCAGGAATTTTTACTCTATTTCCTTGTGGGAATTTTTGTTTCTCTATTGCCTTGTATGCATTTTTAACTAGATGGAGGAATTTTAACTCTCAAGTGCGAGACATGCCCGTGACATCTAAGGACATGCCTGCATAATGAATGTATCAACAATCATCTAGTAAATTCATAAAAGGTAAGCATGCATCAATGAAAACATCACAATGTTGCTTCACTTTATTTTCTTTTCTTTATCTAACCATACTACTCCCCCTATCAATATGTAGACTAATTGCTCCCCTTCAAACCTTGCTAGTATGTTCATCTCAAGCTATTTAATTTGTCTCACATATATCTTCATAATCGATGAAAAGTAAATCTCACAAATGTAGATTTATGCCACAAGTTGTTCACATGCACTCAACTAATAAGGAACTTGCTGCACCTAGCAGTTTCACCAGTGGTGCCAAATACTAGTAGGTTGGTGAGCTGTTTCAGACTAGTTAATGGTGAGAGAGACCACATTTCAAAGGGGGTGCACTACCAGAGAAGAGAGACAATAGTATTTAGCAAGTGTGCATAGTATAGACCTTCCATGTAGGTCTATATAAGTTTCCATGCAAGCTCCATATAAGTATCATAATTCAATGTTGGTGGGTAACATATGGAGGTTGGTGAGTTGTTTGAGATTAGCTATTTTACCCTATAATTCGCAGCAAATATTGCACTTCAAATCTAGGAATACCTCTAGGATCTTACAATGATGTTGGTAGGCAATGAGTATTAGAGACTAAATGTCATCCTCAAAACTGATGTCCTCCTCGAAACTGTAATTAACCCATATTTAACAATGATGCTCTTCATTGAGATTAGATACACAGTCATGGAGAATTAAGGTTTCTTTCACACCTGGGTTTTTCTAGACTTGAGGGATCATACTTGTTGCTTCTATTTCACAGACATTGGGCTGCTGAGATTTGAGAAATTAATGCCGAGAAAGATGCTATAGGTTTCTTTTATTCCTAGAAATCTTCATAACTCCTTGGTGTACACCCATGAAATATAGGTAGTAACATGATGTACACCAAAAACAACTTGGATTATGTCTTATGGAAATAAAGAGGAATATGGAAATAAGGGTGCATCCACATAAACATCATAGGAGAAAATACTTAATTTGGGATCAAATTTGTAGAATGATTATCCTCTAGAGGTTTTCCACCCAGCCATAGGCTCGCACTTTACAAATCCAGCCCTAAGTTGGGGGCCTAAGTGTGACAAGGGAAACCCTCTCACTCATTCTAAACCCCAAACAATTGTCGAGAAAAAAAACATTCATCAAAACCTCCAAACCCTTAGAAAATGAGCAAGAAAAAGTAACGACTAACAAGTCAAAGAAGTCTGTTAGATCCTACACAAGCACAAACCATTCACAACTCAGTCAATTGATAGGAAAGAACAACAAATTAAAAAAGGAAAGAAAACTAACTAGGTCCAATTCACGGGACTACACAAGTGCCACTCGAAAGACACAAGATCCATAAAAATGTACAAAATGCACATTTTAGCTCATTTTGAGAAAAGTTGCAAACTCTCAGGTAGATTTAGCTCATTTGTATTTTGTAATTATTTTTCTAAAATATTCAAACCCAAAGCTGAAACAATGAGACAAGCATGTCCAACATAGAAAAACCATACCTCAATATCCTTCATGTCTAGCATGTCCTAGAAACAATGAGTTACAATAACCATTAAAGTACTTAAAACAATAACAGTATAAGAGCAATGATCTATATTAGATCTAACTTGATAATGAAATACATAAATACATATCAGTAGCATGATATATCAGATCTGACCCAATTATAAACTCAACATAAGATAACTCAAAACATGATGTCAGGGCATAGCTCCCTTATCCCCAGAGAAAATGCTTCTAAATAGACTTCAACATCTTAGCGTTAGGTTACTTTCATGCTACTGAACTAGAAAAACATACATGTGAAAGGAGAGAACCCTGAACCAGAAAAGATACTAAAATAGATCATCCAACCCTCACAAATAAAAAACAGTAGCAGCACAACAGTACGACCAACTCTCAATAACAAGCGACAACAAAGTACCACAAAAAAGTCACATATTGTTGTAAAGGAAAGTATCCTATGGCTAGGGTTTAAGAGGCCATCAACGTACTGGGGTTGAAAGAGAGATGCACAATGTTCAGCAAGTATATATAAACAAGATTTAGAGATGAGAAAAGTCCACACCTGACTAACTGAAGGCTGGTCCAAGCTTTCTCTTCAATCCTCTTCTTGCTCCTCTCGCTCCAAGAGACTTGCAAAACAAGTTATACCTTCCTCAAGCCATTATGACCACATATAAGACAATGATAATCAAATGAATATGAAACACTGATCTGAATAACATTATAATATGATCATAAACAGAGATTCAATCACACATTGAACAATGATTTGGGAAGAAGAAGGACATCACATCTTTATTAATCTTGAAAGAAAGTACAAGTATACCTTCTCTTCAAGTTTGGCACCTCACGAAACCTTGATTTGGTTCTGCTGCTTCTCTTCTCCAAAGAACTCATCCTCCAAGCTCTGCAACACAAGGGGAAGACCTCTAGGGAAAAGGTGTGGGAAAAGAGAGTCCCGATTCCTCCAGCATAACAATGCAGAAATTCCAAGTCTCTTTTCATGGACCTTCCTACCTCTATTTATATGCTAAGGAGAGATAGGGGCGAAGACAAAGTAGTTACAACTGAAGGAGTCAGTTGCATAACTACCCAAACTAACTCAAAAAGCGTGTTTTTATGTTTTAATGTTAAGAGACAGATTCATGACTACGAAGGAGGAAAACCCGTGAATGATCCACGAGTTTCCACAAGAGCAACCCACGAATATATTCATTCGCGACTTGTAAAACACAAGAGTCGCGAGTGATTCGCGAGTTGCACATAAGAAGAGTCGCGAATACACAAAAAACACATTTTTAAGCTATTTTGGGGCATTTTCAGACTTTGGTGTCTTCTAGAAAGTTTTATCTAACTGAAATACCTTTCCAACGGTGTATAAATGAGGTCAAACAGAGATACAAAACTCAAGATATGGGTCCTCCAATATAGGTGTTTTTTCAGTGACTTTCAATGACTTTCATGAAGTGTCGTCATGGAAATGTCGACATGCGACGGAATCATGGGAAAGTGGTCACAGGCAGAAATGTGTCATTTTGAGCTATAACACATATGGTAGTGCTATATTGGATGGAACCTAAGGAGGGATCTTAAGGTCAATGGAAGGGTGGAAAAACCCTCTAAGGGGTCACACTAGTCATCAACAAGCTGGACGTCAACATTTAAGGGTTGTATAGCTCAACGTTATCATGCAAGGGTCAATCACGAGTCACCACAAGGATAAACATCACATACAAGTAAACATGCAAGTCAATGTAACATAACAATGCAAAATGACATCATACTAGGCTCATGCACATCAACTAAACATGAGGGTAGGTTTCCTGCTTGGATATCATGCAGCCATACGTCTCACGTGTCTCATGCAAAGAGTGGAAGCTCATAATCATCATCACTGGATAAGGAAGCTCATGTGGTCATATCATCTTCCTCAGGTTAACTCACGAAGGGGTATCTAGCCCCTTGAGGATAACCATAGTCCTCAAAAGATGTCACACATTATAAAAAATAAGCTATGCATCGACTAATACAAATACAAATCTTAAATGTATACAACTACATTTTTTGTGCCCTTTTTTTCTTCATAAATTCCAATATGGGGACATCTAATTCGTTGTTATTTAACGTTGAAATTGTTGCGCCCTCTCTTTTTGTTGATTGCGTGGGAATGCTCTCTCATACCATACTTCTGGCACGTTGAATAGTAGGGCGTGGAGATCACTGGTGAGGGGCATCATTATTTCCAAGATCATTACAATGATCTTTATCTGTTGGATTACTAGCTAAGACAGTTTGAGCATGAGCAGGTACATGCTCTGTCATTTATAGAAGAAAATTTATTACTACATGTCATCAAATATATATTTGAAATCATAATAAATACTTCTATTTTATAGCATACATACCTGAATCATGGCTAGGCTGATCGCTACCAACATGAGGCAGCTCCCCACCATCATTTGGTACTTGTTCGATACCGCTACAATCGCTTCTTTTGTTTCTCTCACCCTGAAAACCAAAAACGAAATTTATTTTTTTCACATATACAAATTTGACATAACACAGAATTCAAGTCCAAAGTAATGTGAGCAAATTGAACATGCACAAATGGTTTTATTTACCTCTGTGTGCATCAATGGGGAAATTGGGGTTTGCCCCAATCTTTTTTGACGTTGCAACACATGTTGAAAACCATACTTGAATCTGAGCATCAAGTCTTCTTTAGTGCCTTCATCCTTAAATGCATTTCACTGCAATGCATAACACCATACAAATTATTTGTTCGCTACAATTACAAAAAAATTGGCTACAAATAATGATCATCCCTTTCTTACAATTCGTGCTCTTAGTTTTTGATATCCACCCTGGCCCATTTGTGCTGCCCATGTTTTTCTACCATTTCCTTTGTCGCTTTAGAGGTGTCGAAGAGACTATGAAAGGTTTCAAATATGTTAGATATCACAACTTAAATATATTTAAAAGTAAAAAAAAAATAAAAAAATATTGAACATTTTTCATTGAAAATATGATATGTGACATACCTTCTTGAACCGATTGGTCGAGTCTTTCCTTGTTTTCTCAATTCCTTCTCCTTTGCATCATCCATGAGCTCCTTCCACTCCTTCTCTACAACCATCGGAGGATGCTCATACTTAGTGTTACTTTGCAAATTGTCCTTATAATATTCTCTGACATATTTCAAATTTAAGCCAGCTGTTGCGGTGACACCTTTTCTGTTGAAGGTATCACCGAACAAGTTAACCACGTGGTTCATCAAATCATCTTTCGATTTGTCATTTTGGAAATTCCACTGTGTACGAATCGTGGGCCCAAAAATCTCCAAAGAAATCTCATGCAGGTTCTTATAAAAAACATTATTTCCCGCAAAAACAATATGATCATTAATTATAAATAATTTCAGGTATGTGGCTTTGAATTACATGAAAAAAAAACTGAATTAATTAAATAATACCTGCAATATTTGGTATCTTTATTGGAACACAGTCCTTGTCAACCAAGAATGTAATGGGAAATGATCCATTGCTAACCACACATACTGCTCCATGATAGCAACGTTCACATTCGATGCTACTCTCCTCTCTAACATCTTGTGAAGTAGTATTGGGCGAAAGGCCCTCCTGATCTCCAACATTCGGTGAGGTCATAGCATCTAAAGGGAATTGTTGGTCAGGTCCAGAGTCAAATAGCCTTGTTGGTATGGTAAATTGACGTTGTGTTGAACCATTGCTACTACCAATATTAACATCTACACATTGTACTTGATGCACATGTGTTGTCTTCAAAAATTTCTACAAAAAAGAAAACTTTAATGTATTAGATCATATCAAAAATAGAGAACTAAAATAACATAAATGAATATATGTCTCATAGTTCATATAATATTTCATAGATTCCACCTAGCCCATACTGTACAATTGTTTTCCTCAAGTCATAAATCCTTGCTTTGATTTCTTCAGTCATGGGTTTGATCATTATCAGTGCAAGAAGTTCTTGATTGGACTTTTTCAAAGCCTTATTCACATCTCCCATTGCTTCAATTGAATAAAATATATCTTCCTCAGTGACCACATCATCATTGTGATGTGTTGTGTTCTACAAACATCAATCAATAAAAGTAGTTAATTTATTTTTATCATTACAAAAATTCATGTGAAAAGAAAATAACATGCATTTAATAAAACAAAATTTACTTTAATCATGTTTAGTTACTATTAGGCTAACATTTACTTGATGGGACACCTTTGGGGATTTCCCATGGCTAGCCTACCACAATACAAGAAGCAACACAATTTCATATTGAAAACTAAAAATTGAACCATGTCTAATAAACGTGATTAATGAAGAAAAAAATTAGTGTTAATATGACAATCATGTTTACCTGACCAGAAGCTACAAGCATGTTGTGAGTACCCCCCTGAAACAATATAATAAGCATGATATCATATTCAAATATCATAGTGTTTACAATATGCCCACATGATATATACAATACGCTAGCACAGTGTTTACAGTATGTTGGGTTATAGGTGCATAGTATGTTGAAGGTGTTTAAAGATACACTTAACCATGATCACAGCTGGCATGGTGATAGGGGGAGCAAAAATAATCTCATGTGATATGATGATGGTTGAAGGGGTGTCCTTGATGCATGTTTACCCTTATTATAACTAAAACATTGTTCAAATGACATCTTCTATCTTTTGATATAATTAGAAAGAATGACCACAAAACAACTTGTTGATTATATGACTTATATAGAGTTGGTTATTGAGACTTTTATCATTGTATGAAGACAACTCTTGGAAATCACATGAAGAATTGAGAGCATGTCTGGATGAACATATGGAGAAGTTTGAAGAATAATTGATAAAGTACCATCTATGATACAAGTTAAGTACTGCATACTATTGTGCAGACACATAGTATACCCAAAGGAAGATTTGAAGTATTCTAGACAAAGAAGTTTAGTGGAATATTTGAATATTGTTTGAAGACATATTGAGGGAAGAACATGGAAAAAGTTTTACATATGAAAGAAGTGTAGCAAGGATGTAGTCTTAAACATTAAACAACCGTAAAAACATAATCAATACATTCATGATACGATGATATGCCATCATTACCCTTGTTAAGTTGTGGAACAAATTGTAGTAAATTTTGTGAGAATAAAAGGTGCAGATCCAAAATTAAAATCCTCTCAAATCTTGTTTTTTCAAAGGCAGACTCAAGCCTACTAAAATATATATCATTCATGATCAAGCTCAGAATTTGAACATCCTAATGACTTCTTACATTAACAGTGTCAATCTTGGGAACCTGGCCTCTTAAGAAGTTATTTTGGCATGAATACATGATTAGAATGATTTGGGTTTTCCCTTAAGAAATGATATGACAACCTAAGGTGTTGACAAGTAAAAACCACAAGGAAGTGGCCTTATTCACATTAATTTTACAAAAAATTGCTATGAAACATGAAAGGGAATGATTTGTTTTGACAACTTAACTAGACAGTGATCAAAGTGACTAGACTATGGACTTCTCACTGACATGGTTGTGACAACTTATTGATATGATATATTATTGTAGATGGAAATGAGATCACTTTGAAGGCATCCAAGTACTACTAAGCATATGGATTCAGCTGCAGACCTACGAAGTGATCATCAAACACTGAAGTTTGTGATGTTTGAAGATTCAAAATAGCCTACATATACATTATTTTTAAAGTATCCAAAGGATAATTGACATGGAATCAAATGGTTGTTCAAGGTACAACAAATAAGGGTCCTCGCATCACACAATAAGTTATGTTTTTTTCTAGGTGTTCAATAGGAACGAAGTAAGTCAAGTAATGTTTTTGAAGTGTGTAGCAAAACCTGGTGCTAGTAGTTTATGTTCATTAAGGAAAGAAACCAACCCTTCATTTACCTATGTTAAGTATTCAAAGAAAGAGGAAGTATAAGTTCCCTATCTGAATTATAAGGTCCCTATGTGACGTAGAAGAGATTAGGACGGGTTATAAGGTTGAGTAAAGTATGAATCTTGGTAGAGTTCCTATTTCAAGTTGATAAAGTTAGATATGTATGAAGCACCAGGTGCTAGTTTATATGTTCACTATAAATAACCAGGTGATGTAAGTTGTACAATGTTGGGTATTAATAAGATATTATAAATGAGTCTGATATCGTTGGGTCTTTAACCCTCAGCGGCGGGTGGGATTTCCTCCTTCTAGGGTCTTTCATCTCAACTACAATCCAAATAGAATAGGACCATTATATTTACTATTTTAATTCCCATGATAGTTACTCTTCAAATTAAGAATTCAAGTTACAGGGTGTTTCATATATAATCGCATCTATGCATTCCTCTCCTCACAAGATTGTATGTATTGGTGTTAAAAAAAACTATGACGGGATCAACAAACTAGGTATACATTTTGCATCATGTATAGGAACATGATATGTCAGGGTTATTCAAACTAGTTTCATCTATTCCAATTCTATCAGGGCTATTCAAACTGGGATACTCATCTTCAAATAATTTTTGGCCTTACTTACCCTTTTATGGTAGAATAACCATACCTTACATAATGACCTCACATAACTAGTTATATACGAACGCCTTAAGGGATTCTTTCGGTATTAGCGAGTATTACATGTCTAGAAGTATTACCCCTTTACTTTAGATTTACCCTCTCCTACCCATTATGTGTAAGATCCTAGTGCTTTAGTTATATGTGCAAGCCTTAGATCATTGAGTCTTATTTCCGACCTCTGAAATTCAGGATTAGTCATCTCATTTAAGACAACCCTAAGAGCATTTTGATTTTTAGTTGTGCAAACCTAAGAGATAGATCTAGCATAAAGAATTATTTTTTATCCTGTTTAAGACAACTGCTTAATTATTTAAGTGCCTACTTATTCATTGGCTGTCTAGTACAATGTAGAGTTATTTTTTATTTCCTTATATATGCAACTTCCTAGACGCTCCTCTAGAAATAGTTAGTTCCTTTTTTCTTTTCATTTTTATTTATCCTTTTATTCTCGAAAAGCTCATGAATTATTTTTATTATAGAAGGAAAAGCCTAAGGGTGGGTAGTAGGTAATGGAAACGCTGATGAGAGCTGAAAAAATAAAGAACATACTAAGAATACACCAAGAATACAATACCATCGATAAAATCCATTGAGTCGAGGCTCTTACAGATGCATTGCGAATGACCTTCAGACCTCGGTTGAATTTTAGAAGGACCTATTCTTTAAACAAATAATATATACATATCACATTGGAAATCTATTAATGATATAAGGAAATCATGAGCTGAGTATAATAAAGGTGAAGGAAAGGTGGAAGGAAGTGAGCTCATCACTTTCCTACCAGATAGGATTGTCACTTGCGATGATCTAACAACCTTTGTAAACATAGGTCTCCAGTATGTCAATATGATAACACTACACATTTTGGGATCTTCTAACCCTTAGTCCTAAAGTTTGAGTGCCTTTGATATGCAAGCTAAAAAACCATTTAAGTATTGACAAAGGGCTCTCCAAGGTTCCCTAGTCCAGGAATGAAACCATGTATCTATCATTAAAACCCTGACTAGAAAATGATTTAATAGATTAAATGAAAGCAGATGACTTACCAAAGACATCTTTGCAGGAAAATAATATATTGGAAGCTACCTTAATGTATGCTTAGTGTATGTTTTTCCTGATGCTTATGGGTCTAGATCTCAATATTCCAATGTCCGTATGCATACCTTTTGGATATGAAGGGGGTGGACAACCTTGAAGATAGAAAACCCCCAAAGCTGGGATACTAAAATTGAGCTGAAGCTCGATGCCCACCCAAGAAAAAGAGGCATGTAGGAATAACTTGGACTAGGGGTTCACTGAATGAACAAGAATAGCCTCCTATGAAACCTTGGAACCTCCTCTGTGACCTCGGGCCTATTTTGTGGGTGAGGTAAGTGTAAACCCTCCTCTGCGACCTCAAGCCTAGTTCATGGGTAAGGAAAGTGAAAAACCAAACCTCCTCTGCGACCTTGGGCCTAGTTCATGGGTGAGGTAACTAAAAAACCTCCTTTGCAACCTTGGAAACTACTATACGACCTCAAGTGTAATTCGTGGGTGAGGTAGGTGAAAGATGTACAAATTGGTTGTCACGACAGGGGGAAGGTAAGATGGATAGTTTTAATTGTTTTTGTTTTTTTAATGTTTATTTATTTATTTAATATTTATATTTATTATTTATTTTATGTATGTATTGTATTATTTATATTTAGTTTATATATATGTATTATTTATATTTATTTTAATACTTATATTTTATTATTTATATATATTTTTATTTTATATTTTATATTTATTATTATATGGGGTTGATTAGGATGTCAATGATGAAGATGATGATGATGATGATGATGATGATTATAACATTGACGATGATGAGGCTGAGGATGAGGATGAATTTGATTAGGATGTCGATGATAAGGATGATGTTATTGTTGTTGTTGTTGCTGATGATGATGATACCATTGATGATCTTAAAGATGAATATGATTATGGTGATGATGATGATGATGATGATAAGATACCATTGATGATCATAAAAATGAATATGATGATGGTCGTGATTATTCTAATGATTATGAACATGATGATGATTATGGAGTTGCACATGATGATGATGATGATCATAACATTGATGACGATGAAGATTATAACATTGATGATGATGAGGACGAGGATGAGGATGAGATTGATTAGGATGTTGATGATGACGATATTGTTGTTGATGATGATGATGATACCATTGATGATATTAATGATGATGATGATGATGATTATGATTATGATACCATTAATGATCATGAAGATGATGATGATGATGATGATGATTATGATACCATCAATGATCATAAAGATGAAGATGATGATGGTCGCGATTATTCTAATTAGTATGAACATGATGATGGTCACGATTATTCTAATGAGTATGAACATGATGATGGTTGTGATTATTCTAATGAGTATGAACATGATGATGATGATGATTTCTATTGATAATCATCAATATCATCATCATCAACTTCTTCATATGTATAATATTTTGTTCCATAATTGCTATCGTTGAAAGGATCGCTCATATTAGCATCATCATCAAAGTAATTTTTGGTTATATATTCATCATCAATATAATTATCGAGTTCAAAATCATCTTCTACGTCATTTGGATGATCAACTTCTTGTTCATATTCTTCATCAGACACATCTTCGGCGACTAACTGCTCCTGATCTGCATCACCTTCTTCTTCAACATTATCTTCTTCCTCTACTAGATTATACTTGATCGATCTTCCTCTTGAATCGTATCTAACAATGTATGACCAACCTGCTTTTCCTGTCAGCTCTGAGTAAAATACCCTCTCACATTAACTTGGAAAAACATAAGCATCTGTACCAGGTTCAATTTCCCTTGTATTAACCATGGTAAATCCATTGGCATGCTCAATAACAGTTCTTTCAAGATCACGTTCATTCATTCGTGGCCTATACCATTTGACCTCAAACCGAACTATTTTAAATGAATTAAAGTCACGCTCAATTATATCTTCCAAATAACCATATTACTTATTTTCAGATACTTCTGGATGCTTATCACTTCTAGAGGAAACATTAGTGACTTGAAAAACTGCAATTATCCCACAATCGAATGTTTTCTTCTTGTCATCTAACTTTTTGATGCGAAATTTACGACTGTTGTACCCATGTTGTATCGCATAGCATTGTGGTGTATCAAATGCATCATGCCCGACTTGGTAAATAAATATATAAGAAGAAATAATAAAAAATAAATACATTTATATAATGGGAAACAACGAAAAAAATGATCAAGGTATAAAATATACTTGCCTTTTTATCTTTTAAACCACATGCTAAATCAATTTCCCTTTGTGTAAGTTCACCGGGATATTCTTCTCGATGACGATGCATTGTATTAATCAATTTAATCACCCCTTCCCATGATAAGGTACCATATAATTCTATACACCATTATATCCATTCCTCCATCCAATAAATATTGTTTGGAATGTATAAATGTACTACATCCCACACACGACCAACTATATGGAAAAAATAACAATTAACAACTGTAAATTAGCTATGATTAAAGGCAATTAAGTTTACGTTACAATACTCATGGAATAATAAAAATTACATGAGTAATATATATATGAAATTGAAAAAATAATTGTATAATAAATTAAATATACACCATATAATTACTTGTCACTTTCATTGTTCTACCTTTCCCCAATATGACCTCCCCTTCAAATTTGTTGATGGAGCTGACATGCTGAATGCAAGGAAGATTGATATTTTTCGCTAAATTTGGAAGATAATGACTAATGTCCACCATAGATTGATATTCCATATAACCCTGCACAATAGAACCCTCAGGACATGCTATTTTTCTAAAAAAACCCTTCAATGAATTCAAATTCCTTTCCACCATCCACATTGATCTTGTGTGTATAGGTCCCACACAATTCAATCTCCTCAACTTGGTGTATGAGATAGTGTTCTTGTGCATTGAAAAATCATGGAGGTAACTACTTCTGCATTTCACACATTAGACGATGAATTTATCTCTTCCAATTCTAATATATTCTTTATGGATTTCTTTAGATGAAATCTACCTACAAATGATGCAAGAAAATAACAATGATCAACAATATTGAGGCATATATAATAAAGTTCCAATTTGTAAAACTCAATATGTCAATAAACTATGCAACAAAGTGAACAAACATTTTCATACATATAAATTGTTACTTACCTCATGTATTTACCAAGATCATATATAACTTGTTTTATGTTGTCATCAAAGCTCTCTAGGAGAGATAGAGGTAGAATGTACTGCAACAAAAAGAAAATGATCATTATTTATTTAAATTCCAAGTAAGAGCCCACAATTACTAAAAATATGTACTAAATGGAAGTTATATAGGTAAATAATTACCTTAATGAATGTATGCCAGTCATGAGTTTTAACACCACCAAAATCACCATTTTTCGTTAAGATATTTTGTATGTTTGACGAAAACCTAGTCAGAAACCTTATTTTTTGAATGACCTATTTTATATCATTGCTTTGTTGCTCTGTCAATAACCATGGAAGACTAATTATATTTCGGTACTCTCTGAAATTGGAATTAATTACACTTTTCAATGCGTGATTGGCTTCTGCAATGTCACTACATTTTTTTCCAATTCTATCTTTGTCAGTCCTTGATATAAGATTCTCCATATCATTTATGTTACATTTTTCCCAATATGGATTGTATGGAATAAATGAGATATTTGTAGGTGTTCGTAGAAAGGCAATCTACTAAATTTTATGGGATAACTCTTCATTCCTTGTGGAAGCCCATTCATGCCTTCATGACAATCAATATTAAACATAAACGAAAACACATTAACAATAATTCATGACACCCATGGTAGAGAAAATTCAATAAAAATATAAAATTCATAATATTACATATTTATATGCTACATATACAATTTGCATACCATGATGATGTCTATTATATTCGACCTTCCATAGGTGAGGTGTCATTCTTCATGGTTTCTTCCCATTATCTTCTTTACCATTGAATTTTGTTTTCTCAGTAGTTTGATACTTATGGTTCTTAGAGAAGAAGTGTCTCCACTCATCAAACACCTCCTTTCTTAGATTTCTTGAACGTCAAGATTTTATCCTAGGACCACAGACTGGACATGCAAATTTCCCCTTTGTTTGAAGACCTGCAAGATATATGTATTAATGTTAAAGCATCAAAATTTTATTAATTTAAATAAAAATGCATGATATTTACCTTAAAAACATATTAATTTAAAGTGGTGCACAAATTTACATACCACAAAAATGTGTTAACCCGGGAGCGTCATGAATTGTCCATGCAAGTATTGCATGGAACTAGAATTTTTTCTTCCCTATTGGTCTAGAGATGCCATACATAGTGATGCCATCCCATAACTTCAATAGCTCATCGATAAGAGGCTCAATGTATACATTCATATCTTTAACTCGGTACTTACCTAATTTATTCAACAATATACGATGCTATTCAGTTATGTTTCCCAATATATAAAAGGTGTTCTCATGCATTAATGAAACAAAGAAATGAAATAATATAATTAATTTATAAAAAATACCTAGAATACTCATTGCCAACATTGTGTGCTCTCTCTTTATCGATATCCAAGGAGGAAGGTTATTGTTTATGACAAAAACAGGCCACACTGGGTAAATAGAACGAATCTCTCCAAATGGATTGAAACCATCAACTGCCAATGAAAGTATAACATTACAATGCTCATCTTTAAAAATTGGCCATTTTTCTTTGATGTTATTCAATGCAGAACCATCTGCAGGCATGCAAAGAACACCATCTTCAATTATGTTCTTTGCGTGGCAATCCATAAACCATGCTATACTTTGGCACCTGAATAGTCATTGGAAATGTTGAATTATGGGAATATAACGAAGAAATTTGCGAGGCACCTTTTCTGTTACTTGATCAATTCGATATCTACTATTTTCACATTATGGGCATTTATTTTCTGATGCATATTGTCCATAGTATATAATATGATCATTAGGACATGCATCAATAGCTTGATAGTCCATTCCAATTTCTTTCATAATAAAGAATACCTATTGACATGTGCATGGCAAATTATTTGATGGTGATAATAGAAATTCACCCAACAGTTTGCAACATTGACAAAAAATAAAATGTAAACAATATAAATCATAAATATTGTTTATCCCTAATTTATGAATTAATTAACACTAAAAATAGAGGAAAATAGCGAACTTTTCAATATGCCATGTGAGGATGCAATTAATACATTACATACCTTAGGATCTATGTGAAACAAGTGTTTGAAAAACCATTCAAAAATTTCAAGTTCACCAACAACAATATAGTAGATATAAGAATTTTTGTTGAGCCTTCATAAAGAGGTTCTTGGGACTTCTCGAGTAGAGGAACATCATGAATATCATGGAGGTTGTCCTCGTCCAATGGAGAAAATTTTCCTTGGATCAATCTATTTATCTCATCTTCGTCATTTGTATCAATAACATTATCTTCGTCCATAGGATCATTAAGAACTTCATCTTCAATATTATGATATCCATGTTCATCACCTTGTAAATTAGAATTTCCACTATAATTATGTGGCAAATAGGTCTCTAGTGGTCGACATTTAGGGGGCATTGTATTTATAATTAAAAACAATGTAATAACATTAATGTATAATATACAACACATAAATTTTAAATGATAAAACATTTTGTGAATACATGAACATTGCTATTACAAGAAGTACATTATCTAATGAATAACGTCTTACCAAGGGACGATATTCAAATCCCTCTTCAGCATACCTCTTCTCCTTACCATGTCTCTCAACACTTTTTCTTAAAATTATTCTTGTTCACAAACCCCTATAATCATTGCAAGGGAAATAACACTTTCCATCACCCTTCGCCTCCAATGCTACCTTAAACTCAACATACCTCTTATTATTTTCTTCCCAAGTATATTTCTTTGACATTCTAATAGCATGTAAGAACCAAACAAACTCAATCATTGTATAAGTAAGTTATATATATATATATATATATATATATATATATATTAAAGGAGATAGAAAATTAAAGGACGTGACATGGAAATCGACAAATATAATTAGTAAATCTAAGTTGAGTTTACTTCGACATGTTACATATCACAAACAATGCCCCTACTTTCCAAATTATTAAGGAATAAGTTAGTATGGGGGTATATTCTTACCACCAACCACTATATTTTCGATATTTAGTGATAAAATTTAAATTCCCCCAGCGGTTATGTTCTCCCAAGCTAGGAACCATCATTTCTCACAAGCACATGGGATCACAATGCTTAAACAATTTTTCGCATAGGATATTACCACATGCTAGTTTACCCATCTATAAACAAGAAACAAAACAAATAAAACATTTCAAAAGCAATGATATTGTTTCCCTAATTAGTTCATCTTCATCTTTTATTAATAAAAAAATGATTAAGAGACAAATCCTGATGACATTATATTTACTCATTCGAAAAATATTAGTTCACTAACCAAGGAGACAAAGAATTTAAAAATACTAACCTGGAAAGCAAAGGAGATCATGAAAAAATTTGATGTGTTAAACGAGTACAAGACTCTTGCACTCACATATCAAACAATAAGCAGAAAAATTGTTGCAACTATAGCAAAGCATTTGATGAAATATGTCTTAAGAACATGTATTTATAGATCAATGATTATGGCGGTTACAACAAAAAATGCACAATGGAAAAAATTCAACAATAAGAAAAAATCAATGACCATTACTGTGATGATCGTTGATTTGCAAATGTTTAGAGGTCCGTTGCTAGAGCGACGAATGTGTGTCTTCGTTGCAATAAAGACGAAAATTTGTCGCTATAGCGAAAAACAATCATGTATGTCGCAATAGCAATGATGATCAGGGGATAGAAGAATTTATGTTCAAAATATTTATCAATTTATCCATGAAAATAACAATTTTAACTTATTCGTGGCAATATTTCATGGAAATTTTGAGCCATATGTACTAGTGTGTCCACCGCTTGATTTCCTCGATCAACATTTGCCATCATTAGCCTCAAGAGTGCACTTAGAAAGATACCGGATAATATTTTCTTTTATTTTAGGCTATACAGAATGGTAAGGGCACATTCTTGCTTTAAGACTATTTTATTCCTGCCATGGGGGGTTCATGAAGTTGACCGATATCTTATCTTGTTCATTAATAAAAAGGGGCATTTTTTAAATTGTGAAAAATAGGGTCAATATATTGTAGGTATTAATGGGGTGTGTAGGGTATAAAGAGGGTTTATATGCCATTAAGGAGGGGGGGAAGGGGTATCTTGTGAAAATAAGGGATATTTAGTAAAAATGGGGTCTTTTTAATTGGAAATATCTATTTGGAGGGGGGATCAACAAAAGGATTTTGGTAGGTATTTATCAATATCTAGTGAAATTAGGGGTATTCTTTAATATCCCATGAATGAAGGCGCTATGGTATAGTTTAACTGAGTGAAGACCCCATGATTCTTGCTTTTTCTTCTTTTCAGTGGATAAGGATAAAGCTAGTTGACTGGCAACTGGTATCTTTTGTGTCCAACACATCCTCCATGTCTTTCTCTCCAAAATACATTATTAGAATGATTTTACATCACTCATTATCCGACCATACTTCTTTAGATAATTCGTGAGGGCCTTGATACCTTGGGGTTTTATGACACCTTGGGGTTTTTTTATTGCCTTAAAGTAAGTATTCTTTATGAGAAATTCGAATTTCCTTTATGAGGATGTATTATTTATGTAATCTTATCATTGTTTAATGAATAATATAGAGATGATAGAGTTTCATGTATTTGATTTTTCATCTTCTATGAGTTAAGATTATTCTTCTTCACTCTTTATTCTAGAGCTCTGCCGCAATTCTTTGTGAGGTTAAATGAGTTCTAAATCTTTATCTTGTTTATGAAATTCTTGCTGCAATTAAGGATTTAGATTTTTCACATGGTATCAGAGTAAGGTTTCTTGGTTCAATTATCTTACATTCATATTTGTAGGTTTATTTTGCAGGTATAAATTCAAGATTGATTCAAAATTATCAGTTCCTATTCTTAATCCATTCACAAGTTATTCAGAGTGGAAATTGAAGATGTTTGCATATCTGAAGAGATAAGGTATCTATGAGATATCTACTAGAGATGGTGAAGAGTATTATGAAGATAAGAGTGATAGGCTAAATGATTGTGATAGAGCATATGGAATTATGTGTCTAACAATGTCTCTGAAGATGCATTATCTCGTAGATTCTGCTTAGTATTTATTCGAGCTCTGAAGAAATATGGATAGAGCCTTTGGTGTGGAGAAAGAAGAAGATGAAGTATGGAGAAAACATAGCACCTCCTTTACTATTATCACTCCTAATGTCACAACATCATTCACCTCTCATGATGAAAATTTTCAATCTAAAGAAGAACAAGATGCATAATCTTCAACTTTTTATCCACTTCAAATTGATGAAAGTCTCCTAGTAGAGGCTCCTTCTCCCTCTATTGCTTCTCATGAAGTAGATCCACATGAAGAAGACATTCCAGCTGTAGTTCCTATTGAATATATTTCTATTCATTCACTATTCTCATAGTCTTCAAATTTTGAATTTGAGGATGATATGATAGTCATTTCCCCACCTCATGTGCATGATTAGAGTGCACAACCTGGTGATATCATGGATGATTTGGGGGCTATATCATGCCTTGAGGGTTTTGCATTTGCACTCACTATTTGTGTTTCTATTCCTTCTACGTATTCCTACTTGATGGATTATTCCTTTCCTAAGAGTTTCATTGAAGATGGAGAGCACGTTGTCATTGGCTTGGTGAAATCGGGACACTTATTCCATCATTTTCTTGGAGCTAAAAAAACCAGTTATGGTTCGAAGTTTCAAGAGTAATAAAATTTGTTTGGATCTTTTCACACTTCACTTGAATCAGATTTTGGTTTAAAGTTCATGGCTCTAGCACCTCAAGACTCATTTGGACCTGATTTCACCCACCTTGGATTGAATATCATCTTGGATGAGCACCTCCATTCGTTCTATTGTAAATATACCTCAGTTGCTCTACACGGTTCCATTTTCCATCATGCATTTTTCTATGTTCCTAATCAAATTGAGCAGCAGCCACTTCTTCCTAAGAAGAAGATTCCTCCAGACATAAGCATTCAATTTGGAGAGAATTAAATTTTTGTTTCCTTACATGTCCATTTTTTAGGGAGGGTTTTGTTCCCATAAGGTTTTTCTTTCTTTCTCAGTTTATATGGATGAATAATGTAAAGGGTGACCGAAGGCCTAGTTTCCTGGGCCCTATATATTTGATTTACTCATATAAAGTCAGGCTTAATGGGGGGTGTTGGAATATTTAAAAAAACTAGTTGACTAGAAACTGGTATCTTTTGTGGCCAACCCATATATTTTTCTCTCCAAAATCCATTATTATAATGCTTTTGCATCACTCATTAACTACCCATATTGCTTTATCTAATTCACGAGGTCCTTGACATATTAGGAAAGTGTTTTATGACACTGTGTGTGGGGGGAGTTTCTTTAAAGTAAGCCTTATTTATGAGCAATTCAAATTTCCTCTATGAGTATGCATTATTTATGTAATATTATCATTATTTGATGAATTAGATAAAGATGATAGAGTTTCATGTATATGAGTTCTGATTATTCATCTTCACTCTTTATGCTGGATTTTTGTTGTTATTCTTTGTGAGGTTAATTGAGTGCTATATCCTTAGCTTGTTTATGTAATTATTTCTTCCATAAAGGCTTTAGAATTTTAACATGTGGCTCCTGAAGTTTGGAATTCTTATGTAATTGAGTATAATTCAGCATTGATATATTTTTGTATTGAGGTTGAGTGCAATATTTCATGATGATATAACTGATATAATCTTATAATTGTTATGTACTCCATATTCTACTAAATAATCATATTCATATCTCTACCTTCTTGTTTCATATTTTTACATAATATGATGTAATTTTACCTATGCTCGTTGATGCACAATTAATGACCAGTTTTCATTTTTGAAGCACTAAAATGTCCTCCACATTTCAAATTTCTTTTCTGAAGGTTGCATTTGATATCTAGGACCAATTCAAGCTCAATAAAATACTTGTACCACCAATTCATAGCCTTCTCTGTTTGTTTGTATTCATTAGAAAAGGGACTGGTCATGCAGTCCTAGATTTTGAATTCTCCCCATAGCTTCCAAATCAAGTCAAATTGAGTCAAATATGATATTTTAGTGATTTATCAGTGGTTTGGGACTTATATACAGGCCACCTTCTTACATACCGCACCAAAATTTGTTGGGTTCCGCATAAATCCTGGGGCCATTACCTTGTAGCCTTTGGTATAGCCAAAGGAGACTACCCAAGTGTGAAGTAGCCCAATAAATGATTAGAAGTCAAGGTTGAGAGATTTTTTAGGCTTATTTAATTTGTATTAGACCTACAAGTTGAATTTAGTGCCTAGTTTGGTAAGGTTTGGGTGAATTTTAGTAGAGTTTTTTGCAAGTCTAGCTAAAACTAGTAAGTGTTTTCCTTGAATATTTTTCCTGGTGTGCTTTAATCCTAGAAAGGTAAATTAAATTTGTATCAAAGCATGGTCCTCAAAACCTACTCAGAGTATTCATTAATGATTCCCAAAATAAATCTATATCCAAATAAAAAAATTTCATATCTCTTCATAGTTGAAGAAGAAGAAGTTAATTCTACTGAAGGAAAGATCCAATGAGAAAAAGAAATGTCAAACATGGATTCAAAGGATGAATTCATAGTTTTGTATAGGATATGTTGAAATTATTGCAAGAAATATCTCATAATATCATTCATTTAGGGAAAGAGACAAGAGAATTCTTGGCCAACCAACTAGGAAACAAAGATGTAGAAAGGAGCAAGAGTGGCTCTCAACATGAGGAAAGGAAGATCCCTAGTGGGACTATATTTTCAAAGATAGGGCCTCACAATAAAATTAATGAATTAAAGAGTGATATCAAGAGTCATGCATGACCTACCATGCCAAAACTAACTAAAGAACATAGAGAGGAATTCACTAAAGGACGTACATAGATTTGATCAGAAGGATCCTGAAATGAATTATAGGGAGCTAGCGCATTTAATATAGACAAGAAATCGTGAATCATACATATCTAAGTTCCAATATATATATTTTATTGTCATAGACATATATTAATATTGCTTATTCCTTTTATTCATAGAAGGATTAGCAAATCCATTGAAAGGGTTGGTTAAATCCTACATACTATCTACCTCGTAGGATGCAATGAGTAGAACAAGAGATCTACTAGATGCCGTACCAAGGACCAAATTACCTCCAAGAACAAATATTAAAAGGATGAATTCATATTTTTGTATAGAATATGTTGAAAGGATTTAAATACATATCTCATAATATCATCCAGTCAGGGCAAGAGACAAGAGAATTCTTGGCCAACCGGCTAGGAAACAAAGATGGAGAAAGGAGCAACAGTGGCTCTCAAAATGAGGAAAGGTGTAACACCCTGGTTTTGAACCCAACTGCATTAAAATGTATATGATGGATATATTGTAATTAATCATGGTGAGGAGCTGAAGGAAAAAGTCCCGCCATGGATTATCGTTTCATGTTTCGATGATTAAAATCGATGCCAATAGTATTTTGTGATAGACAGGCATGATATAATGTTGGACACCATGTAAATAAGCATTTTAATTAAAATACCCACAACCAACTATGTCAATGTAACCATAATGAAAAGGGCATGATTTCCTAAGGATAAGGTGGGGGGGGATGTTTAACCCTTTGGAGCCATTGGGGAACAACCATGTGTCACAAGATGAACCCATCTAGCTGCCAATCACCTTTTTGTCTTACTCATCCTTTCCTTGTCTCATCCACCAATTGAATTAATTGCCTATGATATTGGTTGGGGTAGTTATTTCCTTGAGGGACGTATGCATGGGTAGTCGTTAGTGATTGGTAGGAATATTGGTCCTTTGACCACACGCATGCCCAGAGAGGCACATCGCATTCAGTTCCTTACGTGGGTAGGAAGAACCCCATTACACTCTCACACAGCTATTTTTGTCTTCCTCACATAGGAGAAAGCTTGGCCTTTGGCATATATTGGCATTATGCATTTTCCATTTCACGATTTGGTTATGTGTGGTGATTTTCCCTCACGTTGGGGCCATTCTCATCATTCTACACTGACTGGAAAAATCGTTGTTTTTTTCTCCATGAATTTTGGGTGTTGTGAGTCGTTTTGGCCACGTTAGGGCCATAAATGACTCTGGAATTTGAGTTGCTCAGTCTGAGCCATTTTAACCAATTGCCATACCCTATTTGTCCTCTGTGGTGTGTTTCCCTTAAAATTCCAGAGTTGTGAATTGCTATGTATTCTATGGTTGTTGGTCTTTGGACTGTTTGGGAGTGGAAATGGAGCCTGAGTGTGCTTGATAAACCTCGCATGTGTAGGATCCTCATAGAATAAGCTAGAGGGGTAGATTTCTTCTCTACACCCCCTGAATAGTATTGGAAGAGAATTCATGGCCTGAGGGACTATGCAGCAAAGAAGGGGATGATTCCTTGTGTTGGGTGTGTGTGGATGTCTTAGAAGTCAGGATAGTTTTGGTGCAGGTGTGCTTAGCTCTTAAGTGAGCCCACTAGCTTAGAAGCCAACGTTTCCATCTCTTGATGGCTTGATAAACCCAACTCTATTGCATTTTCTATGTATTGTTGTGTATCCTTGGCTACGTGTGAGCCTGCTAGTTTCCCCTTATTCCTTTTGGAATCATGCCCAGCTCGGGGGTGGTAGTGTTACTGATGGATTGATGAGCACACTGGCCTATAGTTGGGTGGAACGTTGCAACGACGTAGCTGGTTGCGGGACACGCTTCTTCTAAGATAAGTATTCTTGTGTTTAAATCCTTGCAACTGTGTTTGTTTTATAAATCAATATGAACATGTTAAATGCTGCGAATGAATGAAATTGATTTTGTTGTTTGATAATCATTTATGCATCTGTGTATGTTTAAGTTCAATGCATTTTATTTTACGTTCATGGGGCTAGATTGCTCAGATTGTTAGCATTATAGTCACGTCCTCTCGCCGGTAGAAGGGTGGGGATGTGACAAAAGGAAGATCCTTGGTGGGACTATCTTTTCAAAGATAGGGCCTCGTAATAAAATTCATGAATTCAAGAGTGATATCAAGAGTCATCCATGACCTACAATGCCAAAATTAACTAAAGAACATATCGGAGGAGTTCACTACAGAACGTAGATAGATTTGATCAGAAGGATCTTGAAATGAATTTCAGGGAGCTAGTGCATTTAAGATAGAAAATAAATAATGAATCATACATCTCTAAGTTCCAAAATCTATATGTTATTATCATTGACATATCTAAATCTTGCGTAATCCTTTTATTCACAGAAGGATTAGCAGATCCATTGAAGGGGTTGGTTAAATCCTACAGATCATCTACCCCGTAGGATGCAATGAGTAGAACAAGAGATCTACTGGATGCCATACCAAGGACCAAATTACCTCCAAGAAAAAATATTGCAACCAAATATCCTGACAATAAACCTCTCCAAAAGGGTCCATACAAAGTTTAAAGAAGGATAACACTTTCACAAACCGATATGAATTGAGGAGGAGAAATATATGCTTCTCTTTCCAAGAACCATGGGATCTAGGCCACAAGTGTGCTAAAGGAAATGCAAATTACATTGAGGTATTATTATAGAGCGAAGCTAAGTAGGAAGAGGAGGATGAAGTAGTGGAAGTTCATGGTGGCTATACAACAACATATGAAGAAAAAATACCCCCGACAAGTGGCAAGATTGCAGTCATGATAGGAGTACCTCACTTCCACACTCTCAAATTCAACGGAGTGGTTCAAGGGAATATATTTATAGTTTTGGTTGATGGAGGTAGCACTCATAAATTCATTGATGCACCATTGGTAGAAAGAATGAAGATTCTCACATAAAAACTTGAAGGGTTCATAGTCATCATTCCAGGTAATAACTACATGGATTGTACTAAATGGATTCCAAGGATGCAAGTAACCATAGGAAATTATACCCAAGAAGATAGTTTTTATGTTTTTTAATGTGGTTAACACAAACATAGTTTTTGGATTTCAATGCTTGTACTCTATGATGAGCACATCATGAAATATAAAGTGTCGGTGATGAAATTTAAAAATTCATATGGGAACCATATTGTATTATAATGCATTAATACTTACCCAAGCAAAGGTGTCATCATGCAACATGAGGTTAGAACATGGAGATAAATCTGAATTGCATGTTCTTTGGGAAAGAATAATAATGGAGGAGGTTGACCATGCACTAGCTTTGCACTAGGAGGATTATGGGTTTCCTTCATTAGTAAAAGATTCGGTCTTGAAAGAGGTGAATTTATGCCATATGGACCAGCCAACAAGAGTGGTTATCCATCTGTGGATTGAGTGGATAGATACATGGCCATGATGGAAATACAAAAAGGTAAAAAGGTGAAATACTAGTCTTGGAATGCATCACATTATTTTTGGAGATGTTGATCGTTCTTATGTTATCACATAAAATTTGTATAGTATTATCAAATTCCAGTTGGAAATCCTTTAATGTTTGTTTCATCCACATAACTTTCTCACAACAAGTTGTTGTTGCAATATATTTTTCTTATGTAGTAGATAGAGATACCGAGGATTATTTTTTACTCAACCAAGATACTAAGAAGTTCCCTAAGAAAAATTTTGATCCGCTTGTACTTTTGTTGTCATCAATACTTCTTCCCCAGTCAATGTATGCATGTTCTACCAAGGTCAAATCATCACTTCATGGATACCATAAACCAAAATTCAAATTTCCTTTAATATATATGAAGATCCTTTTCACATCTTGGACATGTCTTTCCTTAGGTGTTGCTTTAAATATTATGACCAAACCTATGGCTTGCATTATATCTAGTCTTGAGGAAGTTATATATAATAGGCCTCCAATCATTGACCTATAAATTTTTTGATCTTCATCCTTTGCTTCATTTTCCTTTCTTAACTTGCAACCAGTAGTCATCGGTGTACATGTAGTCTTGAAATATTCGATGTTGAACCTTTTCAGCATTTCTTTTACATATTTAGTTTGAGAAATGAAAATACCATCATTCAATTGAGATATATGAATCCCTAGGAAGAAGGATAGTTCCCCAAGAATGGACATTTCAAATTCCTTCTACATGTTCTGAGCAAACTCTTGATGTAGAATGCCATCATCACTTCCAAAGACAATAGCATCTACATATATTTCAACAACAATCATGTTTCCATGCTCAACTTTTATGTATAAATTATTATCTACATTTCCCTTCCCGAAGCCTTGTTGTCACATATACTTGTCTAGTTTGGAATACTAGGCTCTAGGTTCTTACTTTAGTCCATATAGATCCTTCTTTAATTTGAAGATGCAATCCTTATTACATGAGAGTGAGAATCCTTCTGGTTTTTCTATATACACTTCTTCTTCCATTTATCCATTCACAAAACATTTATTTTATGTATATTTGATATGCAGTTATGTTTTTGGAACATGTATAGGCCAGCGACATCCTGTTCTATTCGTGCTACAGGAGAAAAAATTTCATCAAAATATATTCCTTCAACCTACACATATCCCTTGCATACCAACCTTAGGCTTATTTATTAGTACATGTCCTTCCTAATTTAGTTTGTTTCTAAAAAACCATTTAGTGCCAATCACACTTTTGTCTTTAGTTCTTGAAACAAGCTCCTAGAACATTTTTTTTTTCAATCTAATTTAATTATTCTTTCACAGATTTGACATGGTTTTCATCACTCTTGGCTTCATAAAAATTGCTCGGATCTACTTTGGAAAAAAACGAGAGATGTACTTATTCACTAGTATTTGTTAAGTGTTTCATTCTTGTTCCTAATCCAGTCTTTTTATCTTCGATAATCAAACTCTTAGAATGATAATTTTGAACATATCTAGAAGGACCCTTTTGTGTCAAGTCATATTTCTTCTTTTGGATCTTCTTGACGTGCTTCTTATTTTTGTTTTGGATCCTCATCTTCTAGTGGGTGTTCTTATGATTATTCAAATACTGGTTGATCATCATAATCCTTTATTCTTCTATTCATGAACACTTCATCTACCTTTATGTCTAGACTTTCTACCATCTTATTTAGTCTTAGATTGTACCAATTATGTTCCTTTCTTATCGTGGTGTATCCAAGAAATATTCCTTCATCAAATATAGAATTAAATTTTCCCAAGTTTTCATAATTTCTCTTGAAAGAACACTTGTTCCCAAATATCCTGAAATGCTTAACTATTGTTCGAATACCTTTCTAGAGTTCATAAGGGGTCATGTTGCTACCAGTTCTAATTTTTTCTCATTTTAAAATATGAATGGCAGTTTGAATATCCTGAGTCTAGAAAATATCAAAAAATTTAGATTCATTTAACATTGTTCTAGACATATCCTGTAACATTCTCTTTTTTTCTTTTTGCTACTCCATTTTGTTATCGAGTCGGGGTGGCTGAAAATTGTCTTCTAATTCCATGTTTATCACATAAATTTTCTAACTCATTTGAGGTGTACTTTACTCTGTTGTCTAATATTAGACACTTAATATTCAAATTAGTTTCATTTTCAACTACTTAAAGATTTTGAAGCAATCAAATGCTTCTATTTTTTTCTTAAGGAAGAAGACCGATGTCATTCTGGTATGATCATATATGATGAGAAGAAAGTATGATTCACCATATATTCCTTTGGTTCTCATGGGTCGACAGATACTAGTATGGACTAACTCCAATGGGTTTGTCATTGAATATTTTTTTTGTTTTGAAAGTGACTCTTGTTAGTTTTTCGCAAACATAATTTAAGAGCCTTGTGATTTTTGGAATTTCTCTTACTAATTTCTATTTGCTAATTTTGATTAGATTGTCAAAATGTATATGCCCCACTCTTCTATTTCAAAGACAAATTTCATCTATTTTCCCCATGCAACACCTTTCTTCCTTTTCATCTAATATTATGTAAACATTATTCGGGGTTCTGGAGGTCGTTGCCACTCATTTTTCTGTATCCCTATTTCTTATTTTAGATTTATTTGAATCAAGGTGAGAGTATGTCCTTGATCACAAATTTGACTCACACTCAGAAGATTGTGCTTCATTTTATCAACTAGTAAGGCATTCTTTTCTTTGTCTTCCATGTTGTCAATACTTACTATGTCCTTTCCAAGAATCTTGGTAGATCCATTATCTTCAAAATAAACATTTCCTCCTTTTCCTTCTCTAAATTTCAATAATTTGTCTTTATTTTTGGTCATTTGTTTGGAGCATCTACTGTCAATATACCACTGCCCCCTTTACTCTATGCATGTAAGGCTAGGTTACATCCTTCTTGATGTTTTTGGTCTACCTTATTCTGTCAGAGTTTGGTAGGATCCTTTTTTTTAAGGATGTTGTTAGTTTGTGTAGATAACGACTGACTTTTGCAATCCTGAAGTTCATGACCATGATTGAAACATTTATATAATTCAACATCTAAATTCAAGGGGCTGATGGCCTTTTGGTAGAATTATTTCTGTGATTATTCTGATAGTACATACTATTCTTCTTAACAAGAGCTTTGCAATTTACAGCCTTATAACCAAAAATATTACAAAAATAAAAATTTCCTAAGAAAAGAGTTGGATACCTTGTGAAGTGAGTTCTTTCGGATTCCGTAATACCAGTCTTCACATGGGATGACTTCATATATTTTTCTCTAAATTTCCAATCCTTCCTTGGAGCAAGGCCTTTGAGTACACTTGCAAAACCTCTTGCTCTTGCTTCATAGGTTGACTTGGTTAAGTTTGAGACTTCATATCCTACTCATATCCTCTCAGATGATTGTCTCTGATTTTTAATAAATTCATCTAGAGCCTTAGTGCTTTTGCAAATTTTCTATTGAAAATCCAACTGGATGTTGGATTTTTGCAATTCATTATTTGAAGAAATTATTTCAGCCTCTAGGCCCTCATACTTCTCTTCCTTTTGTTTCAACTAATTTGTTATGTCCTCCTCTAATTGGTTTTCTTTCCTAACTTGTTCTTTACACTTTGATAGTTGTTTCTTTATAGATTCATTCTTCTTTCTTGATTTCTTTAGTTCTTTCAAGGAATTGATTAGTTCTCCTTCAAAATATACTTCAGCCATTTCTTCATCTTTCGAGCCCTTATTTTTTATATCTTCCTCAATTTACATAAGAAGCACTTCCCTTGGATAGTTATCTTCGTCAGATTGATCTGATGAGATCTTACAATTTTTTTATTATCCTAGTGTCTTTGAAAGATCCTTCTTTTTTAGAAGAGTTTTTCTTTTAGATCCTCATCTTGTATGTAGTAAGTATCCTATGAAGATCGACATGTTTATCCATATCTGTGCAATAACCTATCTTCCAGTTGTTAGACTATTCTAAAGAAACCCACACTGATAGCAGTTGTTGGAGTTCTTATTTATATTGTGAGGGGGTGAATAAGTATAAGGCATAGATATGCAATAATTTTCACTTAACAAATTGTAATCCAATTTCTATTTCAATCAAAACAATTAAAAAAACACCAGTGTACAATATATATATATATATATATATATATATATATATATATATATATATTGATTACATCAAAATATGGGAGACACCAATCTCCAAGATGTGAGCACCAACTCACTCAAACATCAATCCCACAAGAAAGCACCAAATTGATGGCTACATGAACCAACCTATAAGGACTCCAATCCTCCATGTAAAAACCAACTTTATAACTTTAGAAACTAACATGAGAGGACCTCAGTTCTTTTTTGTAAACACCTACTTGCTTTATTCAAGCACCAACCTGAGTGGAGACTGGAATCTCCAATCCTTGTTCTTTAGCACCAATTCAAACGAAGCTCCAACTCCCTATGTTGCATTCTACAACACCAACTGGAAGGAATCTTCAAATTCCCGTCCTTTCCCCTTCCCGCCACCATGAGATTAAATATATGTTATTACAAAATTGTAACTTTTGTGATCCGTGATCTGCGACTTCTACAATATACAACTTTTGCAATATGCGATCTATGTATTCTACAACTTGCAATATCAACAATTTGTGATTTCCTGAAACTTTCATGATTTGTGATATGTCTTAATGATCTAAAATTTCAGCTTAAACTTCTTTTATTGTAGATATTCTTCACACATCTTAGTGTTCAACATCCCTCTAATTTGTGCATTGTATGCTGCTCTTCTTCATTACTTTTGTGCATTCAGCTCTCTATTGTATATACTTCTTCTAAATCAACGATTCATTTCTACCCAAATAATTAAAATCTTACAAAATTATAATATCACATTTTATGCATCTTCAAGCTTACTTCAACATATCCATCTCTTGCTTATTTAAACTCTTCCTTCTTTTCTTGTTCAATTTCTTTGTCGACATGTTGGGGTTCCTTTGAGTCGGTGATGCCCCTCTTGCTAAATTTTCGGTCAAGCTTCTTATTCTTATGTTGGTGTGCACTTTTGTATCATTTTATACTTCAAGGGAATTGCGCATTGGAGGGCCACTACTTAGTGGTACTTACGCACTAGGGGGACACTACTTAGTGGGACTTGCGTACTTCTAAGACTTGTATGCACTTTTATATACTTCTTCAAACTGGATTCAAGTCTTCATGTGTCTTTCTTAACATCAACATACTTATTTTTTGACATTAACATCCATCTTGTTCGTTTGACATCAATGAAAACATGAAAGTTCAACAAAGTGTCCTTGAGTCAATTGTAAGATTGAACATGCAAGTAACAAAGCAATCACGATATCTATAGAGCTTAATTCCTTCATCCATAATGCCGAACATTCCTCCTATGATTCAAGAATGATGCAAGGAATCATCCAAGAAAGGATTATCCCAACATGTGCTAGCTACATGAACAACTTTCTAAGATCCATAGGTCTCCAATGCTTTAGGGAAAAATGTCATACAAGCATCCATATAAGGTTTAGAAACTCTAGAGTAAGTCACCTCCAATATGCAATTCTACGACAAAATACCAAGGTTCAACCATTCACCATGCACACTATATGTCATGAAGCACCCCCAAACTATATAAATTTATGAAATTGTGGTAAATAATGAAAATAAAAAAGTTCACCTCTTAACTAGAGTTTTCATGGATTTTAACCAAGTGAATTTTCATCCTTAGGGATGTTATAAAATATAAACATAAAAACAATAATATTTGACTGTAATACCCCTATTTTTGGCTTGGAATGTATTTAATGAAAATGATGTAAATTATCTAAATATGCTACTATGGATTCCTATTGCGGAGCTCAAGGCTAAGGCCTGACTAGTGAATGACTAGAAATATGTGATGTAAATATTTTATTTGGACTTTGTGTTTGGATTATCATGCCAATTGAAAATGTATGTAAATATTAGGTGCATAAATATTATAATGGTCCAAGAATGGTCATGTAAAGAGTACAAAAGGGGATATGATTTTACCAAAGGGGAAGAGGAAAGGGGTCCCATGGGAAACTAATATTTGCTTCCAAGTGTCAACTTTAGAACTCACCCAAATTCTATCATGTACCTTGAATAAGACAATTATTTCTTTTTTTGAATATTTTCTAATCATTGAATGCATGTGTGGGGTTGGTGGGAAAATTTAGTTCATGTAGTTATTGAAGCATGGGGTTGACTACACTTTTGTGACAGTTCTATTAGCTTCCAAGAGCCAATATGCAAATTCCAGGAGTCCTTCTACTTTCAGAAGCCACGTCAGTTTTCGTTTCACCATTTTCTCATACCTCTTGGAATCAACCTTCATTCGCTTACTCTCATGCAGATCTACACTACTTAGAGCTCTGTATTGTTGTTCATGACTATGCATAACTAAGGAAATTCAAATTTAGGGATAGATCTGTTGATTTGGAAGGGAAATTAATGGTTGTAGGTGAGCAAAGAGGCTCGGAAAGCTAGGGAACCTTTCCCATTTAGTTTTGTTTCTTGTAGAGGCTTGAGAAGCCACAAATTGAGGCTACAGGTGGTTCTCCAACAACATTTGTAGGTTATTATTCTTCTATTCACACACTAGAAGCACTTGGAAAGATGGATCGTCCAAGAGAGAAGTGGATCAGTGAAGGGGATGCCTGAGCCAAGAATGGTCTTATGTGATGAAAATATTATGGAAGGCAAGGTTGTGAGAGCTGAGTGAGATCCCTGTAGAACTCTGTATGATCATTTGGCTAATCATAGAGATCATATCAAGTCGTGGGCTAAGAGAGATAATCCTGTAGATGTTTCCTTCGCCCTAGTGGCCTCATAGTCCAACTTGGGGGTGGCCTCTTAGCAAAAAGAGTATATGCTGGATAGAGTGCCTACAGTTGGGTGGAAAATCACTCTTAGACATCCAGTTGCTTGGATCAACGTTGTATAAGATAAGTATTCTTGGGTATTTGAATATGACATGTTTTTAAGTGATTCTTGTAATGATAATTCTGCTAAATGCATGCTATATGTGTGTGGATCGATCTTTATTTCCATTGTGTATGTTTGTTTATGTTATGCACACATAAAAAAAAATTATATGAATTTGTAACATTACTGTGGGGAGAAATTGAAGTCCCCAAATATAGCTAATGTACCATCCCATTGACAGGATAGGGTGAGGGGGGCGCTACATTGAAAATATTTGAACTCTTGGCAACCCTAATCCATCAGAAAATTGAAGAGATAAGATACCAAAGTGTTCCAATAAGTCTTAGCTCTCTAGGGAAATCTTATTGAATGTACATAACATATCTAAAAATCACTTATGAAGATGTAGATACAAAAAAAATAAATATGCCCTTATATTATTTAATATATATGTTAAATCTCTTAATTAATTATTCTTAACTCATGTCAAAGATAAAACATACATATAGGTGTTGGAAGTTACCAAAATAGAATGAGATAGATGGATGAAAATTGGATTTGCAATTATACAAGTATTGGATCGTTGTTAACTTCATTGCCAAGGCTTCTCCCAAGTTTATCCCAAATGGTTTATGCCATATTTTATTCAACAACATTGAACAAGATAGAGTCTACTAGGTATCATTTGTCATGCCGCTCGGTTTTTTTACACTCCTTTCAAGGCCAGGGCTTGATCATTCTGAACTAGCAAACCCCCCACCTTCATCTTCCCTAGGGAGAGATTCTTGTAATCAAAATTCTCAATCTTAAATATGGTTAAATCTCATGTCTTTAAATTGTAGCTCCCATTTATATAAAACCCTATGCCTACAAGCTTTTAAATATTTGATACTAGAGATGTTAGAGAAATGTATAAAAACAAAAGAAAACAACAATAACAATAGAACATGATATTTACGTGGTATGGAGGTAAAACCATGGGGCAATAGAACGTTGGATCTTGGGAAAAAACTTACAATGATTTCTTCTACCTCTTTTTTAATATAGTGTTGAGGGGTCACTCCCCTTCGATACAATACATATGATGGTAAGGAACTCAAATACATGAGAAGGGTCTAGAATTTTTTTCCTTGGAGGCACCCCCACGTTGTTGGAAAGGGGACTGGTGTCCACCATTTTGAGCCCCTATTCATTTGGCCCAAACGAACAACTCGTGGGCCTTGTTGAGAACTCTACAATAAAAATATTGGAGATCTAGAAGTTGGGCTCATCTCCTAACACAAAAGAATCCTTGGTTCTATAGATGCATATGGAGCTCCTTCAAGGAACATTTATTTGATCATTATGATAATGACTACTGCAATCTACTCTTGAAGTCAAAACTAACATTTCAAAAATTTGAAGATGGATCAAAGGTGGAGATAAGGAAAGAGAGAATATGAATGAGTCATGATCCATCACAACATAACTATATAACACACCAATCAACTTTAGAGTTGCATGAAATAAATAATAATGGTGTAAAAAAAGGCCCTAAACTATGTTCAATAACTAAGAATATTGGGCCTAATTAAGAGACTTGCTAATTGGATGAGAAGAACATAAGGTGTCCTACTCCCCTAAATAATATGCTCACACCATGATGCTAGTAATTATGGCTAGGGGTGAAGGCAATCACTTAGGACTCTTGATTTTTTTTCATGCAACATGTGTAATGTATAAGTCATGTGTGCATGCATTGGTAGAAACACATCTCATGGAGGAAATCTGGATTAAAGGTGCTTAGAATGAGATAAGTGCCTTAGGAATACTCTACTGAAAAAAAAACTAGTCCAAGTCACTCATCTATAAGATGTAAAGATGAATAACACACCAAATAGCATAACAAAACTCATAGTTTCTCAGAGAAAACTCTTATATCTCATAGTTCTCACCAATAAGTGTACAAAAGTTGTTCCATTCCAAGTGGAGCACCAACAATGATCATGGACGCTTATTTTGAAAACACCCATCCAATCACTCAATAAGAGCCTATCAGAGGGTTTAGTCTAGCAACAAAATCTATAAATTTAAGAGATGGGAAAACCTTGGTTCTCTTTATAATGATCAAGAATATCCATTTCTAAGTGAAGTGTCAATCCATGATTGAAGCACAAAACCTTATTTTACATTAATCAATTCCACTTGCTTAGTCTTCCCATGTAAGTAGTCCATTCATGCCATTCAACTAGATGTCTGTTTTCCTAGGTAGGAACTCGAAGAAAGTGATGAAATTATAGACATGGGATTCCTCCATATATCAAGGAATGAAGAAGCACAGTTGAATAATATCTACCAAGTTCTCCATAGTTGGGAGAGTGAAGAGAGACAAGTTAGACCAGATCACAAAGGGTTCACTAGAGAGGCAATATCCTATCACATCCATTCATATTGGGAATTTGGATACTCGTAAAAACGTCAAATATATATTGCCTTGTATTAAGGGATTTGTTGAGGCCTGGGAATTCGTAGGCAACAACAGCAAGGGATTCTCCCCAGTCAATGTTCCCAACTAGCTCGTGACTGTTTGGTGTAGGGAATCCGTCCGGTTAGCGGTCTGGCTATCGTAGGTCAAGTAACAAAAATAAAGGTTTTACCAGTCGCAGCCAGGTCCACCATATATATTTTGTATTTTTTACTTTAAGAATGATATGCAAGTGCCTATCTAATATGCAAATTGATTAATAACGCAAAGAGTGTTCACAATGTGATGCGTAGGTTCTTACCTCTCGTCTTAAACTCTCTCACATCTAAAATCACACGCAACTAGAAAATACATACTAACTAAGCTGTCTCTAGAGAGAAAAATATTAATTCATGAGTAATGTAATACCGTTCACATGATAAGGTAAATCACAGATAGCTGTAATTAGAACCAAACACATAAACATGAATAAAGATGTACGTGACAAGATAGCTCATCAACAGTTAAAACCTTCATTACTCATAGTGGAAATTATCACAGAATATGCCAGAGAACATTCAGACAAGAACATAGGTTCAAAAAGTTAGAACGTTCTCACAGTTACTGAAACACAATCGAAAACGAAATAGTTCCTCTTCAACATTGTTCATTCTATCTCAATTGAACATTCCACACAGCACCCTCTCCAACAGGGAAAATTTGCAATTTCTTATTGTAAAACGAAGTAGTTCCTCTTACAAAAAGAAAAACAGCTCACAAGTTTTTCCCCAAGGAAAAAATCCCGTCTTCCCTGTAACTTTCTTCTATTTAAACCAAAACAGTAGACCCTTTCGGCTGCCCCCAGTCATGTGACCTTTGGGCTCCTAAAAAAACCATTTAATCTCACCATTTTTTCTTTTCCGTGAGTAATCATGATTCACATAATGTGTTACATTTTTGGGTTTCAACTTAGGAGTACTTAATAAAATGGTATCCGCTTGGTAACTGATGGACCCTTTCCAAGTCTGGGCTGTTATTGCCATTGATTCTGCCTTGTCTTTTGTTTATCCTTCTTTAGATCCTGCTGATTTCAGAGTAAAATCTGCTTGTCACTTCTTAGCCAACTCCCTCAGCTTTATCCTTTATCTATGCCCTCTCACAACAGTAATCTGAAGAATCTTCTGAGTCCGTCTGCAGTAAAACAACATCCATCATTAATAAGGACTGCATCTTTTTCAAAATTAAACTACACTAACAACCAAACTAGTCATCAAATGAGGCCCTGTACTGTTCTCTCGTCCTGAAAGCCTTAACAAGGATCCAAAAGAAAACCCCACTGCCCACACAGGGGCTAAAACTCACAAGACGACGGTAAAAAACTCATCGCCAGCTTGAGCCATTTAAACATTGACCGGATAGTCTTACCCGCAGCCGTAGCGATGGGTTTCAAACAAACAACGAGTTCCACAGGATGGTTAAGCCTATCGGAGTTGGAAGAACTAAAATCCAAAGCATTGGGCGGTAAAGTTCCTCATCAGTGAACAGAACGACATCAACGTCGGAAGGTTAGCGCATTACGCAGCTGCAATAGCGGAAGATGAAAAGACTACGGGCCCCACGGTGAAACCCAGACAAAGCATCGGCGAGCGGAGCAGTTGTATGGAGGACACTTAGTTCGCTCAGGAGCCGCAACGGCAGGAAGCAAACAGACTACAATCTTTGATCAAAACCATAATATTTCTGATAAGGCGCATAAATCATCATGAAACGTTAAGTGTTCAGCAAACCTAAGGTCGTGCAACGGCCCAAAAATCTTGTCTCACTTCCAATGCAGCGGCTTCACAAAATCAAATAACCCCGAATCAAAAACGACCAACCTCTGATAATGCAAACAAGTCAAAACAATGCAACACAACATCGAAGAAGTCAAAGACTATCCTGCGGAACGCTCATCGTTCAGCTTCCGCAACGGAGGATCCCTAAGGAAACATGGCTCCAATACATTGTTTAAATGTCCTTCGAAATAGTGGCTAGAATGAGAAATAAACTTCCAAGAACAAAGAAAGAAAATGTAGATCAAAAGGCAAACAACCAAACCATAAATTCCAAAACCCCCAGCAGTTTTAGCCATAAGGAATTTTCTGAAAAGCATGAAGAGAGTTAACCTCAAAATAGTCCAAACTTGTAGCAAAAGGAAATCAAAAACAAATTTCATGGATCATGATAAAAACTAACAAGGGGGTCCCAAAATTTTGAAAATTTGGGGAAACAGTTGCAGCTGCAACAATTGGCAACTACCTGGTGAACCTAGATCTCTAGACAATTTATTTCTTGAGTAACAAACTGTTTAATGACAAACGAACATGTTGAATTCTTCCAAATATCTGGATTTCTCAAATGGCAAATATATGTACTTTAAATCATTGATGATAGTCCAGTTTGGGAGAATGGAAAGCAAGATTTCCAAGTCAAGATAACTCTTTTGAGGCCAGGAAAATGAGTTTTATTTGTTACCTCTATCTTCAAGTAGCTTCCAGCTTGGACACCACAGGATTGTAGCATCTGGTAAACATAAATATTCATTTGTTCCTCATTCTGATGCCATTTTGCACTTTTGTGCTTTTGGAATTTTGTCCTTTTCATATGAGTCCTCCTGCATGCCTTTCTTTCTGAATTTTTTTGATTCAAGCTCCTCTATCCATTGTTAGTTTTTCATCATATAAGCTAGCATTATGATCTTAGGATATTTTCACTGAGAGAATAACAATCACATCAATAAAACATAAGCACATCACAAGAGACAAGAGACGAAAAGAGTTTTTCTCGGGGAAACCATAAAGGAGAAAACCCCGCAACTTCCTCAGAGATAGAATCAGCACTAAAATAGTAAAATCTCCAAAACAGTAAGATGCAATCCCGACAGCAGTAGTGTTCTTCTTGTCTAGTCCCAGTGTATTTCCTTCCTCACTAATGCGCCATACCTGAGTGAGTGAGTGATGTGTGTGATAAATAGAGAGGCTCACTCTCTATTTATATTCTTTTGTTCACTTGAAGTGCACTCAATCATGTCGGCCTCACTTAACAATTACTTACTAGAGTCGACATCTCTAGGAATGTCTAATAACCCTAGTGCCCCAAAACTGTGGGGACTTTAACAATGACTTGACATGACTTATTTACATTATTGATCCTCCCGATCGGAACATCGGAGTATGACAACATGACTCAAATACATAATGGATACATCTTGGAATAAACATCGGGTTACAATACATAAGATACATAGATGAATACATTTTGAAGTTACAAATACATCAACACTCCCTCTTAACTAGGAAGGTATTCTTTCGACATAATTTTCAGCACTGGTCTTCTTCTCTATATCAGCTGGATCATCTCATCTTCAAGTCATCTTCATCATCGGATCTGGATCATCATGGAACATCATCACTGGATTTGGATCATCACTGGCTGTCATCACTGGATCTGGATCATCACTGGATCTAGATCATCACTCGATCTAGATCATCACTGGCTGTCATCACTGGATCTGGATCATCACTGGATGTCATCACTTGATTTGGATCATCACTGGTGCTATCTCATGATTCTTCTCGTCACAAGAATTTCTACAGAGCCATCCCTTTTTCATGCTAGTTGTAGGCCTAGCCATCATGTAGGTCTTTTCCCAGCACTTACATCTGACCTACTCGTCAGAAAGGCACACCCAGCACTTACATATGACCTACCCGTCAGAAAGGCACGCCCAACACTCACATCTGATCATATAGGAACCAATCTTATAATCACATCAGAAAGGCCCAGCACTCCAGCATGGTAGGCACATCCACTACCATCTGTGAAATGGCTCTGCACTTACATCTGACCTACTCGTCAGAAAGGCACAGAACTCACATCCATCCAGGCTGGAACACATCCTACTCACAATGATGGAAGAGTTTTATAC
Source organism: Pseudotsuga menziesii (assembly GCA_001517045.1). Taxonomy (NCBI): domain Eukaryota; kingdom Viridiplantae; phylum Streptophyta; class Pinopsida; order Pinales; family Pinaceae; genus Pseudotsuga; species Pseudotsuga menziesii. The sequence goes on from LPNX010255708.1 coordinate 94,161, forward strand.
TTCCATCCAGGCTGGAACACATCCTACTCACAGTGATGGAAGATTTTCTCGCTTTCATCCAGGCTGGAACACATCCTGCTCACAATGATGAAAGACTCCCATCCAGGCTGGAACACATCCTACTCATAGTGATGAGAGATTTCAGCACTTACATTCATCCAGGCGGGAACACATCTTGCTAACAGTGATGAAAAGGATTTGCACTTACATCCATCCAGACGGGAACACATCCTGCTCACAGTGATGGAAGGGCTTGCACTAACATCTAATCATGCAAGAACACATCCCAGCAATCATATTAGAATGTCCCCCAGTCCTCGACTGAGCTACCTGGTAACTGACCAGGTGCCTCCATTCTCAGAATGGCAGTTGCACTTATATCCGACCTGCTCATCGGAATGGCCAACACTCACATCTGACATGGAAGGAACTTAATCCTTTAGCCATGACAGAATGGTTCAGCCCTTACATCTGATCAAGTGGGAACACATCCCTCTGTCACATCAGAATGGCTACTCAATTCTTACACTGAGTGTTCCTGGTAACTGACCAGGTGCCTCCATTCCTAGAATGGCAATTGCCCTTACATCTGTCCTACTCGACAGAATGGCCAGCACTCATATTTGTCATGGAAGGGAGCAACCCTATCACCATGATATAATGGCTCATCCCTTACATCTGACCTACTCGTCAGAATGGCTATGGATCTCAACACTTATATCTGACATGGAAGGAACCAATCCTCTCACCATGACAGAATGGCTCAGGCCTTACATCTGACCATGGAAGGAACCAATCCTCTCACCATGACAGAATGGCTCAGGCCTTACATCTGACCATGGAAGGAACCAATCCTCTCACCATGTCAGAATGGCTATGGTTCTCATCACTTTCTCTTGGAGGGAACCTTGATCTGGAGAACACCAAGCCTCTCCCTGAAGTACTTGAACTTCATCCTAGCCAATGGCTTCGTCAATACATCAGCTATCTATTCCTCCATTGCAACATACTAGAGCTTCACTACTCCTCTCTGCACCATATTCCTGATATAGTGATACTTGATCTCGATATGCTTCGACTTGTCATGGAACACTGGATTCTCTGACAACTTCACACAACTCTGGTTGTCACAATGTATACAAGTAGCATCCAACTAGAGATCAAATATATCATACAGTAGCTTTCGTATCCATACTGCCTCACAACTAGCTAAAAAAGATGCGACATACTCTGCTTTAGCTGTACTCAGTGCCACATAGGATTGCTTCCTGCTAAATCAAGAGATCACACCTGATCCCATACTGAAGCAACATCCTGAAGTACTCTTCTTGTCGATGGTACTGCCTGCCCAATCTGAATCAACATAACCCTCTAGGTTAATATTTTGATTCGCATCGTACTTGAGCCCATAATCAATTGTACCCTTCAGGTACCTCAGAACATGCTTTGCAGCAATCAAGTGAACACTTCTCGGATCTGTCAAGTACTGGCTCAAGGTGTTCATAGCAAAGTAAATGTCTGGTCTTGTGATCGTCAGGTACATCAATGACCCAATCATTAGACGATACATCGTAGCATCAACCGACTCTGATGAGGCATCACTCAATAGCTTCAAGTTCGATGCCATGGGTGTGGTCATAGCCTTGCAATCCATCATCCCAAACCGCTTCAGGATCTCTATTGCATACTTCCCTTGTCCAAGGAAGATTCCATCTGTACTCTACCACACCTCCATACCTAGAAAGTAATGCATCATCCCCAAGTCCTTCATTTTGAACTTAGTAGCAAGCTTTCTCTTCGTATCAGCAATCAACCCATCTGTACCTATCACAAATAGATCATCTACATATAGTAGAAGCACCATTGGGTTTCCATCCTCAACCTTGTTGTAAAGGTTGGAATCTGATTTACTCTTGGTAAAGCCTAGAGTCATTAGTAATCTATCTATCCTGTCGTACCATGTCAAACCTCAGGATCTTCTGCAGTCACTCCCTCTGAAGCGAAGCATCATACTCCTTCTGTCTTTCGTACTCTATGCACTGAAATATTCTGTACCGGAGTGACAAGTAGTATCCATATAGGATCATTGTATACCAAGATCCTCTATTTTTAACTTTTTCAAAAGTTCTTCTCACATCCATCTGTGAGCTTTTCATCCTTTATCAACCTTGTAGCAAAGGCTAAGACATTCATCAAGCTCATCATGTATGTGTTATCCCATGGGTATCTTTTGAACTCATACAAGGCCTTCTTTCATTTGCACACATGATTATGCATGTCATGTGACTTCACTTCCAATGGCTGCAAATATATCTTCTTAGTTTATGTCTTCTTTTCGTGAGAAGCCTCGTGCTACGAATCTTGCTTTGTATCCCACGATGTTTTCATCTACTGCATGATGGAACTACGAACTTCTCTTCAGGTCTCAATACTGCATCCTAGACATCATTCTTCTTGAACTGGTCTTCTTGGTTACTTCTTCATAGTTGGAAGATTCTACATCAATGATGTCGCTGCATTAATCATATTATTCTTCATCTTGAACTGTCATCACTTGTTCTTCGGAACAAGTTTCATCCTTCTTTGCTTGCAGGCGATTATGTATGCGATCTTTCCTACAAGTCAAATGCATATGTATGGTTAGAACATTTCATAAGGAATATTCATACTGGAAAATACTTATGCATAAATATATGATCATGCAACTACTTTAGCCAATACAACATTCATCCATATCTTATTGAAACTTTCTAGATGCCTTCCATCTCTACCAGGACAACATTGAGATTGTGCACTAATTCAATATGTCATCAAATAGGTTTCATTCTAGATAAGTATCAATGGAGATTTTGTATAGCACCATGAGATACTTACCCATCACATGCATATTAGTAGTATACTGTCATTAATGCAAAAATCCTATCATGCATAATACATCAACTGAATATGAACAAATGCATAACAAAACAATATCATGAAATGACAATTGAATACTTATCTTTATTTGTTTTGTGGGTAGACTCCTTCTTGAGCCTTCAGCTTCATCGTCTTCTTCATTCATGATAGCCTTGTTTCTTATCTAAATGCTAAGGTGGATAAGAAGTTTTTCAAGAGTTGAGATCTTTATATTCCTCATCGCTTGAGGGATCTTCTTTGGATGGTGAGAGCTTGATCTTCAATTGCTCCAATCTTCTCTTCTCTTCTTATGAGTCGAGCTTCTTCTTCTTCCCAGAGTCTATTGAAAGTAATCACTTCCTCCTGGAAGACAATCCTCGAATGAATGAATCCCATGATCCTGGGATGCCATTCAAGGTGGCCATCACCACTTCTATATTCTCCACTTCTTCTTTTACCGCTTCAAGTTATTCTCGATTTGAGAGACTCTTATGACTGCATGGTCTCTGCATTCTGGATCTTCACATTCTTCGGCTGGTTTCTTAAGGTCATATTCCGATCTATGTTCTTCCCTTCCAATAGCTTGGTCAAGGAATCAAACCTCATCGGTGTCTTTAGGGAAGACACTTGTGGTACAAGTTGATCCGTGACTAAATCAACCATGATCTTCTTGGCCTTGACCAAGTTCTTCTTGCGTAAGGCTTCTAACCTCATCTCCCTCTGGAACTGGAATCTCTATGCTCATGTAGGTGTCTAATCCATTTTCTTCAGAGAGATCATATACTTCATGCTTGGAAGTTGTTCAACTTCACTAAGATTATCATCAAGATGATGTGATAGATAACTTTGAAATGAGAACCTCAAATGAAAATAGCAAAGGATTAGATCTTACCGATTTGAGGTGTTTGTCTTGGTTCCGTAGTTGGCTGATCTAGGGCTTGTCATAGAAACCCTAATTTTCAAAACTTGGAATCTTTCAGATATAATTGGATAGATAGATAGATCTCTTCAAATGGAGCTGTCCAATGTACTCCTTTTCTGAAAACAGTGGAGGGAAGCTCCCAAAACAGGAAGCCCTAATTTTCCAATTTCTTCTATATAAATTCCTGTTACTATTTCTATGATATCTATGCAATTTATACCCCTATGTGTCTGAAATTTTTCACTGAGGTAACCTCGCATGTCCTTGATCCAACACCATAGGTTTCATCAGAATTCGTTTCACCATTTTGGATTTATGATCCTTTTCCCAAGGTGACATGTTACAGGACTGTTCAGAACAACGAAGTTGTACGACATGCCACGTGTCACTAGTTCATCTTCTGAGTCTGATATTTGGAACAATGAACTTAAATTCCGTGCACATTTTGGAACATCTTCAAGAATTCCATTTGGACCTCTTTAGCCCAATATATTTCAATTCTCCCCAGGTGTCCTGTTTAGGGATGAATTCTAAAAGGGGCTGGAACCCTAACTTGGAGGGATCATATCTCCCAGAATATAGCGAATATGACATTGAATTTTCGACATAGTGTAAAAAAAGATGTTATATTCGGTCCCTGCAATTTTCAGCATCTGAGAGTTCACCAACCTCGAAATATAGAGAATATACCAAAACTTAGCAGTTTTAGTATTTAGGGTTTTTCCTAGCTCAGGGTCAAACTAGGGTTTGACTTTCCCGGAGTTTCACCAAACCAAATTTATTGATATAGGTCTCTAAAATTATGTTTTGATGAGGATAAAAATCCTATGCTGGTCTCACTCAAAAATTCCTCTTCTGTAGAAAGCCCTAATTTCCACATCGAAAACTGAAAATGCTCGGAATCGAATTCCGCTTCGACAGAAAGATGCGCCCTTCAACGAAGAGTCATCCTAGAATAATTTTGCAGATGGATTGGGGAGAGAGACCCAAAAAGTAAGAAGCCATAGCTTCTATAGCTACATAGTGTCTTCTTCTTAGGTTAGCTCTGATCCCATGTTAGTTTTTCATGATATAAGCTAGCATTATGATCTTAGGATCTTTTCAATGAGAGAATAACAAGCACAACAATAAAACATAAGCACATCACAAGAGACAAGAGACACAAAGATTTTTTCTCAGGGAAAACATAAAGGAGAAAACCCCGCAACTTCCTCAGAGATAGAATCAACACCAAAATAGTAAAAGCCCCAAAACAGTAAGATGCACTCCCAACAGCAGTAGTCTTCTTCTTGTCTAGTCCCAGTGTATTTCCTTCCTCACTAATGCGCCACACCTGAGTGAGTGAGTGATGTGTGTGATAAATAGAGAGGCTCACTCTCTATTTATATTCTTTCATTCACTTGAATTGCACTCAATCATGTCGGCCTCACTTAACAATTACTTACTAGAGCCGACATCTCTAGGAGTGTCTAATAACCCTAGTGCCCCGAAACTGTGGGGACTTTAACAATGAATTGACATGACTTATTTACATTATTGATCCCCCCGATCGAAACATCCAGGTATGACAACATGACTCAAATACATAATGGATACATCCCGAAATAAACATCAGGTTACAATACATAAGATACATAGATGAATAAATTCTGAAGTTACAAATACATCAACATCCATAGTGTCTTTTTGTGTGAGAGATGTATTCAATTTTCAGCTCATGGATGGAGAGGAACTTTTGTCAAGTTGGTACTTATATGGTTCAGTATTTTGTTTTGATACATAATTCTTTAATAGGAGCTTTCAACTCTTATCTGCCTTTTGGCATTCAATTCTTGGCATGGGATCATTTATATATAATATATTGTTTACCCTGCTTCCTTTCCATGGGCCATTTGCTGTCACTCCCTAGGACATCTTAAAATGTGAGATGGATGGAGCCTAAAAATAGTATTGCAAACCTTTTGATCCTGGTTTATTTTACAAGGATTAAGCAAGAATTCAATGTGTTCATAGCCATTTGGGAAAACTCCTAAAATAGAAGAAATTCTTTCAGATAAAACAATAATACACAGTATTACACCCAAGAACTTTAATCGTTCCAAAATTTTGATGTTCTCCATGCAACCAAGAGTTTGCCTCCTTTTATTGAAATCAGTCAGAATCTAAACTAAAACAAAACAGAACTACATAAATCAAAGCAAACAGCCAAGTCAAATTATTTATATACAAGATAAAAAAAACAAAAACAAAACTCAGGAAACATAGGGTTTGAGAACTAAACCATTTACTGGTAAGTTCTCCTCCCACCCCTGCAAATCTTGCAATTTATAGGTTGAGGGGCCAAGCTTTTCTACAATCTGGAAAGGTCCTACCCATAATTGTTGAAATTTTGTGTGTTTTTCTTTCTCATCATGGGGATGGTCCCACTTGAGAACCAAATCTCCCACCTCGAATTCTTTTGTTCCAGCCTTGTGTTTATCAAACCATCTCTTTACTACCTCTTGTTGTTGTTTAAAGCATTCTCTTGCCTTAGATTGAGACTCTTCTGCCTTCAGTAGATTATATATCCTCATTTGCAAGACTTCATTATCTGATCCTCTGGATTCTTGAGCAATTATGGAAGAGGGTAACATGATATTGGCGGGGAGAATGGCCTATTTCCCATAAACAAGGGTATACAAGGACACACCTAATGAAGTATTGGGGGTGACCCTATCAGCCCATAGAGCATTTGGTAATGCCAAGTGCCAACTCCTCTGATTTTCTATCACTGTCTTTTTTAAAATCCTAATCAGATTCTTGTTTGTGGATTCAGCTAAACCATTTCCCTGTGGATAGTAGTTAGCAGAGTAATGAAACTTAATTCCTTTCTTATGAGCAAATGTAGTTAATCTAATGAAGTAAAAGTAAGCAGCATTATCAAAAACTAAAGAAATTGGAACTCCAAACCTGGTCATAATGTGGTCTTGCAAAAAGGCCATGACCGCATCTTCATTTACTTTACGCAACGGAATATATTTGAACTACCAAGTGAAGTAATTAGTTGTTGTCAGAATATACTTGTGTTGCAGAGAATAATTCGGCTTTATCTCCCCAATGATATCCAATCCCCATTGCTCAAAAGGCTCTGTTATCATCACAGGCTTTAACGGTCCTGCTGCTTTAGCTTGTCTTCCACCACACCTTTGACAAATGTCGCACTTTCTGACATGGGCGTGTGCATCTTTGAACAGCATGGGCAATTAGTATCTGGCTCTGAGAATTTTATGAGCTGTAGTATCTCCGAAAAAATGTCCTCTAGCAGGACCATCATGTAAATCTATCATTACCTTCTTCGCATCTTCTTTCTCTAAGCATCTAAGAAGAACTCCATCATAATTCTTCCTGAATAATATTCCTTCAATAATTTGATACGAGGCTGATTTAAGACGCAGTGCTCTCCTTTGTTTAGAATTCCAATGTTCTGGTAACAATCTTGCTTGTAGCTAATGCACAAGGGCTTGGTACCAAGATTCCGTAGCTACGAAAAGAGGACATACATCCATCAAATGTAACCCGGCTTCGTCTTCCCAATCATGTTCTTCATTGTCTTTACTTTCAGTCATTAGTTTGCACAATCATTTCCCTATGATGATGGAGGCTGGCTTGAATTCGAGGTCATACTCCTACAGATATGTTACCCAGTTGCCTCTCCTTTCTCCTAGCTCCTTTTGTACAAAAAGAGACCTCACAGCTGGGTGTGGAACTATTACCTTTGTCCAGTTCTTCAGTATGTATAGTCTGAACTGTTTCACTGCTTTGAACACTGCATAAGCTTGTTTATCCACAGCAAGGTAATTCAATTCAGCCCCTTGCAGACTAGTGCTCATAAACGATATAGGGAACTCATTTTCCCCATCTTCTTTCTGGGTTAGCACCGCTGCTAGTGAATCATCAGAGGCGAAAGTGTACAGAATAAAATATTTATTAAAATCTGGACTGTTGAGGGATGGTGCATGCGCAACAACTTTTTTAATCTTACTGAATGCGTTCTTCTCTACATCAATCCATTTGAACTGCACACTTTGCTTTACCATTTGCTGCAAAGGTTTAACAATTTGAGCGAAATCTGGCACAAACCTTCGCACGAAGTTTATTGTCCCCATAAATGATTGCATGCCCTTTTTGTTATGGGGCAAGGGAATCTATTCAATGGATTTGATCCTTTCTGGGTCTATGGAGATCCCGTTATTTGACACCACGTGACCCAACAACTTACCTTCTGTAACAGCAAACACGCACTTCTTGGGGTTTAGTGAGATACCATACTTCTGGCAGCATTCAAAAATCTGCTTTAGATGAAATGCATGTTGCACTCTTTTCTTTGAAAATATCGTGATGTCATCGAGGTATACTACAACACTACGGCCAATCAGACCACGGAAAGCTATGCCCATGGTCCTCTAGAAGGTAGCTCCAGCGTTTATGAGCCCAAAAGGCATCCTTCTATAAGCAAAAGTTCCCCACCTAGTTCTGAAGGTCATTTTTAGTCTGTCTTCTTAGGCTACTAATACTTGATTGTAGCCTGAGAATCCGTCTAATAAAGAGAATAGTTCAGAACCTGAAACCATTTGCAGTATTTTCTCCATGGGTGGAACAGGATAATTGTCTTTATCTGAAGCGTGATTTAAGTTTCTAAAATCTACACATAACCTGATTTCTCCAGATTTATTCCTCACTGGTACCAGATTTGAAACCCATTCTGAGTGTCTAACCTTAAAAATTATTCTAGCATCCAATAATTTCTTAACTTCACTCTGGATTAGAGGTTCCAATTTTGGATGCATTTTCCTTAAAGGCTGCTGATAAGGTTTGGTTCCAGATTTGATGGGGACAACATGCTCGATAATACTGGTGTCATACGTCTTCAGATCTTCATACGTCAAGGAAAACACATCTTTGTATTGCTTGAAAAGAACGATGAACTTATCCCTTTCAGCTGGTGAACAACATTTTCCAAGATTCACATATTTAGGTTTCATCTCAGTCCCCAAATTAATCAATTCGAACTGTAGAGATGAGCTATGAGTCTTCACATTTTCTGGTCTTCTAAAATTTTCATTTAAATCAAACATCCATTCTAAGTTCTGACTCCCTTAGGGATGAAATTATCGAATTTTAGCTCGGCCTGATGTTCTTTTTCATCAATAATCACTCCTTTGAATGCCTCGTCATTAGTTAAGCACTCTATAATCTGTTGATCATCATCGAACACTTGTAGATTGGTAATCATATCGAGAACCGAGGGCCTGAAAAGCAATTCAACAGAGCACCGATTATTAGAGGGAACAAGCCTTGCAGCTGATGTGGCAAACAAGTCAGCTGCTGCATCCTTAAGTCTTGGAATCGATACAATGTTAAATGCATTAAAACATTTAAGTAAATCCCATACTTCATTTTGATAAGCTTTTAAATGAGGGGAAATGCAATGTATTTGATTTCGAATTTGTTTTACAATTATTTCAGAGTCTCCAAACACTTTCAGATTATTTTCCTTTAATACAATTGCTTTCCTTAACCCCTGAACCAACGCTTCATATTCAGTTGTGTTATTGGTACATTCAAATTCTAACCTACATGAAAGAAAATGTTTGTTTTTTATAGGGTCAATCAGGACACAGCCGGCTCTCGACCCCTCTAAAGTTTTAGAACCATCAAAGAAAAGCGTCCAAAAATCGCTACCTACTACTGCATGAGAACTAACATCTACATCTACAGCTAAGTCTACTATTTTACAATCGATTTCATCAGCCCGTGAAAAATGAAGGAGATCAAGCTGAGTGTCTGATGTATCGCTAGCTTCTTTCACTTGATAGTTTCCCGGTTCTAACTCAATAAAATAGTTTCCCAAAACAGGATCCACTGGTTCATTTTTACCCTCAAGCTGAGTAACATTGTGTTTCATGTGAGGCTCCCTCAAAACCTTAATTTGGTTTGGGCTTCCCTTATATGGCAGCCACAGATGTGACCAGTTTGAGGCAAAATATCCGTTCAGCTTATCCGACCAATCTCTGCTCAAAACAAGTCCATAAGCCTCTGGTATGTCAGCTACCAAAATATCGATGACTTGACACACCTTATCATTGGAAGATAGGCGAACGAGAACATCCTCCATTTCTCCAATTACCTTTACATTTGTTCTATCCAACTGAACGACCTTCCAGGTAGATGGTTTAGGTTGTCCATTTATCTTTTTGCAGACCGACAGCGACATGACATTAACTGATGCCCCCGAGTCTACTAGGCAATTATGCGCGTTGTGGTTAAAGATTTCAAAAGTAAGGAGAAAAGGTGGATTCTTACTTTTAGGCTTGCCTCCCATACTTGCTTCACCTATTTCTTCTTCTTGAGGCTGATTGTCCGTGGGTAGCCTCTCCTTTGATGCTTCAAGTGCTTTTAATAGCTTTTCTTTTTGTTGTGGCACATTGCACATTTCAAATAATGAGATGTTTTCCCTCACCTTCTTGATGTCCTCCACAATGCCATACTCCATCTTGTGTTCAGTGAGATTCAATATAACAATATTTTCTTTGTTGGGCTTAGTAGGCATGTGGATTTGTCCAGGATCTTGACTGGTGATGGTAAACTCCAGGATTTTATTAGCTGGGGAACTATTTTGGAATTTCTTAACATTCTTTTGAAGTCTCTTGATCTTGGGGAGCATAAGACTGCTTTCCTTAATCAACCCCTAGCTTCTTGTCGTTACATTTGTCTCCAGGATGCCCTCGTGTCTCAAATTATTTTCTTCCTCGGCATCAAACAAAGATACACAGTCCCATAAAACCATGGCTTCATATTCTTGTTTTTCTGTTGATTTACTATTATCTTTCCCTTCTTCGATGTTGTTTTCAGTTAACTTGGAATTTAAAAGCTGATTCATGACCAATGTCATTGAATTTATCCATTGAGGACAGCTCTTCTCAGAATGGGGTTGTTGATGGAAAGTACATAAGTTATCCATTCCTACCTTTGTTAAGTTCATAGATGCAGGGATGTGAGGAGGAGGTTGAGATTGATTGTTATCTTCCCTTTTCTTGTAGTAAGGCTTGTAGAACTTTTGGGCTTCCTTCTCCTTTTCCAAGTCTATGATTCTGTTAGAAAAATTCTGTATCATTTTTTCCATTCCTTCGAAATATGGTGATTGCTCCTCTTTAGGCTCAGTCAACAATAAAGCTTTCCTCCCGACATTTTTTTCTCCTAACCGTTCAGGATAATCTTTGATACTTTCTCTTTCGGCCTCTACTTTTTCTACTTCCTCATAAGTCTTAGCTAGCGTACGTTTGGCCTTCATTTTGGGAAACATTGCCAACTCGGGCCCTAGGGCTGAAGTATAATATTCAATCAAGACTTTATCTGAGGGTTTGTCAGCTTCCGAAAAATTCTTAAGATAAGCTACGAATCTTTGGGTAAAACTATGCACCTTCTCTTTTCTTTTTTTCTTTAAGGCGCACAGTCCTTTCATAAGAGCTGCATGAGTTTTTTGGGTCGCATATTTACTTTTGAAAATTATTTCAAAGGTATCCCAATCGAGGATAGAATTGGCAAGAAAACAAAAATAGCATGATGCCTCTATTCCTTTAAGAGTGTGTGGAAAATGTCTACAAACCACATCCTCATATTCCCCGGCCCTTAATCCTTCTATTGCTAGATATAAACTCTGCAAGTGGTCATCTACTAACATCTTCTTGTTTGGATCAAACTTGGGCAGCATCTTTTCAAAAGATTGAGGTAAATCATGCAAAGGAGGTGTTAGGTTTAAAGGTGATCTGGCTTTCCAAGCAGGTGGTGGATTTGGTGGGTTGGGTGGCTGATTTACGTTCACGCCTGCCATGAGTCTTGGTGGAGAGTAAGGTGGTAAATGAATAGGAGTATGCACAAGAGAACCGTAAGGAGTATCTGGGCCTACTTGATTCAAAGGCTGTACAACTTCCTATAAGGCTGTCTCTATGAGTTCTTCGAAATCTCCAACCAACACTCAGTCTTCCAATATAGGACGATCTTTTCTCTTATATTCTCTTCTGGGCAATTCAGGCATAATAGGTAATCCTTCAATCTTCTTTACGTATGCCCTAGTGTGTCTTCTCAGATCATTAACAACTTCGTTGTCCACAGAATACAAATGTTCTCTAGATTTCTCTTCAGGAATTGGATTAGGAAACAAACTGCCTTCTGAACTGTTACCGGTGTTATGATCTCAGGAAAATGGGTTTCCTCGGCCAGCCATGCACTCGCGGCCCTTCTTCTAGTGCCAGAAACTATTGAGGCCTGGGAATTCACCAGCAACAACAGTAAGGGATTCTCCCCGGTCAACGTTCCCAACTAGCCTGTGACTGTTTAGTGTAGGGAATCCATCCGGTTAGCAGTTCGGCTACCGTAGGTCAAGTAACAAAAATAAAAGATTTTACCAGTCGCGGCCCGGTCCACCGTATGTATTTTGTATTTTTTACTTTAAGAATGATATGCAAGTGCCTATCTAATATGAAAATTGATTGAGAATGCAAGGAGTGTTCACAATGTGATGCGCAGGTTCTTACCTCTCGTCTTAGACTCTCTCGCAGCTAAAATCAGACGCAACTAGAAAATACATACTAACTAAGCTGTCTCTAGAGAGAAAAATATTAATTCATGAGTAATGTAATACCATTCACATGATAAGGTAAATCACAGATAGCTGTAATTAGAACCAAACAAATAAACATGAATAAAGATGTACGTGACAAGATAGCTCATCAACAGTTAAAACCTTCATTACTCACAGTGGAAATTATCACAGAATATACCAGAGAACATTCAGACAAGAACATAGGTTCAGAAAATTAGAACGTTCTCACAGTTAATGAAACACAATCGAAAACGAAATAGTTCCTCTTCAACATTGTTCATTCTATCTCATTTGAACATTCCACACAGCACCCTCTCCAACAGGGAAAATTTGCAATTTCTTATTGTAAAACGAAGTAGTTCCTCTTACAAAAAAAAAACAGCTCACAAGTTTTTCCCTAGGGAAAAAATATCGTCTTCCCTGTAACTTTCTTCTATTTAAACCAAAACAGCAGACCCTTTAGGCTACCCCCAGCCGTGTGACCTTTGGGCTCCTAAAAAAACCGTGTAATCTCACCATTTTGTCTTTTCTGTGAGTAATCATGATTCACATAATGCGTTACATTTTTGGGTTTCAACTTAGGAGTACTTAATAAAACGAGATTCGCTTGGTAAGTGACGGACCCTTTCCAAGTCTGGGCTGTTATTGCCATTGATTCTTCCTTGTCTTTTGTTTTTAGATCCCATTGATTTTAGAGTAAACTCTACTTGTCACTTCTTAGCCAACTCCCTCATCTTTATCCTTTAGCTACGCCCTCTCACAGCAGTAATCTGAAGAATCTTCTGAGTCCGTCTGCAGTAAAACAACATTCATCATTAATCAGGACTACATCTTTTTCAAAATTAAACTACACTAACAACCAAACTAGTCATCAAATGAGGCCCTGTACTGTGCTCTCGTTCTGAAAGACTTAACAAGGATCCAAAATAAACCACCGCTACCCACATAGGGGCTAAAACTCACAAGACGGCGGTAAAAACCTCATCGGCGGCTTGAGCCATTTAAACATCAGCCGGATAGTCTTGTCTGCAGCTGCAGCGACGGGTTTCAAATGGAAAACGAGTTCTGCAGGACGATTAAGCCTATCGGAGTTGGGAGAACTAAAAGCCAAAGCATCGGGCGGTAAAGTTCCCCATCAGCGAACGGAACGACATCAATGTCGGAAGGTTAGCGCGTTACGCAGCCGCAATAGCCGAAGATGAAAAGACTACGGGCCCCGCGGCAAAACCCAGACAAAGCATCGGCAAGCGGAGCAGTTGTATGGCGGACACTTAGTTCGCTCAGGAGCCACAACGACGGGAAGCAAATAGACTACAGTCTTCGATCAAAACCATAATCTTTCTGATAAGGGATAGAAATCATCATGAAACGTTAAGTGTTCAGCAAACCTAAGGTCATGCAGTGGCCCAAAAATCTTGTCTCACTTCCAATGCAACAACTTCACAAAATCAAACAACCCCGACTCAAAAACGACCAACCTCTGATAATGCAAACTAGTCAAAACAATACAACACGACATCGGAGAAGTCAAAGACTATCGTGTGGAATGCTCATCGTTCAGCTTCCACAACGGAGGCTCCCTAAGGAAACATGGCTCCAATACGTTGTTTAAATGGCCTCCGAAATAGTGGCTAGAATGAGAAATAAACTTCCATGGGGGCTTCACTTGTTGACCAATATCCTATCACGTTAGTTCATATTGTGGGTTTTTAAATTATTAAAAATCGAACCAATATATTGCAGGTATTTGGGGGATGAGGGGTTTAAAGCGGGGGTGGGTAGGGTGGTTTATAAGGATTGAGGTATAAAAAGGGGTGGGGAGGAGGTTTTAAGTATTGGGAGGGGGTTTCAACAAAAAGAGTTTGGGTCAATATCTCTCGAAATTAAGGGTATTCTTTAATATCCTATGATCGCACGTGCTATGTGAGAGGTTCACTAAGTGAAGTCCTCGTGTAAACTTCCAAGAACAAAGAAAGAAAACGCAGATCAAAATGCAAACAACCAAACCCTAACTTCCACAACCCCCAACAGTTTCAGCCATAATAAATTTTTCGAAAAGCATGAAGAGAGTTAACCTCAAAATAGTCCAAACTTGTAGCAAAAGTAAAACAAAAACAGAGTTCATGGATCATGATAAAAATTAACAAGGGGGTCCCAAAATTTCAAAAATTTGGGGAAACAGTTGCTACTGCAACAGGATCAAGGGGGTTTTTTAATTTGACATATTAATATACATATTGGGGGTTATTTTATTTGGGTGGGATGAGGAATAACCTCCAAATTGTGGGATGGATTCATACCTCCAAATCATAGGATTAATTCATACCCCCAAATCGCAATTTGGATTCATATTAGTCATAGGTTTTGCTAAGGAATGATATGCAAATCATGGGATATATTCATATCAATCCTAACTACTATTAAGGAATAGCCTCGAAATCGTGGGAAGTATTTATACCTCCAAATCATTGAACTTATAAACTCTTCTTTCTTAAGAATATTTTTTTACGATGGAATTTGGGTGGGTATTGAGATTCAATCAAACCTTGCTCCATGACAACCAAGAAAAGTGAGATCAATCTTTCTTGGATTACTAGAACCAAGAAAAGTTAGATCAATCTTTCTTCACTAATTATTTCTTTCAACCTTTTTTATTCTCACATTGCTAGTTAGGAATAGTTGTTAGATGATTGAATTATATTTGACACATTCATAATTGTAATTTCAATTCTTATATGCAAGGAATCCATCTTAATATTCAATAGGAACTGGCATGAACATAGTTGACTGTGTATCTTTATAATCATTGCATGCTTGTAACTTAACAACGGAGATTTTTCCTTTTATTGTAAAGATAAAAAAAAAAATAGGTTAACCTAAGAAAAGGTAAAAATGTTGTTAATACCCTTGATTTCAAGAATAAATGTAGAGGAAGTGGAGGCAATTCATTGCATATTGTGAATGACCCAAACCCAAGCCATGCACATGATCATATGATGTTATTTGAAAGTAAGAGGAGTTTTTCTATGCTCAATTGGGTCCAAACATCAACCATGTTTGTTTTGATAGGAAGTAGGGATGTCCATCCACTAAAGGGTTTCAATTCTGCATTTTTATGGAGTTTAATTTATTAAGCTTATAGAAAACATGGGCTCTCTATGGCTATACTTGTATTTACATGATATTAAAGGGTAGATTGATATCTTGTGTGAAAATATGCAATTCTCATCTTTTCTAACCATTGCAGTGACTATTGGACTATCACTATTTTACTTTCTTTGTTACATTGATCTCTTGACTCTGTTATATATTATGCATTTTTCCTTCCCCAATACTATTTCTTTGGGTTTTCCACTATCCATCTCATTATTAGCATTATACTATTATTTTATTTAGCACCCTATTTGCTTATACTAAGAAGCTTTAAAGTTCTTGTTTGTTACAACTTGATAATATTATATAAAGGGTTATTGAAAATGAGATGATAAAATTGATACCTACAATATCTAGTGAAACTAAGGGTTTTCTTAATTGGAAAGGCATATTGGGAAGGAGGTTCAACAATACAATTTTAGGAGCCATTTTCCAATATTTATTGAAATTAGGAATATTATTTAATATGATATAACTATAATGCTATGTAACAAGTTCACTAAGTGAACCTATGTGAACCACATATTATCTACTAATCTAATACACACTTTACATAGTTAAGGGAAACAATTGAAACATGTTGGCAAGATTTGTGTGATTTCATTGACTAAAGGGTTATTGCAAGTCCAAGCTAGTGTCTTATACTAGGTCCAACAACTATTACTATTCCAACTTCGAGTGCACTATCTATTCATACATGAACCTATTTTAAGATCAATAGATGCAATCTCGAAGGAAAATAATTTTATTGAACCGAGCCCAGTTATATTTATTGGAATTTGCCAAAATTAAGGCCAATGGATAGAAATTTAGGTGGTTCCATGAGAGCTGCTTTATATATATATATATATATATATATATATGAGGAAGAGACGTACTAAAAAAACCCTAAGTTTACATAGAGTAGGATGACGATTCTTGAGATGCATCTGGATCCATGATAGAGTATGTTGAAGGATTGGAAGCCCAGCAGTTTTTACGGATCTCTCCCTCGCTTCCTGTGAGCACATCCAGCTGACCCATTTTGAGCATGCTGAGTATAAACTCTTGGAAGAATAGGCTCTGGTTCACCGCAAAGTTGATGACAATCTCGCGGGTTCGAGTGTCGGTGTAGAGACTCTGGTCGGAAGTGAAAAGGGTCTGCCTGTTTTGGAGATTGACATAGTATTTGTTGTCAAATACATTTGGAGTGCGAATATCCAACTTGGTGGTGTTAACAGTGGTATTAGCAGGGCAGGTGAGATAAAGATTCTTAGCAAAACTCTGGTCCATTGTGGAATCTCGCATTTGTTCACCAGTAGTGCTGTTATAGAGTCTGTTATCGAAGGAGGAGCAGTTGCCCTTGCCAATTGTGTGTCCTCCTGATCACACATAACAATAATAATAATACACAGTTCTCATGAGATTCGAACTTGCAATACAAGAACGAAAGAAATAAAAAGGAAAGTTGTTGATGAACTAGTAGTACCTGAGAGAGCAACCAGATCAGTGAAATTCAAGCCTTTAGGACCCAAAACGCTGATAAGACCCGTTACGTTGGAGGTTGGGGCAGGCAAATTGGCGAGAGTGGTCGATGAATTGGCGAAGGTAAGGCTGTCCCTGCGGCCAAGTGGTATGGAATAGGATGGCCCTCCAGCCTTCACCAAATACACATATTATTATCTAAGAAAAAACCCTATATAAGCAAATCCATCCCTATAACGCAAATTAAATTCGCGTTGATGATCATGTCAGCAGAGAAGTAAAATTAGTTACCATTTTGACGGAGTCCCGGGCCGCTAAGGCAAGAATGTCAGCACACGACACAATATCACTGCAGGCCGCTTCTACGTTCTTTTTTATATCATTAATGATTTTGAAAGCCTGCGCTCTCAGTGATAAATTGGGCGTAACTGTTTGCTCGCCCGAAGTCGAATTCAGCAACACCGACCCGTCGCATCCCTGTAGTGTTGTTGTTTAGCGTAAAGAGAAAGAGGACTAAATCGCCAGTTTTCAGCACTCTTTCAGGTTTGATCTCGGCTATTGGATAGCTGAATCGTTATAGAGTAGGTGTAATTTGTTTACCCTAAAAAAGAATTTAACAGCTTGAACAGAAAAACCTCACTTCTAACCTAATAACATGTATTATGGTAATATAAACCTGGACAAAGCAGTCGTGGAAGTGGAGCCTTAGCAATCCTGCAGCCTGTGTTATGTCTGCCTTCAGATAGACTGCCATGCGCTTCGACACAATCGACTCCAGTGACGGGCAACTGGTGTTGTAGAACGTCCACGAAAGACCCGCCACGGGACTTGACTGAACGTTGATCACAGCGCCACCATATAGGATGACAAATATCGTCACGATAACAGTAGCCAGAGTCATATTTGCCTTTTCTTTGATAGGTAATAGATTCTTCGATCCGGTGGCGTTACGTGAACATTGGTGTTATTAACTGTGAAAATCCAAATCCAAAGGATAATCAGTACATACAATAAAACAATCCGACACTTATATTGCTGGTCAAATTATTGACAGAGTTTATAAGCTCTCCAACGAATCATTATAAGTCCATTGCACACAAAATTATTTGTAATGCAATCGAAATATAGGAGGGCTTACCCGATTCAATTCAACGAAATTGATGATATCCAGACGGATTCAGAACTCTGACTGACCAGGTAGATTTATATGCGTTCCGATGGAGGAAGATTCATACCAAGGGTTCATTTTTCAAATCTGTTAGTTATGAAACCGAGGGTTCCAGCCTTGTATTTCACATGCAATTATTCGCATTAAATGAACTTAGATCGTTACTGTTACACGCATTAAATGAACTTACATATCATATCAATAGTCCAAAACTCCGGCCGGTCATTGAGATTGCAGTCAAATTTATGCTTCTGACTTTATGTGTATAACTGTAGTTCACAAGAAAGAAGTTAAGAAAAATTGCAGTACGAGATATTCGCATCTGGATGTGATCTTGTAATTAGTGGTGATGTCTTTTCATAATCATAGCCCTTTGATTTTAAACACAACGGATTCCAAATTTCGAGTCCTTTTCCTTTCCACCTCTTCGATTCTGACAACATTATTATTATTATAATACAAAGATACTGACTTGAAAATAATCTTGAAGTTGTAAAGAGAAAGGAGTACACAAATCAGAACCGTTCTTTTATTTATTTTATAGAAGGGGCATGTGCTTGCTCTTCACAAGGCTGTTAAAGCCAGTTCAACCCGATATTCTATGGCGTACCCATCATGTCTTTTTTATAAATATACGCACCGCAATATATATATATACAAGTTGTATGCAAGCTCAAAGCTTTAATCACGTGCAGGATCATACACAGGGAAAGAAAGTGCAGGAACCCAAACGTAAACATGAGGGTCCCATCAGCGTTCAAAATTGAACCTTTCATAGCCTTTCCAAAGGGTTTTAGCCCTTTCCAGAAGTGTAAAGTTAAAATTGTTCTTCAAAAAAATTTAAAATCTAAATTTTACTCTTCCAATCAAGAGGGCATAATTTATATCAACATTTCAAAAGAAGATCAACATTTGAAATTTACCCATCCATATAAATTTGTCAATATGTTGAAATTCCTATGCTATAAAGTTCAACTCATCATTCAAAATATTGGAAATATGATAAATTATAATCAATTGTAATCACTCACTCACTCATGTCATGCACTCATTGCTTAATTGTGCAAGATGGCTAGAAATCGTTGATGACTACGAGGCACTAGCCATCGAGATGTGACTATGACTACCAAGTCACTTGCGGCTGCAATCTAAAGTGTGACAATGTGTCAACAACTACCACTATAACAAAAAAGAACAGCTACTAGTCTACTACTAGGCCTGAAATGAGATCAAAACTTTGTGCCTACTATCGATGTGAACCTCGATACCAATGTCCACTCTTTTTTCATCAAAATGAAATTAAAAATGTCGGTTTGATAAGTCCTCTACAATAATTAATTTCTTGCATGAATATCATGGACTCACTACAACTATAAGCAAATACAAATAATGTCATGTAGCTAAGATCACAAATTGAGGAGAGGTCGATTTATGCATTGCTATAGAGAGGTGTCATTGGAAACACGATATGGAGAAATAATGGTTATTAATAAAATGAAAAAAACAATTGTTGGATCTCCCTCCATCATTTCAAACATTTGTGGTTTCTCACAACATTTGTCCTCAACGCCACCAAAATACATGTAAAAATTACTTGTCTTTACATCCTCTTCTCTTTAAATCCTCATCTCATAGTCATAACTAAGGATTACTATGAATGCAGATCCTCACCTTATAATAGGAATTGACGCAAAGAATAAGAGACAACTATAAGCAAGTCTTATATTAAATTTACCATATGTCTTTAATTAACACTATCAACTGAGATTTGACACGTTGGATTGTTGTGATCTTCTTATCACTCCTTACCGATTTGATTTAAGGCATTCTTTGAAGGTGAAGTCCATAATTTTAGGTCTTCTTCCTCATTATCATGCCTTTTGGTAAGACAATAAAGAGGGTAGCGGCCTGCATCAGCATGGAAAATGGTTTCGACATAGAGCTTATACACATTGATTGTTTTCATTAAATAACTAAAATTCCTACCCATGACTGTTGATTCAGTGAATCATGGACTGGTATGAAACACAACAAATTTTAGAGCGTCGAGCCCTTAATTACTCGCACCTAGAACTTCTCAAATCTAGCCATTAATAAGGCTTCTTTTGGTATTTTGGTTCAATATAAAAGGCAGACTGTTGAGACTCGGACATGTAGTGAGTTTCAATTGACTTAGGCTTGATTCCATTTCCCCTTCATTCCATACATGTATGCTTTCACGACAAGTATTGAACAAAAAAATTCGATGCCCTAACCGTGGTTATGCCAGCTTTGCTAACTTGCTTGGTATGTAGGATTTTTTTTTAATTTTTTTTAGTTGTGTATTATTTTTTCTTAGGTGCCCAATCCTTATCATTCTTACATCTCTCAAGCTTGGATTGCACGTAAATGCCCCAATATGATTATGACATAGTCTATGTAGTTTTTGTATAATGAAGTGTGCTCTAACTGGAAAAAATACAATAGAATAGTTGTTATGTTACTGAAGTGTAAAATTAATGATACACATATGACAACTTAATGTATTCAAAATAAGTTGTATTGAAAATATATCATTTTTTCATGCAGATATTAAGGAGTGCTCAATTGTTTAAACTTGTAAAAAATTAAACGAGCAATATTTTTCTTTTGCATTTTTTTGGTGAAAGGGTTGAGTTAATTTATACTTGTCCATTGAAGTACAATTATTTATTTTGCTCTTCATCTCTGAAAGGCTCAGAAAATAAATACCCTTCCAATTGAAATTAAGACCCACCCTTCAAATTTGATCACTGGGTCCCATACACGGACAAGGTTAAGGAACCACAAACATGTTGAAATATTGTAACTTCGAAGAATATTCTTTATGTATCTTTTGTGGTCCCCGATGGTCCAACCGGGAGAACCACTTGTATTACATTGTACCCCGATGCTCCTAATCGGAAGAACTAATAAGAGTCATGAGGTAGTCCCCTCTAATTGTAAAGATGGGTCATCAGCACCCCAGTGTGGTTACTTGAGCCTACATGTGTAACTCGAGCCTACATGAGTTAACTTAAGCCGACATGTTGATTGAGTAAACTTTAAGTAAACGGATGAATATAAATAGAGGTGTAGTGCTCCTCATTTGTGACACACACACTCACTTGGAATAGCGCTCTTGTGGAGGAGAGGAGTTGCAGGAGAAGGAGGAGAATCAGGTTTTTGATCTCCTTGTTGGTTTTACCTTTTTCCCTTTTGGGGCATCTATATTGAGGAAGCTTTTGCTGGGTTTTTCCCTTTAGGGTTTTCCCAGGATAAATATGTGTTGTTCTTGTGATACTGTTTCTTTCAGTGATCCTGCTTTATATGCTTTTATTATGAAAAATGAAATGATATACTGATGTCTTAGTAAAGCATATGAAAAATTTAACAGATACAAGTTGTATTGAAAATATATCATTTTTTCATGCAGATATTAAGGAGTGCTCAATTGTTTAAACTTGTAAAAAATTAAACGAGCAATATTTTTCATTTGCATTTTTTTGGTGAAAGGGTTGAGTTAATTTATACTTGTCCATTGAAGTACAATTATTTATTTTGCTCTTCATCTCTGAAAGGCTCAGAAAATAAATACCCTTCCAATTGAAATTAAGACCCACCCTTCAAATTTGATCACTGGGTCCCATACACGGACAAGGTTAAGGAACCACAAACATTCACGAACATAGTCCATAAAGCATGTTTGAAATAGAAAACCACATTGAAGCCGCCAAAACCAAGCCATGGTAGAGCCTATAGAGGCCAAATGACCAATGAAAAGGGGCAACAAGCCAACGATAAAAACAATGAGAAATTTTCCTTTTAATAACAACAAAAGGCCTAAAAAGAAGTAGAGATGGAAATAAAATACTAGAAAAAAATTGAGTATGAAAACACTCATAACTAACGTTGGAAGTGATAATATCATGTTAAAAACTAAACATAGCCATTAGAGATCGAAATATAATTGCAAATAGCCATATATATATATATATATTGGTAAGTATATAACCAAGCAAAAGAGCCTAAACTCAACCCCCATTTAGATTGTGATAATGGATTAACTATAATGCACTATAGATGTGATGGATGAGTGTGATCTAAAAAACAACAAGACCAACATTCCAATACATTCTCTATATCAACTCCCCATTGCATATCCATGATATCAAGTCTTACATGATTGAGAAAAGCAACAAAACATTGAGACACATTATTGGAGGAGGCTAGTATATTTGTCAAAAAGAGAGAAAAAACTTTAACTATTGAAACATGTAACATCCTACTCCAAAACAAAATATAATGTGTAAAACATAAGAACCGCTTGTATTAATGTAGGAGCATGGTGGTGTTGTAATAGAGGAATTGGATCAAATAGTGAGGGTTGTCTAAGCCAAGTTGGAAGCCATCGAGATAACTCAAAGGAGAGCAATTGCAACTGAGGCTCAGGATGTTGTGATGAGGAAGTAGAGGCTAAAAATTCCCATGAAGAAGTTGAAACACTTGAAGACCCTAGGGAAAGGATCATTTAGGCCCTAACAAATTTGAGGGAAGTATAAGATGGAGATATCTACTTATTTAAGAAGCCTAAATCCAAAGGAGTTGATTGACTATATCATAGACATGGAGAAATTCTTTGATATGGAGTAAATTGAGGATACTAAGAGAGTAAAAATAGCTTGCTTGAAGTTGAGGATAAAAATGGCTTGCTTTATGGTTGGACTTTGTACAGTTGGACATGCAGAGGAAAGGAAAGGATAAAATCAAAAGGGATAAAATGGCACAACTAAGATCAAAGATGAGTTCCTTCATGCAGTTTACACTTAGAATTTGTATATAAAATTACATAATTTCAGACAAAAATGAATTTTTTTCAATGAGTATGCAAAAGGAGTTCTATAGATTTTCCATTAGATATGGGGATAGTGGTGAACGAGATGAGACTGCATCTAGATATATTAATGGAGTGAAGCATGTAATACAAGATGACTTAAGTGGTGTGAGGATTAGAACAGTTAGAGAAGCATGCCAACTTTTCTTGAACGTAGAGGAGAATTTGTCCAGGACGAACCCTACTATTAGAGGGAAATAAATAGTTGGAGGGAGGGGAAAAATTCTATCTAGAAGAGGATAGAGTAGTGGAACCAAAGGATATGAGAGTAGTAGCGCTATTTCTCCAACCCAAGAGTTCATAAGGGGTAAACAATCCTACAAAGGTAGAGGAAAGGTTGGTGGAACAAGAAAATTTAGAGGTCAATGGATTATACGGTCCATTGTAATGTGTTACAGGTGTTAGACACTAGGGCACAATGTTTATGAATTTCCTAAGAATTCACATAATACAAGGAGGAAGGAGAGAAAAACCCATGTTGTTGAGGGAGCCAAAAGCACTACTGGATCTACAACTAGATGTTACGTAGATCTAGCTCTTTTGTTGGAGGAAATATAATGTTCAAAAGAGCCATATTAAAACCTACTAGCCAACCAAGGAATGAAGAACCACACTAGAGAAAGTCTATAATCCATAAATGTGTAGAATTGGAGGTAAGTGTTGTTTTTTCATTGTAGACACAATAACTATTAAGAATTTAATGTCCACAAAGGTCATAGAAAAGTTGAACCTAAGGTGTATACCACATCCTCAAGCCTACACAATCTCATGGTTGTATAAAGGGGATCATGTAACTATTTCTCAATAATTTTTAATTAATTTTAAAATTGGGAATTATCAAGATAGTGTACTATGTGATGTAGTAATATTGGCAAAAACCCACCAACAAAGGCTCGTCGATAGGGGTTCTCACTCTGTTGATGCCCAAACAGCGTGATCTCCCTGAGCATTGACCCAGACGAATTTTACCATGCCCAGCAACATCCGCAGAGCGGACGAAGTCTCACCCGAGATGTTCAAGGGAGAGTTGTCGGAACCAAGTTTCTGGCAGTAAGAAGGGAAGATATGGCATCCGCGACTTCGATTGCATAAATATCAGATTAAAACTAAGACAATTATCACAATTCATGTTCACAACTACAGATCTAACAGATCACATCATTCATTTATCACAACCGTATCATTCATAAAACAAATTTAATAAGCTTCATCATCATTCATCAGAATTGTGACAGAATAAGGATAGATCGCATCATTAGTTTATTGCAGCAACATCAGTAAATCATAAACAGATTCAATACACTTCTTATTGACATCGCAGCAGAGAAAACAGGAAAACAGAAGACAACATTTAAGCAACAATCCTCATGTCATATTAATTCTGTGCAACAGATCCAAAATAGATAATTCTTCTCCATAGTAGGAGACTGATTACATCCCAAAATTCAGTATCTGAGACAGACAGATCGCAGATTGTTCAAAACATAAGACTCATCAAGACCATAGATAGATCGCAACAGATTGATCACTCTCAGATATTGACTTGGACTTGTATTGTGTTGATCATGATCCTCTTTTTCTCTTGTACAATTTGCAAAGCTATCACTATATATAGGCTTTTGCCTTTACATCAAAGGTCCACTTCTAACTAAATTCTTACCACTAATGATATATGTCCACAAAACGTGGTCAATTAATACATTAAAAATAAAAAATGGTTATTTTTCCTCCCATTGCACTGATCTGGCCTTGCACGGTGTCATGTGAGCTTGCACAACTACTGCGACGTTGCATAACTCACTTACCCAAAACCCCTGCCAATAGGCCCCCAACACAGTCTTGTGGCTCATCCTCGATCCATGTCTATTAACAGGGTATATGCCAATGTATTGTCCTTGAAATATTCAAACTACTGCGAGATCTCTTGAACCTAGAGCTGGACTCTTGTGGCAACGCTTTGACAGCTGAGCAAAGCCTATTTCATGGGGTGCGCTTGCCTAGCCTTACCATTGACCATCTTCCAACTTTCTTGCACCGCCTGTAGGGTTGCGACGGATTTGACAGCCAGCTGCCCACCAACTTCTTGAAACTCATCCAACTGGGCACAGTGCTTTTGTTGGCGTTCTTAGGCGTGGGAATCTCTCTGTTGTAGGTCCTTCAAGTCCTCAGACCACGTGACCTGCACCATGAGCGATAGTGCTCGCAGTGACATCTTCAGTGTCATCAAATGTCCTTCAGCTTCTTGCACTTGTGTGGTCAATTGGTTGAGTTGTTTGTCTTGGACAACGCTTTTCCAGAACTGCGTTGTCACCTCCATGATTGTATTTTCTTCTTGCTCCATTGTTTCAAACTGGGCTACCATCTCCTAAATAGTATCCTTTTGTTCGATAACCTGCTCTGGTGGCATCTCTGGATGGACCGGGGCATTAAGCAAAAGATTGGTGTCTTGGAGCTAGACAATAATTTACCCAAGTCACTTGGCCTTAGTGACTGTAGTAAGCTCGGACGTGCTCTCAAAGATATGTTGACAGGCCTCATCAACAGCTTGCTCGACCATGTCACAACATGCACATAGCTGAGCCTCCTCAATGATAAGGTGGTATTGTGCTTTATTAATCTTGGTGATTTCCTCGGCATCCTTGCACGACAGCTCAGCTTGTGTTGCCTTCAATGCCTTAATCTCCCATACCTTCTCTTCTACCAGTTGCGCCCTGATCTGATGCAGCTCCTCATCTTCTTTCTGCAGCTTCTTGGTTGTGCTCTATGACTGCACATACCCAGCACTAAGCTCCTTCTTCCTATCCACCAATTCCTGGGTGGAAACATGCTGTAGCTCCAGAAGCGCCTGAGCGGGTAAATTGTTAAGATCCAAGGAAATGCTCTGGAGCAGTCGTAGTTATAGGTTCACTTCTTCACTCCTTGCATCGATCACAGTCGTGGAAACTTGAACATTCCTAGCCTATGGCTCAGTGCTGATCGATAGGAATTCGTGCATCACATATTGCGAGGGTGTCTTCCTAGAAACAACATCATTAATATATTTCAATTTATCTCTTACTGCAGAAAATCCTTCTTGGTTGGACTCTCGTATCGCTTGCGTTGTATCCTTAGAGGAGCGAGTGACTGCTTTGATGAGCCACTTTAGTTGGTTCTCCATCCTTGGGTGGGTACCGCTTCCCGCGTCGTATTCTAGGCATCATTTGTTTCAATTTTCCTCCTGCATGCACTTTTATTCGGCCTCAGGGTCCTTCAATGATTCATTATTGGAGTCACGAACACTTAGCTCCTTCTAGACCGACTCGTTAAGGGCATCAATTGGCAGCTCCTTAGAGAATTCCTCTTGGCTCACGGGGTTGCACCATTCAGTTGGCCACTCCTGAATGAGAGCATCCAATTCTTCATTAGTGAATTTGTAGGCCATAGGTAGCCACTGCTTATCGGGGTCCTGACGCACTTGGATATAAATGGATTGAGGCGTGTTAGTGAACTGAATGAGCCACTGATACTTGGCTGCTGCGAAATGGGATAAGCGGGGAACTTTGACAGCTGCGGCTTGCAACACTTCCCAATAGACCCAAAAATGGATCGCACAGTCTGTATGTCGACTGGGCTCCTCAACCCACCACAAATTATGATAGTGTGTGCCTTAGCACACCTTCATCGCATCGACTGCCATTGACTGATAATATTCTGGTTTCACTGATGTGACAAGCGCAATGAGAATTAACAACCAACTGTAGGAAAATGGCCACCCGACCTGAGCAGCGAGAGCATCATTGAGCAACTGGTTAAGCAAAAACAAGGACCATTTCATTTGCACGCCCTCGGCGCATTTTTGTGCACATGCGACCATGCCCGAGTTGCACTAGACTGATCAATTCCCCCAGACAATCTTGCTCGCCAAAATGCACGCCCCAATATGCACTACCTGTGTATTAATGTTATCGATACGATAGGTGCAGCCATCACACTACAAGCCAAATCTCTTCTTCAGCTACTTGGCGAACTTCTTGTCGGTATCCTTCCTGCAGGTATACTACGCTAGATCTTCCCCGACCTTCGGCAAGCTTGTAATGTTTGTAAGTAAGTTGACCGTGACAGGAATATGCTCATTCAACCAGAGCGTCCCACCATGAAAGTAGGATAAGAGTTGTTTGACGCATGCATGAGATTCGTTCAGTCGCCCAAAGTGAGGCATATTAATGAGCCCCAACAATCCAGATTTATTCAACCTGCTCTCCCATGGTTGAGGAATCCTATGAATTGGTGCACCAGGCCCCATCGAAACTGATTCACAGGCTGTTATGGAGAGAAATTCCTATGGCTTGGGGTACCACAACAGACAACTTGACTCCAGAAATCAATCCTTTCCAATATGCAATAGAATTGAAATATCTAACACTAAAGGATCAGACCTTGTACCTTATTCCGGACGGTTGAAGTAGATCCCCGTTGAGATTTCCAACTTCAGCTTGAATTGATGAATCACTTCCTCAACAACAAGTAAACAAGACAAGTATACTATATCTATTGGTGTTAGATCTATTCTAGCATATATAATCAACTATGTATAAGCATTTGAAATCATTCATGGATAAAATATTCATTCAAACATACATTATTGGACAAGAAAAGATATTTCTATTAATATAAAATCAGAGATTACAATGGATACAACCTCTGTTGGCACGTCTGTGAATCGGAGAAACTGAATCCCCCACTTGGCCCTCCACCACCTCAATCCTCCATCTCTCGATAGAAAGCTCACAAGCAAAAGGCAAGCTTGGGAAGAACACAAAAGTGCTCTAAGGGACAAAGGGATGCAGACTCAAGCACAAGTTCTGGCAACAATGGATTATAGTTTCTTTGCTCTCAATTATCTTATGCCTTCAATGTATCCAAAGAGTTCCTTATATAGCTTTTCAAAGGGGTAATGAAAGGTCGAATCCGAGGAATCTCAAGGCATATGGAAGGCCAGGAGTCAAGTGAGTCGGATCCATGTCAAGGAAAACTCCAAAAGGATTTGTATTTTGCACACATCCCGACGTACGCGGTTTTAGGGGTCAAACCCGCGTATATACGTGATTAGGGGTTTAAAAGTCACGTGTATCAATTTTCACATGTTTATAGGTATGGTCAAGGAAACATCAAAGGACAAAAAATGGTCCAAGGGGTTTAAGGAGTCTGCAGGGGGATAGGGGAAGGCCATACAAGTGTGATTCACATGGAGTGGTAAAATCAGCTATAACAAATGCCCCCTAATGTGTGAGGTCAGAGGGGTCATACGATGGCTGAAATACATTATAATTCCATCCCATAAGTGGAGTGATGAAGGATCCCAAATGGAAGACCAGCGACCCAATCAACATAGTACAATGATACAACTCTGCACATAACTGCAAATACATATAATAGTCCCAGATACATAAGAGTACAATGGCCATGAATAGGCATGATACAAAATATCACATAAGTGTTCATCACCACGTACAATATACATATATCAGAATCTCCATGATGAATATATACAAAGGATCATGATCTCCATAATGGTTGAAGATATACAATGGATCAAGATCTCCATAATAGCTGAAAAATATCTGACATATATTGGAATCAAGTCATGAGAGCTGAAATCTCATGAACACTGGCACGATCAAGGAGGTAGCATATAAGAGATGCCACCAGTCTAGAAGGTCTTCTACACAAACCACTACAAGTACATGTCCTACTATGTGAATAGAGGTGTCGAGGTCGAACATAGTAGTCCATCGTCTGATTACCGGTCATTGATGTATACCGTTAACAGACGCGAGACCACCCACTGATAATGAAAATTGGAATCAAGGTACTAGAGTGCAAACTAACGAGTGTGAATAAATCTATTGAGGTCAAACACTTGATAGGATCCATCAATCAGGGGACATTGATGTATTCCCAAAAACTGTCGATGGCAAGAGAACCTTCCGCTGATGACTGCAAGTCTCAAGGCACTAAAAAATGACTCTAGATTCCAATCCCAGAATAAATGATCTGAAGTCGATGGGATGAAATCCGCTGGAAGGAGGGCATTAAGGCACCCTCCATCATCCAACATGAGGTACTCAGCAAAGCTGTATAATGTAGAAGGACTTGATCATAAGGTGCACGAACCAGTAACTGTACCGAGAATGGCCGACGTGCAAAGTCAAGATAACTGAGGAATGGTCGACTTAGGTTTCAACTTCCTTTGAACAAGAGTATAATGACGAATGGTGATTGAATAAAGGAAACACATACTCGATATACAAAACTGGGACATCTTTGCGACATAGGAGGCATCGACAGAGGCTCCATGGGGACTGGAAGCTTAACCAGTCGGTGGAGATAAACTCAAATAAATGAGTACAGCTCCTAAATTCAAACTATAAACCCAACCAACAGATGTGATATACAGTGCTCTGTTCGAAGGTGACACGACTCGACATCTTCCAAAAGATAACATCTTTCCTTGTCCAGCTTTTTGGTTTTTTGATTTTTTTGGACTTTTTCAAATATTTAAAAATATTGAAAATGAATAAAATGGATTTATAGTTACATACTAGGAGGAGATGGGTGTCATATGGGCAGCAGTGGAACATACCTATGCTCAATGCAAGGATACATGTGTAGGATAGCGACACTTGGGGGAAAATCCCCTCCCGGTAAAAATAGGGGATCAAGCTGCAAAGGATATATAAAATGGCTATGCATGGTTAGACATGAGACAAGCTTGGGCTTTATGGCTGAAACTCAATGTTAGGGAAGCCAACGTAAGGCTCAATAAGGTAGGAAAAGCTCATGATAATGCAATTACAACTTGACATAAGGGAGTCTTGAGGGGAATAGGCCAGCAAAAGAACAAGAGGAGTATGAGGCTCTTGCGAAATGTCATGGCAATACTATACAATGGACTCCCACACCCTGAGGGACAAAATCTCAGCATGGGCACCAAATGCAAATAAGGTGCTAACTAGGGTACCCATGTAAGGTCAAGCTCTACCACTTATATCATGCCACTTCTCAAACAGCAAGAAGGTTTCGTGACATAATAGAGTGGGTTCGTACCTAAGGCTATAATGAAATGGTCATAAGGTCATGCAAAGTGAAAATGGTGATGAGACCTAACCTATATGCCAGTTTAGACATGATACCTGAAATCGGCACGAATGGGTCAATCCAATGGCTGAAACGACACTCAAAAAGGTCTCCTACATCATAAATTAGTCCAAAAACGGTCCAAAAGGATTAGAAAGAGTCCAAACTATAGGAAAGGGGGTAAAATTTTTCAAAAAATTGAAATTTTTTTATAAATAGTAAAAAATTCAAAACATTATAAAACATTTGAAATTTTTACCCATTTGAGATCAGAACTTCAACAGCGAATTCCAGGAGATCCAGCTAGCAGAATCCATTACCGTTTGTTCTAGGTACTTACCCATGCTGTACTCTTTCATTTTGATGCAAATTTTGTCAAATTCCATGGTGTATTTGGATTTCTAGGCCATTCTAAGATAGGCACAATGGCCCACGTGGAAATCGAGGGTTTTTCCGCGTATAGGGTTGGATATACGCAGAAAATTCCCTCATAGTCATGTACATACGCGGTTGTTTGGAAAACGGTTGCATATGCGGCCGTGCTTAAGGTTTTTTAAGTATTCTAATGGGAAAAATTCAAATTTTTTGTGTAGGATGGTCCTAGAATGGAGAGAACGTGAACATGGTGATTTGGAAGAGGTACTAAGGGCAGATCTAATGGCTCAACAAGCACTACATGCATGTGGGCTTTACAAATTTTGGTGTCTTGGTGGCTTAAGGGCCAAACCAGGACTCTTGCAGATGTTAGTGGACTACTGGGATCCAGACTCAGAGTCGTTCCAGATAGAAGGGATGTCCCTCACCATAGAAGTGGAGGACATATACTCTATTACTGGACTTTCTCGACGGGGGGAAGTGGTGAACCTACATTCTAGCGGGCCCAAAGGTGGCCTGACTATAGACGAGTACATTGCGGTGTACTACTATCCGGACATGGAGAAGGTGGGCGGTCATATCCCAACTAACTCCATACAGGTGTTGGGCCTAAAGGCCATCCTACTAACACTGGGTAGGATAGCAGGCTTGGCTTCACTCCACCAGGCCTCGCGGCCTCTGATGTTTTATGCAGTGGAGTGCATGAGACCCATGGTATATGATTGGAGCACTACACTATTGGGCAACATGAAACACTAGCTTAGTGAGTGCAAGATGGGCAAAGTGTGAAACTTCGGTTTCAGCAGCATATTGAGCACGTTTTTCTTCGAGCATGTTCCAAGATTGATCCCTGGAGTTGACGTTCCTCTACACAGGGTTCGAGATCCAGCCCAACGGCATTGGGCGGATGCGATGCGCAGACTCGGTGGAGGTAGGGTGTCCAACCCCTATCCAGCTGATTTCTTTCCGTGGTGGTGACGACAGATAGTTGCCATTGATGACTACCCCTATGCAGGGATAGATTTCCAAGGGGACCTGGACATGCCACTACCACCAGGATCGGCATACGGTGACATAGGTAATGAATCTTGATCCTCTTTTTAAATTTTTTGAGTTATTTAATTTTTTTGTGTTTTTTGATTATGTGGAATAAAAAGACATGTTTTTGGGTGACAATACATAGTGACATCTACCATATGCATGTAGATGTGGGACCATGGCGTCCTGAAGGATTCCCTTGTCATAGACGGAGGGGAAGAGGAAACAATATCACAGGTGTGGATGTAGAGAGGACACTCCAAATCATTCATACCAACTTTGTGAGACTGACACATAGAGTACCCATGGCACAAGTCGAGGACTTGCTTGAGGCCATGCAGCGCCAGGTGGTGGGTGTACCATGAGCATGGGTGCAGTTATTTCGACAACTAGCTAGAGCTGTAGTGACATTCCACGATCAAAACCCCCCTCCTCCTCCACAGGCTTAGATACCTAGGAGTGATACATTTTGTACTACCGTGTATTATCTTTTGGTGGCTCGAGAGCCCCATTTTTGCATTATGACACTATGTATTACCACATTTTGGATGTTTATAAAAACTTTTATGATGATCGGTTTATTTATTTACATGTGTAAAAATTTATGTTTGTGATGAGCTTATGTGTATGAAACAAATTCCAATCTAACACGTAGTTAGCATATGAGTCAGCAACTTGATTATTAATTCTTGCAACATGTATGTATGTTATATTGTCAAATTGTTGTTCTAATAATCTCACACGTAAGAATATTCTTAATAATGCCAGTTCTCTAACATGGTACAAACCATTAAGCTATGACACTACTAACTCCGAATCAAGACGTACCTCAAGATAGTGAATGACATGTAAAATGGCATCCCGTAGAAGCTCAATAATGACACTATACTCAGCAACATTGTTTGAAGATGGCCGTAAAAATACACCTCCTGAAGACAATACCTGACCCATAAGAGTATAAATCACCCAAGCAGCAGAGGCTGAGTGTTGAGTGTCATGGATCGCACCATCTGCGAATCGTATGAAGGTGGAAGATTCCATTGACATCTGCCAAAAGAAACAGAAAATAATCACAAACCCGATCACTATAAGAAAAAGACCTACCTATGCAAAACTGTACAATAACATACAATAACCAGCCTTGGCTGAAAAGCATGCATAGTATTTTTTGAGATAGAGCCCATTTCTAGGCTCTGCCAAGGCCGTTCCCTCATAATCCACTAACTCATAACTGCCCTTCTCTAACACATGTTTGACGACGTAAGGACCATGCCACATGGGGTTAAACTTTCCTTCCCCCAAGGGTTCTTTCGATTGATCCCACAAAAGGACCAATTCTCCCTCACTAAACCTCCTTGGATGGACAGAATTATTGTATTGGACCTTTACACGATGCTTATTTACTTCTAGAGCCACCAAAGCATCTCGACGCTGCTCATCAAGCTTCTTAAGGTGGACCAAATGCTCCTCCAACAGGGAAGTGTCTGGTAAGAGCTCTATGGCTAGCTTCAAAGAAGGAATCTCGCACTCAACTGACAATACTGACTCCACTCCATTTACAAGTTGATATGGAGAAAAACTCGTGGCAGTATTAACAGTGGTTCTATAAGCCCACAAAGCAGGATATAACATAATGTGCCAATTGTTCTTGCTTTGTGTGATGGTTCATTGGAGAATGGATTTGAATGATTTGTTCACTGCTTCTACCTATCCATTCTCTTGAGGATAGTAAGAGGAGGAATGCTCTTGTTTGCACCCTAACTTTGATGCCAACACTTCCATCATAATATTCTGAAAATGCAAGCCATGGTTAGTGACCAACTCTTTCAGAATCCTGAACCGAGTAATGATCTGGTTGAATATGAAGTGCGCAGCTGTCTCACCATCATATTTAATTGTAGGCATAGCCTCAACCCATTTCATGAAGTAGTCAACAACCACTATGATATGATGATGCCCCCCAGCTGAAGCTGGGTTGCAATCCATAAAATCTAGCCCCCACTTAGTGAAGGGACCAGTGGTGATGATGGGATGTAACAGGGTAGGTTTCGAGCGCATATTACATGCAAACACCTGGCAAGGGTGGCACCTCTTGACCGCATCTACACAATCCTTAAAGATTGACGGCCAGAAATAACCCGCTCTTAATATTTTTTGGGCTATAGAAAGCCCAGATAAATGACCACCACATGCCCCTCCATGGCAATCATTTAGCACTACCTCAGCCTCTTCATGAGTTAAACAAAATCGTAAAATGGAATCTACCCCATGGCGGTACAAAGTGTTATCCACTATGAGGTAATTCTTAGACACGTGACGTAATCGTCATCGTTTGTCCTGTGAGAGGTGAGTAGGGACCTTCAATGTTTGTAAAGATATAATGATATCCCCATACCATGGGTCTAAGGTTGATATTAAGAAGATGTGCTCATCGATAAATGTATCTTCACAAACAACTCCTCGGCCTCGCTTGGGAAATCCGATATAAGATCTGCAAAAATTAACGATTTCTTCGATTTTGCCGAAACAAACTTGAGATCGAATTCTTGCAGGATGAAAATCCATTTATTATATTTTTGCCCAATCATCCTTCGAGTGAGGAGGAATTGAAATGGATTTACATGTGCTAAAACCAAGGTCTGGAGAAGGAGAATATAATGTCTCAACCGTTGAACCGCATGTATGGTAGCTAAGGCAAGCTTCTCAACATGGGAATAACGAATCTCCACGTCAATAATATTTTAGCTCAGATAGTATATGACATGCTCTTGGAGGTCCTCATCTTCTTGAACCAAAACCATACCAATCGTCTCCATGGACATGGCCACATAAAGTAGAAAATCATGGCTATAGTCTAGGGGACTAATCACCGGGGCTAATGCTAGGGCTCGCTCCAGTGCATCAAAGGACTCCTAGGCTCACTCATCCCAACAAAAGGTGGTGTCCTTCTTCAAAAGACACATGAAGCCTCTAGTCAAATTGGAAAAATTGACAATGAATCTCCGTAAGAAGTTTTCCATGCCTTGCAAACATTGAAGATGACGAATATTTTTCGGTGGACACAACTGAAGTATTTCCTCAACCTTCAAAGGGTCGACTCTTATACCCTCTTTAGAAACAATGAATCCTAATAAGCAACCATACTTCACATAAAACATGCACTTGTGAGAATTTAACCTGACCAAATAATGGCAACACCTTTCGAATACCAATCTCAAATGATAGGAATGATGCATTCTCATATGAGAATGACCAGCAAGGTCATCCAAAAATACTTCGATAATCGATTTGAGATCATGGAAGATCAAGGTCATGGCTCGCTGAAAAGTAGCTTCGGCATTCTTAAGGCCAAAAGGCATTTTCTGATATGCAAAAGTTCCCCAAGGACAAATAAATGAAGTCTTATGTTGGTCCTTAGGTTTAATTTGTATTTGATTGTATCCAAAAAAGCCATCCATAAAGGAAAAAACCTCGCTACCCGCACACTCATACAAAATCTGATCGATAAATGGTGTGGGGAAATTGTGCTTAGGACATGCACGATTCAAATCATGGAAATCAGTATATATGCAGATCACTCCATGCTTCTTATCAATAGGAATGGGGTTTGAAACCCACTCTGTCAAGGGAACGGGATAGATAAAACCGGATTTCAATAGTTCCTCTATCTCTGCCTTAATTGTGGGTGCTTTCCTAGGATTCACCGCATGCAAGCGTTGTCGAACAGGCTTAGCATTTGGATAATTCTTAATCTTGTGTTCAATAATGTGAGGGTCGATATCTGGCATTTCGTCGTGATACCAAGCAAATATATCACGAAATTATTTAAACAAATCGGTGTATTCTTGAATCTCAGCATGGGAACATTCTGCCCCAATATAGACATTCTCTATCCTCCCAGGATCGCGAGAGATATTGATAGGAATCGTTGGAGATATATTTTCCATGTTCCCATCAGCCATCGGACCAGGAGAGCTTAATGGAACCATGGGACTACCAACTCTCTCACTAAGAACCTCCCTAAAGTCCTCATGCTCCAAATGGTCAAGCTCGGGAAGAAAGTAAGATCTATGATGCAACTCTCCCCATTGTGGCTCAATTCCCGACATGGCCTCAATAATCACTTCGTCTGAAGGAAAAACAATATCAAGGCAGTCGTGTGTGTGAGAAGACTGAACTGCCCATGCAGGCAGCACATATGGGTCCTCCTCCTCCGTCCATGAAGAGGAAGGATTAGGCTCTGCAGCATAGTCAAGATTAGCTTGATAAGCTGTCATAGTTGCAGGTAGCGGCACATTCGTCACGATGGGCTCACTTGAAGTATTCAATGTAGGAATAATCCAAGGATCTTCCATATGACTTGTGCAAAAAGACACCGATCTCACAGATGTTGAAGCCTCACCGGAACTAGACCCTATCATAAGGATAGGTGCAGGACAACCAAAACTTCCCATGAGGGATGGATACATGCCCACACCCACACTCCCAGTTTCTGGCTAAGAGTGCTCTACAATCGGGATCGAAGCTCCCGAAGATGCAGTAACCGACGGATTCTTGAATGACGTTTGATCAATCGTAACTATCTTCCCATTAAATGGAAAGCATACAATGCAAAATAGGGAAGAATCTACGGCTTGCATACTATACATCCAATTCCTACCCAGCAAGAGATTGTAGTCAAGGGGTGCATCAACTACCTCGACCTCTATCACAATGGTCTTCCCTCCCAAACTGAATTTAAGGGAAGGGAGGATCCTGTGTGGCCTTAACGATCTCCCATCGAACGCAGTTAACATGGTCACAGATTTAGACAACTCAGGGGAACCTAAACCCTTCCAACAAGATAAAGACATCACAGAAGCAGCAGCACCTTCGTCAATCATAGTTCGCTTGACGTTCATGTTGAGACATTCTACATGAATCAAAAGAGACACATAGTAAGGCAAGCAAGGCTGAAGTCTTGCGGTTTCATATTTAATCACAGAGGAAGAATTATCATCATTCACACCAAGGGCAGAAAGAAAATCCTTCCTTTGCAAAGGACAACTTTGAAGTACTTCTAGTGTAGACATCGCACAAGGAGTGTGGCCCAAATCCTCGACAATAGAATAGTTCCGGGCAGCTCAGGCATTAGGATTGTGCCCCAAACGCTTAAAGACTCCCTTAGGAATGCGAGGTGTAGCTTTAGGTTTATCCATAGTTTTTTCAATATGCAAAGGAGTCCCTGGTGGATCAGGTTCCTTTCCTGGGATGGGTTGTGACGAACCATAGTCCTTCGCATAGGTCACAACTTTTGCAGCACTTACCATGTTAATGCAACCACGACCACTACCCTCCAACGGATCTTGATCACCACTAGATTGATCATGGGTCCTCGAGTTCATATTTTGATTGTGAGGTAAAGGGTTAGTCAACACAGCTGGGCCCTATGCTAAGAATCTCGAGGCTTCATCGATACGAGGGCACAAGTAAGTGAGGTGATCTTCCTTACACAACTTGCAAGGAAATTTAACCTTATGTTTAGCTTGCTTGTCCTCCCCAGCATTATAGGTGTTCTTGTGATTATTATTAACATTTTCATTCCTATTCCCACCCTTATGATTGTTCTTACCCTTCTTTTTATTCCTTCTGGGCTGTTGGTTACCCTTTTGGTCCGACGATTGCACCGAAAGCACACTCGCCGTTTGGGTGGGTTGAGACAAAGCCGTGGTTTGTCCCAAAGCAGATTGGTTGATTGACAATTGACTAACTTGTTTCACAACCAAATCCATAGGTTTAGTACTCACACAACCAACAATGCCATTGGCATGTGGTCCAGGTTTAACTTTGGGGTCAAAACTAGAACGCAGAGCATTGGGAATGATCTCATATAACAAACCGGATTGAGCATAAATCAAATCCAGTTCTTGTGCCCTAAAAATGGCTTGTTCCTCATTTTGCACTCTAGATGTAGAAACATCCTTCGCTATATAAGGAAATAACGACTTAAGGAACCATTCGAGGAGGAAGTCTGACGGTATAAAGGCTTTAATCAACCTCTTCTGTCTATGCCACTCTTGGATATGATCCAAGATATGTGTGGCTTTATCCTGCTGAAATGTCAACAAGATTTCTGTACCGATGTCATAACGCACTGGTAGCTAGAAGTGGTTAAGAAAAGTCATCGCTAGGTCATCGAACAAATCAAATGCTCCCCTAGGTAGCTCTATATTCCATTTCACAGCAGGCCCTGTAAGGGTGCGTTGAAACAGCCTTAAACAGATTGAATCTTGGTGTAAGGAATTTGAAGAGCACCATAGGTGAATGGTAGTAACATGTTCACTCGGATCCTCTCCTGGTTTTCCCTCAAATTTGGGTATGTTCGAGGGAAGCTTAGTAGGGACAGCCGACCAAGTCGGGTCATGAGCTACATGATTTTTCGTTAATCTCGACAAGTCAAGGAGATTTAGCGTTGCGAGGAAAGGGAGCCTAGGATGAGTAGGTCAATGGACCACTCCCTAATAGTTCTGATTCACATAGGTCTGATTACCATAACCACTATGGCCTTGGCCATAGTGCCCTCCTCCCATTTGACCCGTGTAGGGTGGCATGGAAGCACCATAGTGTGGTGTACCTTGACTATTTGGAGCTACAAAGCCGTAATTTGGAGAGTAAGTGGGTTGTTGATACCCGCACCCATAAGGTGAAGAACCCTGTCCATACTACGTCCCATAATAAGGTCCATAAGTCATCGCATGAGATGTCCCATGAGACACTTCGTAAGTAGGGATATACTCTCCGGAAGTAGGAATATACATTCCAGAAGTAGGAATATACACTCTGGAAGTAGTAATATGACCTCTAGAAGTATGAACGTGACCTCCTAAAACAACGGGTGGTACTTGAACCTGAGACACAACTGGTCGAGTAATCGTAGTACGAACATGACTCGTAGCAATGTTTCGGCCCGAAGGACCACATGAATGAGGTGGAGGGTGAACATTCGAAGAACTAGGGACAGAGGACAAAGGGACCTATGTAATTATGTACATGTTATTCCCTATAGTCACTCATCTTGGATCTAGTATCCTAATAGGATCACTAACCCTAGACCTAGGAGGAATATGTGATGTAGCTTCCACCGTCAGGATGGAAGGTGCAATGTGACTTGTGCTCCCAAAACTCTCCGCATGGTAAGGAATGAGAGTTCCCCCAGGCATAGTGTTAGGCTCAAACTCAGATTCGACATGAAATTCCAAATAATGTGTGGGAAAACTAGACATACCCTAACTACCATAAATAGTGCTCGCGGGTTCAAAATGAGTCTCATCATCTTCTGGCATTCCATACCGGTGATGCGTCAATGGGGGATCAACACTAGAGTAAGTAGGTCTATCATGAAAAGTACCTATCTCAGAAATTACAGGACCTAACTTAGTCAAATCAGGTGAAGGATTGTAGTTAGGAGTAAACTCCCCATCTTCCACTTGAATGGGACAAGGTGGTTTAGGAATACCTTCAACATGGTATCCCATTATGTGTGAATCAATGTGCGAAGTAGTCCGCCTGCACTGTCTATTTATCTCTCCCAAAGGAGGAGGAGATGTAGAAGGCAGAAGTCCTACTAAACGACGAGAATGGTGAGGAGCCCCACCCGAATCCACAATGACTCAAAAAATATATAAGACTCTCTATCTACGTAAACCCTAGGAAAGCTAACCTGCACAGAGCAATCACCAATAAAATCTAAAGCCAAACACAAGCAATCAAGGGTAGGATAAGTGAGCTCCTGAATGAAGCAGGTATGTCTCTCCTAGGAGAGGCTTGAGACTCCCATACACAACAAGCGGAGGTACGTAACCAATTATTGTGGCCCTCAGCTTCAACACGTAAAGTGACTGTGTTGTTTGACCCCAACCTGGCCGGGACACCCACAAAATAACCCCTGTAGAGTACCCCCTCGATATCCTAGGTAAGGCCACTAAGGTCACCTCAATATAATCAATGCTCAGGTGGACAGTCGCAGGCGGGATTGACCATATGGGCAGGGTAGCAAAGCCCGAAACTCTCGAAAGAGCCCCCAGATATGAATACAATCCTGGAATTATCTCTGGTGCTACTCAGTTATGACTAGAGGTCATCCCAATCAATAACCACTCACACTGCCTCGTGCTTAACTCCCTTTTGAGAGGAGGATCCTGAGAAACACTAGTTATACCAAGGAATTCCACGCACTCACCTGGACAGACACATACATGTTGTTGTTTAGTGGTCTTGGAGAATTTACTCACAATGAACTATTCCAAGGCCCTAAAACCTAAACTTGCTGGTGAACCCTATCAAATAAAATAGTGTAGTTCATTTTAATTAAGTGTTGATTTAATTGGCTTTATTACTCAAAAGAGGGATATGGCCGTGCAACTAATGGCGTTATGACACAACATGAAGCAAAATCCATACCTAACAATCAATGCAAATGCATTGTGTCCATGAAAAACAAGGTATGCTACTACGTGAAACGCACAATTTTCTTCAAATGATAAATGCAAGCTTTCCTATATGAAATCCTGACTAATGCTCCAAAGCAAATCTAGTGCAAGTACTATGCAAAATGCAAGATGCAATGCATAATGATAAGCAAATATTTTTGGATTTTTTGAAATAAAAATGAGATATTAAAGCAAAAGAATGGTTCTACAACCCCCAGAATCTGCAAGCCCACTCAAGCGGCACTCAAGCAAAGTACTAAGGTAAAAGAAATCTAATGCACTAATCCCAAAATAAAAAATTGAAAATGCAATGACAAGAACATTCTTCAAAAAAGAAATTTTGCCCTAAAAAAAAAATCTCTTGTCAGAAATAGAGGTGTATACAGACTCTAGCAGTATCAAAGGAGACTCAGCAATCATCAAAATTCACCCAGCAACAATCCATCTTCCTCTAGAAGGAAAAACTAATGGCATACGCGACTGTTTGCAGTAAACCCACCTGTGTACGCAGAAATAGCAGTGAAACCCACGTATATACGCGACTGTGAGTTAAAAAATCATGTACAGGAAGAAAGGTGCATAAAAATAAAGGCTAACAGACAAGCTGAGACAAACTTCACACCAATCAGACACTACTAGGCAAACATGCCCCCAGACCCGACACAGAAACAAGAGAAAAAAGAGCAATTGAAAGTCATTGACTATCGATAGAAAAACCCCAAAGGACAACTACTAGGAACTCCCCAGCGGAGTCGCCAATTCTTTTACGAAGAGAAATTGCTATTGCTTAGGGTACCACAACAGACAGCTTGACTTCAAAAATCGATCCTTTCCAATATGCAATAGAAATCAAATATCTAACATTAAAGGATCAGACATCGTACCTTATTCCAGACCATTGAAGTAGATCCCCGTTGAGCTTTCCAACTTCAACTTGGATTGATGAATCACTTCCTCAACAACAAGTAAACAAGACAATCATACTATATCTATTGGTGTTAGATCTATTCTAGCATATATAATCAACAATGTATAAGCATTTGAAATCATTCATGGATAAAATATTCATTCAAACATACATTATTGGACAGGAGAATATATTTCTATTAATATAAAATCAAATATTACTATGGATGCAACCTCTGTTGGCACGTCTGCGAATTGAAGAAACTAAATCCCCCACTTGGGCCTCCACCACCTCAATCCTCCATCTCTCAATAGCAAGCTCACAAGCAAAAGGAAAGCTTGGGAAGAACACAAAAGTGCTCCAAGGGACAAAGGGATGTAGACTCAAGCACAAGTTCCAGCAACAATAGACTATAGTTTCTTTGCTCTCAATTCTCTTATGCCTTCAATGTATCCAAAGAGTTCCTTATATAGCTTTTCAAAGGGGTAATGAAAGGTCGAATCCAAGTGATCTCAAGGCATATGGAAGGCCATGAGTCAAGTGAGTCGGATCCATGTCAAGGAAAACTCCAAAAGGATTTGGATTTTGCACACATCTCGATGTATGTGGTTTTAGGGGTCAAACCCGTGTATATACGTGATTATGGGTTTAAAATTCATGTGTATCAATTTTCATGTGTTTATAGGGATGGTCGAGAAAACATCAAAGGACAAAAAATGGTCCAAGGGGTCTAAGGAGTTTGCAGGGGGACAGGGGAAGGCCATACAAGTGTGATTCACCTAGAGTGGTAAAATCAACTATAACATAGGGCTCATTTAGGACATCTTTGAGCAACAACAAATCATGGTCTTCAAACTTCAGCTTGATCAAGGCAGGGATGATATCTACCGAGCAATTAGTCCCTTCCGGCAGTGGCGACGATTTGGGTGGGTACTTCTGATTCTTTGTGGGCTGCCTCGGTTTCACTTTCGGACATGTTGGAGTGAAATATCCCAAGATATCATTAAAAGAGACACCCTTGGGCGCCACAGACTCTATAGCTCCTGAGCTCGATGACCTAGTCTATGCAGTCCCCTCTCCTTGCACTCTATCCAAAGTGCGGGTGTACCTCTTTTGTGGCGGTGTGGAACTGGGCTTCTGAGCCTTCCACTTTCCTCTGGGGATCGTTGAAGAGCCTACCAACATGTTCATGACTTCTTCCTCAATGGCCATGGGCCGAATGGGGATTCCTGCTCACTGGAAATCTCAATTGCATCGGAGTCACTCGGCATGCCGCACTCCCCAATCCTTACTATGCAACCGATGATTTTGCACCTCTACTCCACAACTCGCACTCAAGAATATTCAACTATAATTGGCTCAACACTTTGCTCACTTGATTGAACTGCTCTAAACAATGCCTTCCTCCTGCATCCCACATGCTTTTTATAGCCACTTCCCAATTCAAAATCATCATTGCCAAATCCACCGTGTCCATCATGACCAAATGCAACAGTAATGACACCAAATCCAACAACAATATCACCCTACGAATGGTCAGATCAGCCATTAATGTGCATCGATTCAACAAGCATCACCAACTAATGGTTTTAACTACCTGCATTTATTTCCAATTTGACCAACCCACAGCCCTGCAGCTGTCGTAGGTGATCTCCCTTCCGTCGCTACTAATTCCTATCCTTGCACAACCTCTACCCCAAGGCTCATCTTGCTGCTATATAACAAAATCTTCTATTTTATTTTTTGTCATAGCACCTCAAGCGGTGCACAGCTCTAACCTCGTCCTATAGGGCTTTAAGCGACTCCCATTGATGACCGTTGGCAGTACGCCACCATCTAATTGCAGTAACTAAACTGCACATCCAAAAGTAATGGAATTAACAAGGTATAGGCCTAACCCTTTCTTTTGTAACTTACCTGGATGCTTCATGAACTTGCTGTCATATAACAACAACAAATCTCCTTCCGCAAGTTGTTTATTATTATTGTGATGATCATGCCATGCCTTTTGTCGATCCTTCGCAATGCGCTGGTGGAAGCCTACAATAAAGAGACCCTCTTCAAGATGGATCAACTACACAATGCGTTCTTCTAATGCTTTTGCATCATCCATGCCGGTTGCCGCAGTGATGCGCAAACTAGGAACAATGTATTCCATGGGCATGACAGCCTCTTTCCCATATACCGGCTTAAATGGTGTATGTCTTGTCAGTCGTTTATAGGTGGTATGATAGGCCCATAGAACTGCTTGAATTTTCAAGTCCCAGTCATTGCAGTTAGCATTACATACCTTTGTCAACACTGTTTCCAAAATTTTGTTGAACGCTTCAACAGTCCCATTCACTTGTGGATGGTATGGTGTGCTTTTCTTATGTTGCACCTGGAACTCCTCAGTTAGCACTCTCATAGTGCGGTTGATAAAGTGACTGTCTTGGTCACTCATCAATATCTTGGGACACCCAAACTATGTCACAATATTCTCAAATATGAACTTCACTGCTGTCGCAGCGATACAATCCACAATTGGTACGGCCTCTACCCACCTAGTCATATAGTCAGTTGCGGTAATGATGTATCATGCACCATTCCTCTTCCCCGATGGATTAATTGGACCCACAAAATCCATGGCCCATTTATCAAAAGGTTGTAGAGTTACCTATGGCACAAGCGGCATCTCATCTCGTGCGATGGTTTACCGATGCGTTGGAAGACATCACAACTCCACACATAGTTAGCGACATCATTATGCAACATAGGCCACCATAGCCTAATGCGCAACACCTTTTACGCAGTATCCCTTCCTCCATAGTGACCTCCCACAATTCGTGCATGTTCTTCTTCTAGAATGGGTCTCTGCTCATGCGGTAGGATACACCATCATAGGATTTCATCTGGTCGAAGATTGTATAACTTC
Source organism: Pseudotsuga menziesii (assembly GCA_001517045.1). Taxonomy (NCBI): domain Eukaryota; kingdom Viridiplantae; phylum Streptophyta; class Pinopsida; order Pinales; family Pinaceae; genus Pseudotsuga; species Pseudotsuga menziesii. Next base: position 138,113 of record LPNX010255708.1, read on the forward strand.
TCAACAATCAGTTGCAAATATGAAGCCTTTACTAACAACTACTTCTTTTGACTGGTTGACAGGTTCTCAAGGGCAACATCAGTGGCCAAGAACTGAATGATTGGGGCATAATGATCATCTGTGATATCAACATGAAACAGTTGCGCATCTGGAAATACGTCATCAATATTGGTAGGTTCCTCTTTGGTCTCAATGTGAGATAGGTGATCAGGACTAGCATTCAACCGTTCTAGCTTCACAACTATTTCAAAGTCAAATTCCTAAAAATGTAGTAGCCACCGCCAGATCTTCCCCCCCAAAATAGACTTATTAACCAAATATTGGAAGGAAAAATGATCAGTGAACATCTTGAAGTGACCGCCTAACAAATAGTGCATGAAATTTTGCAAGGCATAAACCATCGCTAAGCCTTCTCTTTTATTTGTTGTGTAATCTCATTCAGCAAATGACAAATTCCTATTAGCATATGCGATTTGGTGATCCAGGTCGCCCTCACCTGGTTGTGCAAGCACAACCCCTAGTGCAACAGAAGAGGCGTTGACATGCACATGGAACTCCTTGTTCCAATCAAGGAATACCAGTATGGGTGCGGAGAGCATCTTGGCCTTCAGGGTGTCAAAACTTCCTTGACATTCCTGACTCCACTCAAATGCAACATCCTTCTTTAATAGCTTCTCCATAGGGGCAGTAATCGCAGCGTATCCTTTGTTGAACTTGTGATAGTACCCCGTGTGCCCTAGCATCACTCGAATTATCTTCACATGTGTTGACGAAAAAAAAATAAGAATTAGCTTGATCTTCACTGGATCAACCAACAGACCTTCCTTACATACTATGTGTCCGAGTAGCATTCCAAACAGCACATAGAAAGTGCACTTCTTAGAGTTTAATGCAATCTGATGATGTCGACACCTTTCTAGCATCAATCACAAGTTGTCGAGATGGTCCCTAATTAGCCCATAGACTGTCCAATCATCCATATACACTTATAGGAACTTTTGAATAAAGTCTTTAAACACAGCGACAACTACCCGATAAAATATTGTTGGCGCATTCTTCAGCCTAAAGAGCATGACTGTATATTGAAAACAACCCCATTTAGTGACAAATGTGGTCTTATGGTGATCCTCCTTTGCAATCCGGATCTGGTGGTACCTCAAAAATCCATCTGTGAAGGAATACATCTCTTGACTACCTACTCCTTTAAGGACTTCATCTATAAACAGAGTCGGGAATGAATCATGCACGTCGACATTATTCAACTTTCTTAGGTCAATGCAAATGTGGACTTCACCAGTTTTTTATCTTGAACCACCATAGGGCTTATCCACTTCGATTATTCTATAGAATCGATGGTCCTAGCATCCAACATCCAGTCAATCTCAGCCTTCACACAATCCTTGTAATGTGGGTTCAGTCGATATGGCTTATGCCACACAAGTTTTGCATCTGTTTTCAATGGGATTTTCATCTCCCCTAGGTCACCTAATATCCCCTTCATTTCTGAGAACCACGTCTAAAAAAGATCCTGGAATTCATGTAGTAGGTCTGTGAGATTGGCCATTGTTTCCTCGTCCCAATAGTCCCCAATATTGGAAATTTTTGGGTTTTCTTCCAATCCAATGTTGACTTTCTTGATCTTTAGCGGCTGACTCATCAAATCCGTCGGTATGTCTGGTGCTGCAACATCGCGGCTTCCTTTTGACTTTGGAATATTAACATTTTTCAACTCATCATCATCTTCAGGTTCCCCAAATAGATTGTAACATGTCATCAGGGATTGCATCGAGCAGTGCACATGTGGATCAACTGGGTATGCAATAGGGGCGACCTTCAGCACTACATCGAGGATGATTTGTAATGCATTATGTACCTCTGGGTTGGCATCCTGGAAACTAAACATCTACACAAAGAAAACAGAAAATCCTCCCAAGTGGTTATAGTTTTGCATAGTTCTATTGCTACATACTAGGATCTCAGCATCTCATCCAGAGTATGAACAAAAGCACGAACCCACTCATCTTTAGGTCACGATGCCTATAAGTCCTGACATTCCATAAAGTGACTAGCGGGGTCATTCTGTCCATCGTATCTCCTAGCATGATAGACCTCCGAATCAAAGCACACCATGATCAATCTCTGACACTGTCCCCAGTCATGGATCATCTACTTGTGCGTTGCCCAACATTGGGTCAGGGTAGCCTTCAGTGCTACATCTAGGGCCAATACCCTTTGTGGTCCAAATAGTTTATCTTCAAAATCTTGAAGGAATTCTGATAACTTTGGCATCCCTTCATAAATTGGCAACTTGACACTCTCAGTTTCTACGCGACGGAGAGACTGTGTGATCAATTCACATTTCCTGAACGGCACCTCATGCAGTAGATTTTGCCAATTTTCCAAAGCATCATCAGAATCAGAGGGCATAGAACTATCGCCACACCATCCAAGTTCACCATCAATGGTAGGGTGGATATAGTATTCAGAGATATTATAGGCATTATCCCAACTTCTATTGGCTTCATCCCTTACAGGTTCAATATACCGGCATCCTTCCTGAGGGTCCATGGGAACAATGACCCTAACATCTTGGTTCTCAAACGTCATAACCCATTTTTTGAAATTGATAACCGCCATGCTATCATTATCCCACCCAATCCCTAGCAGTGCAGGGTAGGAACATCCATCTTCAACCACTTCTATCACAACAAAATCAACATATGTTTTCATACCTTCAACATCGACAACCAGGTTTGAGACACGACCAATGGGCTGAACCTTTGCCGAATTTGCTAGTCACAGCTGCACCAACGACCATCCCAATGTCATCTTCCCCATCAACTACCAAGTTTTCTTGGACAAAATGTTTACATCTGATTCGAGATCCACAATAACCGAGTTAACCTCGTAATATCTGACTCTGGATGTTCATCCTCATCTCCTTTCCTGTCTTCCTCTTTTGCAAGGAGTTCACCACAGAATCCTTCAATGTATTTATCCCAGTGGTACAAAAACTTCTCAATAATTACAAGGGATTTGGGATCCCTTGCCAGCAATAGAAAACTCTCAAAGAACTACTGCAAGATACCATGTTGTCGTGATGGTCCTACCTCTATAGATGGATCAAAAGAAGAGGACATTTCGATAATAGGTAACTTACCCGGATTTATCTTGATTGCATGCTTGGACTCGAAGAAGGTGTCTTTCTCCATCGCAATATCAAATGATACCTTTTTATTTCCAGTGAACCAAACTTGCTGATGTAGTCCATATTCTCTAGTTGTTGCACCGACGCAAGTGACAACCTCAATGTCGACATCCTTCGTTTGCAGTTTGGCTTGAATTGTTGCAACCATCGATCCTTGATTCAGGTTCTAGGTTTCATTTAGTGGTGGGTTTTAATTCAATGGCGGGTTCATCGACTAATTCTGATTCTGTGGTGGGATCTGATTCTACATTGTCGGATGGTTCTGCACTTGGAACGTTGGCTGGTTTTGAGTCTGCGCATTCTGCAACTGAGGAATGTTTCTAGCATGCCACTTTGCAATCAGTTGAGGGAAATTTTCAACATTATGCTTGCTAGACACACAGCATGTACACTGTGCATGAGGACACTCCCTCTTGTAGTGCATGAGTACTCCACAAGTATAACACTAGATTGATTCCTGACCTTGTCCTCCTCGACAGAAGCCTCCTCCTTGTCCCTTGAATCCTCATCGGAATCCTCCTCAGAATCCTCCTTGTTGAAACTGAGGCTAGGTCAATTGCTGCTACAGGGGGTTTGGTTGTTGCTAGACATAGTGTGCAGCTTGAACATATTGTGGCTAAGGCTAAATGAGTGGTACCTGATTATATTATGTTCATGGCGCAAATTGTGGTTGTACTACGAACTGCGGCTGCAGTGCAAACTATGATTGTGATGTAAACTGATGTTTCGGTTGTGATGAGATAAACTACATTTGCGGTGGGAGTGTATATTGCACCTATGCTATTGGCTGTGCCAGCTGTGGCTATGCTTCCATTTCCCAGGGGTCCTCACCTTTCACAAAGTATGAATCATATGTCCTTTCCTAGAGCAAGTCATAAGCTCGATAGTTTTTATCGTCATGTCCTACTGACCAACAAAAGGTACAGTACAGATTCTCTGCCTTGGTAACCATATTTTTCATGTAGTCACAGTTCTCATGTCGATGCGCATAGAACTAACATATGTATCACCATGGTACACCAACGCAGCTCAATGGGTTCAGGGCTCCTGAAATCAAATAATTTTGGAATGTCGGACATGTATCCTTGGTGTGTCCATCCGCATGACACCAGGTGAACCAAAGGTCATCAGGATATTCCTTAGATTTATTTATATCTTGTAGTTGGAGTGTCATATTGTCCAACTGTGCTTGAATCTGGTTCATCCTGATCGCGGTTTCTCCTACCGGCGATGCTTCTAATTTCATTGCAGTTTCCAGAGCCTCGCTCTGTGTCATGATATTTTGTTGCATTAGCAATTGTCTAATATGTGGGACAAGAACAATGATAAACCACTCCTTGTGCTGAACATCGCTCATCTGGAAGCTGACTTGAGACATAAACGTCTTAAACCATTGGTCAAAGTCCCAAATTGTTTCATTGGGGAACTGCTTGATTTCTTTTAATTCGGTAATGTACTGAGCCTCAGACTTTGGCTTCTTTAATTCTTCAAATAACCCCTTATGGATCTCATCCAATGTTTTTGTTGTACCTCCCTAAGGAACCATCATGAATCTCATGTACCAATCCAGTGCACAACCCTTGACGATGGTTGCCAGTTGGATTTTCTTGACATCATTATCCATATTCTATTGGGCAGTCCATATTTCCTCGCACAAGAACCAATATTTCTCTCAGTCATCAGTGTCATTTCCATGAAATATTGGTAGCTTCATTTCATCGCTCTCCATTCTATGCCTTATACGTCCGGTTGGTACTCTACTACTGGATTACTGCTGACACGTCAGGCAAGTCGATGTAGAATGCACGTTTCTTCCTGGTGGTGCAGTAGTGCAAGGAGGTGTGGAAATGTTACTGTTGGGGCTCGATCCTGCTATTATTCTGGGCGTAGCTTGGGCCTGGTCGTCCTCATCATCACTAAAACCTCACTTTGTCCCATGTGGTTGTTCTTCACGGCATCACACTTCGATTGCAGCAGGACCTTCTCCTATCCTCTGCCTTTTCTCTCAAAACCTTGCTCCTCCTCTTGTACAACCACTTTTTTTCTCGACAACCTTCACAATCTCACCAGATCTCATGCCCATCTACCCATTACACTTCCATGTGTCTCTCCCCTTTCGTCGCGACATCCACAACCTCCGCACACCAGAGTTCCACTACTCTTGGTCCATCTTCAGAATACCTTTTTTTGTAGACAAGCTATTTAATAGATAGCTGCAAAGACAACAAAAATCTACCTTGTGGAGCATTGAAGAACTCCCTTTCTGTTTCGCTAAATGACTTATTGGTATGTACTGCAAACTCGGTAATGTATCCCTCCACGATACTATCCGACCACACCTCAACAACCCATGATACCTTATTATCTGTTTCTTGTAATTCTTGGATCAGCTCCGGAGTCTAAGATGTTAGCTCTCCTCCTTGGAAGTTTTTCTTCTTAGAAGCGAACTTCGCCAGCCATCATATAGGATGATAGGAAACTCATAGAAGAACCATTTGTGAGGACCGTCATGAATATATTTGTCGAACCAATTTCCCATTGACATCTTCATATTTTGATTTTCTATTTCTGCAAACTCTCGCAATTTTAGACCAAACCACTCCTCGATCTCTGGTCGAGCCGGATGCCAAAACATATCCTCCTTTCAATCGCAACTTGGTCCTGGCAACGGAACCATTTGGTCGAAAAAACCCACCAACAAATCCTCGTCGACAGGGGTTATCACTCTGTTGATGTCCAACCAACGCGATCTCCCTGAGCACCGACCCAGATAGATTTTACATTTCCTAGCAACATCCACAGAGTGGATGAAGCCTCACCCGATATGTTCAAGGGAGAGCTGTCAGAATCAAGTTTCTGACAGTAAGAAGGGAAGATATGGAATTCGTGGCTTCAACCACATAACTATCAGATTATAGAACTAAGATAGTTATCACAATTCATCTTCACAAGTACGTATCTAATAGATCACATCATTCATTTATCGCAGTAGTATCATTCATAAAACAAATTTAATAAGCTTCATCATCATTCATCAGAATTGCGACAGAATAGGGATAGATCACATCATCGATTTATTGTAGCAACATCAGTAAATCATAAATATATTCACTACGCTTCTTATATACATCGCAACAAAGAAAACATGAAAACAGAAGACAACATTTAGGCAACAACCATCATGTCATAATAATTTTGTGCAACATATCCAAAATAGATAATTCTTCTCCACAGCAGGAGACTGATTACATCCCAAAATTTAGTATCTGACACAGAAAGATAGCAGATTGTTCAAAATAGAAGACTCATCAATACCATAGATAGATCTCAACATAATGATCACTCTCAGATATTGACTTGGAGTTGTGTCAAGCTGATCATGATCTGCTTTTTCTCTTCCTGTACAATTTGCAAATCTAGCTCTATATATAGGCTTGTGCCTTTACATCAAAGGTCCACGTCTAACTAAATTCTAACCACTAATGACCTATGGCCACAAAACGTGGTCAATTAATACATTAGATACAAAAAGTGGTTATTGTTCCTCCCATCACGCTGTCTGGCCTTGCGTGGTGTCGCGTGAGCTTGCACAGCTTCTGTGATGCTGTGCAACTCACTTACCCAAAACCCCTACCAACAAGTACCAATGGATGCATGTTATATATTACTTGGTAGAATCTAGTAGTATGACATAAAAATGATATATGATGGGGTTAAGAATTTTATTTTGGTGAGAAAGGAAGTAATTAAAACCTTGGTTGTACCCCTAAAGGAGAAAATAGATGAAGGATGCAACACTAGTAATTTTGTTGAAAGGAGGGTAATGTTGGGTTCAACAAAATAATTCCTTAGAGAGGAGAAAATGATGAACTATTTTTTGTTGTCATACAAAAAGGTCTCAACACAAAGGTGAAGAGAGAAAATAGTCCCACAGAAGTGGGGAAGATGTTTTCATAATTTAAGGAAATCATTTCAAAATATATTCCAAAGGGATTACCCCCCATGAGGAGTATATCCCATCATATTGACTTCATACCATGATCTAGTTTTTCGAACAAGGCACCACATAGGATGACACCAAAAAAGAGTGGTGAACTTAACAAATAGGATTAGGAATTGTTCGAAAGAGGATTTACTAGGGATAGTTTGAGTCAATGCACAATACCATCTATACTTGCACCTAATGAAGGAGGATAATGGAAAATATCCATTGAATCAAGGGCGATCAACAATATCACAATTAAGTTCAGATTTCCATTTCCAAGAGTGGATGATGTTTTGGATTGTTTAAGTGGATTAAAATTCTTCACCAAGATTAATTTGAAGAGTGTATATTTCAATATAATAATTCTTAAATGGGATGAATGTAATATTGCATTTAAGACCAAAGAAGTACTTTATGAATGGTTGGTTATTGCATTTGGATTAACTAATGCTCCAAGTACTTTTATAAGGTTGATGAATGAGGTATTAAGACCTTATCCAAGTAAGTTTGTGGAACTTTACTTGGATGATATTATGATTTACAACAAGACAAAAGGAGGAACATTTGCACAATTAATGTAGGTGTTAGAGTGGTTGAAGTAGGATAATTTTATTATAAATATGCATAAGTGTGCATTATGAAGGAGGAGTTGGTATACCTGATATTTTCTATTTCTTATCAAGGTATGAAGATGGAATTTGAAAACATGAAGATGGTTGTAGAGTGGCATGTTTATAAGAATACAACTGAGGTATTAATTTTGTTTAATTTAGAAAATATTCAGGATCTTCAGGATGACCTCGCTGTGAAAGAAGATTGAAGAAGCAATAATAAAATCAATGTATAATGATCAAATAATCATGGTGAATATTTTTAGACAAGAGGAACAAATTTGACATCATAACAATAACGTCATAATCATTAATCTATATGTAATACATCCATGATACAATGAATGAAATTTGAATCCTCTAGGAGTGATTCAAATCCCATGACTTGTATTGACTCTAGAGATCACTAACTGTGGAAAAATCATCATTGGAGGCTCACTAGTGTAACTCCGAACAACTGAATCAGTTCACAATTACTTAACTAACTAAGGTAGCTGATAAATGCTGCATAACCTCCTTAAATCATGAAAATGTGGCACTATTCTAACTGAAGATCAACTAACTGATGCCCGTCATAGCATTGCTTAACATATACTAGGGTGAACTAATGGTGGGACACCCATGACTCAACATGGGTGCCTAAATTATAGGGATTGGTCTCTGGAGATCCCAAACTCATCCAAACTGGAGTATCAGGTCTTAGGTGGGCCCCATATAACTTCCCCATGGCACTAATGAAGTGGAAACATACTCCTAATCTAGGAAACTGACATTTATACTATGGTGGTCAATGAAGGATTATAATTAATCCTAACACCCCCCCTTAATCCAAACTTGGAAAACAATAAGTTTGGGAAAAATAAAAGTCCTTGGAAGAACAATAGAGTTAACAATATGAACAAAGAATTTAGAATGTTTAATGGACGCTTTAATCCATTTAGACTTTTGGAGCAGAACATGGAATTCTATTAATGTAACAACTATGGTCATAAAGCTCGATATTGTAGAAATAATTTAGTAACTGTGTGATAGGTATAACTCTCGATTCAATATTATTCCATTGCTAATGCATTCATTTATACATTACAGGCAGTGGTTGAGCTTCACCTTCCTATGTAACTGTTCAGCTTCCTACATAAGTATTTATTTATTTATTTACATAATATAATCCCGACGGATTATATTCTAACAATCCCCCTCTTAATCCGAAGGGGTGTTCATAAGTCCGAGCATGTTTCTGAATCTTTCAAACTTTTCTCGTCCAAGTGCTTTGGTGAAGATGTCTGCAACTTGATCATTTGTGGAACAATGTCGAAGATGGACTATCTTGGCCTCTACATGATGTCGAATCAAATGATACTTTGTGTTGATGTGTTTGGTTCGATCATGGAATCTAGGATTCTTAGCTAGCTTGATTGCAGAAGTATTGTCGACCAATAATGGAGTGGAATTTTCTTGTTTTTCTTGCAAATCTTCAAGTATCTTCCTGAGCCATACTATTTCTTTCGTTGCTTCAGCTACAGCCATATATTCTGCTTCTATTGTTGAATCTACTGGAACTAACTATTTGCGTGATCTCCATGAGACAACTGCTGATCCAAGACTCATAGTGTATCCAGAAGTTGATACTCCTGTCTCCTTATCCCCATCAAAATCTGAGTCTGAGTACCCAATAAGTTTGAAGTCATCCACTTTAGAGTACTTGAGTCCAACGTCTTGAGTCCCATTCAAGTATCTTAGAACTCTTTTTGCAGCTGACCAGTGTCCTTCACAAGGTTTATGCATGAACCTTGAAAGTATGCCAACAACATAAGAAATATCTGGTCTAGTTGTTGTAAGGTAGATAAGGCTTCCTACAAGTTGTCGATACTTGGTCGCATCCTCAAATTATTTTCCTTCACTTGACGTGAGCTTCATTTTCTGTTCCATTGGAGTAGATATAGGGTTGCATTCTGTCATGCAAAATTTGTTTAGTAGTTCTCCAACATATTTTTTTCTGAGATAGGAAAATATACTTAGGATGTTGAGTGACTTCAATTCCTAAGTAATAGTGGAGATGTCCCATATCTGTCATTTCAAAAATCTTTTTCAAATCTTTCTTTATGGATGCTATATAGCTCTCATTGTTCCCTGTCATCAAAAGATCATCTACGTACACCACAAGATACACAACAGATCTTCCGTATTTCTTTATAAATAGTGTTGCATCATCGAGATCAAAATGTTCGAAATTTAACTTCAAAAGATGCTCGGTTAACTTTTCATACCATGCGCGAGGTGCTTGTTTTAGGCCATACAAGGATTTGACAATCTTGCATACCTTTTGTTCTTTTCCTTTCACAACAAAGCCTTCTGGCTAGGACATAAAGACATTCTCTTTCAAGTCTCCATTCAAGAAAGTAGTCTTTACATCCATTTGATGAACTTTCCACCCTTTCTGAGCAGCTAAAGAGAGTAAGGTACGGATGGTAGCCCATTTTGCTGTAGGAGAAAATGTTTCTTCATAGTCAATTCCTTCTTTCTGTGCATAGCCTTTTGCTACAAGCCTCGCTTTGTGCTTGTCAAGTGAGCCATCTGATCTATATTTGTTCTTGTACACCCACTTGCAGCCAATTGGTTTGGTTCCAACTGGAGGGTCAACCAGCTTCGAAGTTCCATTCTTCATGAGTGCATCATACTCATTCTGCATAGCTTCTTTCCACTCAGCTTGAGTAGAAGCTTATTCAAAGGAAGTTGGTTCAAAGTTAGCCGATAAATTAAATTCACAACCAAATGATACATCCATGTCATCACCTGAATTATCTGCTCCTCCTCCATCTTCATGTCTTTTCGAACTTCTCGTTCCCATCTTTCCAACTTCATCTGGATNAAGTCATAACAGGTGGAACCAAAAACTCTGAGATGCCTGACTGAAGGGAGATGGCCAAACCACATTTCATGTGGAGTCTTGGTATCAAGAGCATTTGAGGGACTTCTGTTTCTCAAATAGGCTGCACATTTTACTGCATCACCCCAAAACATTAGTTTTACATTCTTGAAAAACATCATTGAGCGAACCATATTCATTATGGTTCTATTCATTCTTTCTGCTACACCGTTTTGTTGAGGATTATAGGGAACTGTAGTCTAATGTGCAATTCCATGTTGGCGAAGATAATCTTCAAAAGCATTTGAAGTGTATTCTTTCCCATTATCAGTACGAAGCGTACCAATTTTTTATTGTGCTTGTTTTTCTATCAATGCATGAAAGTCTTTGAATGTTTGAAATGCTTCTGATTTTGTCTTTAAACAGTAAATATAGCACATTATTGAGTAGTCATCAACAAATGTCATAAAATACTTATTCCCATTTGCTGAAGGAGTTGGCATTGGGCCACATAAATTAGAATGTACTAATTCTAATTTCCTACTTGCTCTGAAATTAGATTCATGGAATGGCAGCTTACTATGTTTCCATAATATACATGCATTACATTTGTTCTTCTCTTTGGGAATGGTGGGAAAACCAAATACACCATTCTTTCTCAACACACGAAGACTGTTATAATTTAGATGACCAAATCTTGCATGACACAATGAACTAGATGACAAATTACCTTCTCCATGCTGAGAGAGGTAGGCATAGTTCTGAACTCTTGCAGATGAACCCTTGAGCTTCAGTAGCTTCCCATCTTCATATCCAGTCATGATGACTTGGTTGTTAGAGGACTTTCTTATTTCAACGATTCCATCAAACATGTGGATGGAATGGCCTCGCTGTCGAATCTCCACCAAGGACAGCAGGATTCTCTGCAACTCTGGAAGATAGAGAACATTTTTTAACAAGAAATCAGGGAATCCAGGCATCTTCAGTTGAATGGTGCCAATTCCCTTTGGTTTAAGACTTGACTTATCTGCAAAGTACACTATGTCATTTATTGTTTCATTAAGTTCTTCAAAACAGTCTTTTCTGAAAGTCATGTGTGATGTTGCACCAGTATCAAGCAGCCAACATTCAGTGTAAGATGAAAGTGAATTCATTTCATTAATTCCAAGATTACAATGTGCAACAATACAAGAATCAGAAGATTTACTAGCATCTTGGTCATCTTTTTTTTGGTTATGTTTGTGTTTGATGGAGTCCCACGAAGCCCATCACTGATCTGATGTGTGTCCAGTCTTTCCACAACGCTTGCACTTTGATCTTTTTCTGGAGTTGTTTCTGCCCCCTCTGCCTCTCTTGCTTCTTTCTCTTTTTGGATGGTCATTGGATTTGTCTTTGCCAGCAAGGGAAACACCAATAATAGATGCCAAAGAGTGCATCTCTAATCTGGAAATTGTAACTTATAGAATGCTTAGAAAAATATATGGGATGCAGGTTTAGATTCCTGCTCCTTCACATATTACAATATGATTCTGTAGCCTATACAAATAATTCTACAGCCCTATCAAAACAATCTTGCAATTGCTTTATATTTAATTTTGCAACTCTATATCATTTGCTTTTAGAGTGCTATTACATGAACAACTCAAAACATCTTATGAAAATACAATACAATACAATATATTAATACAATGTATTGTAGCAGAGTTGTAGCAACACCCAAGATGAATGGGTTCTCAACACTTTTACACTCTTCCAGCAGTCTGTCTTCAACTGCAGTCACAGCAATGGTTCAAATAGCTCAAAACGTAGCTTAGGCTCAGTCTTCACATGTTTCAATAGCAGTCTTCAACCCAGATTTCAGTCAGCAGTAATCTTCTCATGCAGTGGTCACACCTTCATGCTCAAAGCATAGCTCGACGCAAATGTATGAGAGTGTTCGCTCATTTCATAACATCTTCTCAATGCACGCAATCTCTTCACCTCTTCACGCAGGCTCTTCACGTCTTCACGCAGAAGAAAATGTCACATTAAACTTCCCGCATAAAACTAGGGTAAAATTAGGGTTTATACGTTCCCAAAACGTATTATCTCCAACGCAGGCAGGCAGCTAGCTCAACGCGGCTATCTCCAACGCAGGCTATCTCCAATACAAAATATATCATTCACTAGCAAAAAGGGTCGCAGTTTATCAGCACAGTCGCACTCCACACTCTCATATGAAGCACCATCAACATAGTGATTGGTTTTGAATGAGCCTGGTTCTCATCGCCATATTGCTCAGCCTCGCCCAGTAAATAACTCATACAATTACATGTACCCAGCTTCAAAAGAGTGCCGGGATCAAGGCAGTCACCAACGCCATAGCAGAGAACGGGATCAAATATGGAATTCACAAACTCCTTCTCCATGCTGGTCTTCATGCGCCAAATTATGGCCCGTCTCCACGTCTAAAGAATCAGAGCAGGTTCACAACAACAAAAGTCACAAACCACAAAATCTTAGTGAAGACGTGAGACGCAGTAGCGGGAACAACATTCAATACGTGGTGGAGAGTTGGCCAATAGATTCAACAGTCCAGACATACGAGTGAATCATTATTTTGGACCAATATCTTTCAGGGAACAAATTTTTTCCTCTCCCATTGCAGACATAACAGTTACAATGAGATCTTTCCCCTCGTCAAATCTAGCCTTGATCTGGGCCAGCAACTACTCATTAGTAGGGAGCTTGAGATCATCCTTTGTCTGTCCAGATTCAGTTAGTAGGCTAACAAAACCATCCTTGAAAATATCAATTAGCTGATAATCAGTACGAGTAACATGGGGGACATCGCAGTTGTGTGAGGACGGCACAATATCTTCAAGCTTTTTACCACTGAAGATATCAATATCAATTTTACCACTGAAGATGTAGACTGAGGGGGCAGCAGACTGATAGGTAAACGGAGGTCTGGCTGGGACTATCACAGGGATTATCACATCATGCAGAGGATGGAGCTAAGAGCGTTCTCAAAATAAAAAAATGAAGCGGTGATGCAAAATACCAAGAATTAGGGTTAAGCTAATTCAAACTTTTTAGCAGAGAATAAACGCACCCAGAAGGAGGAGTAACACATACAATGCATGCGACTGGCAGAAAGACTGGAAATGGACTGGAAAGCAGAAGGCCAGGACTGAAATGCAGGAGGCAGGAGTTATGGCAGGCAGCCAATCTCTGATACCACTGATAGGTATAACTCCCGATTCAATATTATTCCATTGCTAATGCATTCATTTATACATTACAAGGGGTGTTTGAGCTTCACCTTCTTATGTAACTGTTCAACTTCCTACATAACTATTTATTTATTTATTTACATAATATAATCCCGATGGATTATATTCTAACACTGTGCATAAGGATGAAACCAAAGGTTACTTCTATAAGAAAGACCATGCCGAGTTTTGGCAGAAAAAGGCCAAAAAACAATGCGAAGAAGAATGCAATATGGTTTTGCATAAGTATCATAGAAATATTAATGATGGGTGTTATAAACATATGACAGAACTTAAACTAAAGCTTACAATCCTACAAAGGGAGAAAGGAGAAAATACGCAATTAATAAAAATGGAATTTCATAGAAAGAGTTTTGTGTAGAAATAAACTGTAACATACTGTTAGAAGATACAAGCACAAGTAAATTTGACCACAAATTTCAGCGGCCTAAATGTCCGATATTTGACATATTGATGTTGATGATTCGACAATTTACTTTTTTTTTAATGTCGGTGGAATTTCACGTCAATTCCAACAAAGCATTAGAATTGTCGTATTTACGACACCCCTTTATCGAAACATCGACATCAAATGGCACTCCATACCTATCAAACTATCGACAACCACACCTTCATAGAAGTTGTGTTGGACATATTTACCACCATACACACTCATTTCGGTCAATTTGTCCTAGTTAAACCACTATCCTAAGTTTTATTGACTTAATTGACATCATCTAGATCACACCCATGCCTACCTTCAGTCAAGGAGGCTAACTTAGCCTTCTCCTACATTTAGGGAGGCTAACTAGAGCACTCTGAGGGTGATCTAATTGTCATTAATGCCCCATATTTCTAAATGATGGTTAAAATCAGTTAAATAGAGTAGTGAAGGCACCTTCCTTCATTAAATTGATTATTTATTGATTATTTAATGAACTGGAGTCAACAGGGGCGCCTCCAACCACTTCTGATGGTCAGTTACACTTCAATTAACCTCATTGGGGTTCATTGGAGTCATTAATGCGCTACCACTTGTTGGTTAGCTTGCAGTGACATGTGTCTGACCTACTTTCAGTTAGACTTAGTCATTTATTGCACTCTGACTTCAGTTAGGGCTCAGTTGAGTCAATTAGGGTTTTGATCAGTGGTTAACTTGAGTGTTGACTGTGGCTTACATTCAGTTAAGCTAGAATCACTCATTGAGTTCGAATGAACTCCTTGGGAATTCGAATTTATTTGGCATTCATGCTTACAACATGATCATTTTATTGTATTACTCATTCTTTATGTGAATATACATAGAGGCTACTCATTTTGTAGCCCTATTACACCATTTTCATGACTGATTGTTATTAATCTTTGATTAGACTTGTGTTTATTCCATAGATTACTATGGAAAATTAATATGGTCTCATAGCTCACGACGGGACAAAGCTCAGATCTCTCAAAAACAAGGTTTTTGACAGATTTTGCATGAAAAATTGAGCAAAGCTAAACAATTCCAACATTGCACCAGAAGCCAAGGCTTACCACTTAATACCCCAAGTAAGGAAATTGTTGGTCAAGATTTCTTGATCAACTATGCTGGGTGTGATGAAAGCCTAAAATGTGCAGGTTGGTTGACCTTACAGTGCCCCTTTTGTTGTGATTTGCAGGTTTTAACAGGTACAACTTCGAATGGACTCATAAGTCCCTCTTCTCACCCCATTCACAAGCTATTCAGAATGGAAGCTGAAGATGATTGCATCTCTGAAGAGACGAGGTCTCTATGAGGTGTCTATTGGAATTGGAAAAGAGTCTTATTAGAATGATAATGACTGGCTAAATGAAGGTGATAGAGCTTTTGGAGCAATATGTCTAGCTCTTTCTCCTAGATGGCGCTACCTTATTGGTTCTGCTAAATATCGAAAGGATCTCTGGACAAAATTGGATAGAACCTTTGGCAAGCACAATGAGGATCATAATAGAACTTTGGAGATCACATCCAGCACCACAAGAGTTATTTACTCAAAATTCTTGGCCTCTACTCTCTCTGATGAAGTTGTTCAATATGAAGACAAAGTAGGATCTTCTACACACTCAATTTGAGTTGAAGAAAGTCTCCTTGCAGTGACTCCTTCTCTTGATGCCTCATAATCTTGTGAGATATATGATATCTGATATCCTCATATTGCTGAAATATAAGAAGACATTCAAATCTATTATATTGAATAAAAACACTGCTGCACTTCCATGCAAACATTCATCAATGATTTTCCTTTGAATTCTGTGCAAAATTTGCCAGTAATTGCTTCCGAAAGTGAAGAGAAATTTGATTTTTCTCCCTCTAATGTTGCTGCTGGTGTGAAAATATGTAAAAATTAAATATTTTGGAATAAATATCAGATTATAAGAGTGACACATTCACTCCCCATGATCTAGATCTTCCAGCAAAATCCTGCAAGATTGCATGCACCAAAATTCAGAATTTTGAAGAAAAAGACAACTATGCATCCACCATCTTGGTTGACCATAGTTTTGGATATTATATGAAAATTATTGGATCTGATATCATATTATTTGGATCTGATCTGATATTTATTGGTTCAATATTTCAAGTTCATAAGATTTCAGTACTGCTTGTAGTTGTTCTCATTAATTTTGTGAAGAAACAAGTACCGCAAGTCTCCTTCGAAACTGCTGTTGGGGATTTGAATTCATTTAAAAATTTTGGATCTATTGTGAACCTATTTGGATATGATTTAATTTTTTATCTGATATTATTTGGTTCATATTTAAAAATCCAAGAGCTTTCAGTCATGCTTGTAGCTCCTCTCACCAATTTCGATGTGAAAAATCAAGTACTGCACTTTCTCTTCAAAACTGTTGATGGGGATTTGGTGTTAGTTTCCTCTTATGAGGTTGCTGATATTTTATTTTGTGAATCATTATATATTTATGAATATATATCATATTATGGATCTCAATCATTCGCTCTCCATAGTCCTAGGGATTCTCTACCTTTGGTCACATGCTCATCTCCTCACAGAACTAGTTAAAAGGAAGACATTCTGCATCCGCTTGGACACTTGCTCCTAAGAATTTGGGCTGATTTTACCACTCATGGTTTTCTATTCAAGGCTGCAACATATCATTTTATTGATTGTTCCACACATGGTTCGAATCTTCAAGATCCTTTTCTCTCTCTTCAGATGATTTCAGCTACTCTACATGGGTCCAATTTTCACCGTGTAGCTGTTTATATTTATTATTCAGTTGAGCGCATTGTCCTTCTTCCAAAGTGGAATATTACTCAAAAGATATTCATTTAGTTTGGAATCAAAGGTTCACATGCACAGTCTCAGGATGATGCTGCATAGAAGAACCAATTCTTGATTTACTGCTTAGTTTGAGGGAGGGGATTTTTCCCACGAGGTTTTCCCCGTTTCCTTGGTTTTATTAAGCAGTTACTTTATTGTACATGGTGACCTATGGCCTTAGTTTCCAGGGCCCTAGAATTTTTATGCATTTTATGTTTTCTACTCCTCCTGAGTATAGCTTAAGGGGGGGTGTTGGAGACATTTACCACCATACACACTCATTTTGGTCAATTTGGCCTAGTTAAACCACTATCATAAGTTTTATTGACTTAATTGACATTAGAGGAGCACTATATGACATCAGATAGATCACACCCATGCCTACCTTCAGTCAAGGAGGCTGACTTAGCCTTCTCCTACATTCGAGGAGGCTAACTGGAGCACTCTGGGGGTGATTTGAGTGTCATTAATGCCCCATATTGATAACTAATCATTAAAATCATCTAAACAGAGTAGTGAAGGCACATTCCTTCATTAAATTGATTATTTATTGATTATTTAATGAACTAGAGTCAACAGGGGTGCCTCCAACCACTTATGATGGTCAGTTACACTCTAGTTAACCTCATCGGGGTTCATTGGAGTCATTGATGTGCTACCACTTGCTGGTTAGCTTGCAATGACATGTGTCTGACCTACTTTCAGTTAGACTCAGTCATTTATTGCACTCTGACTTCAGTTAGGGCTCACTTGAGTCAATTAGGGTTTTGATCAGTGGTTAACTTGAGTGTTTACTGTGGCTTACATTTAGCTAAGCTAGAATCATTCATTCAATTCAAATGAACTCCTTGGGAATTCAAATTTATTTGGCATTCATGCTTACAGCATGATCATTGTATTGTATTACTCATTCTTTGTGTGAATATACAGAGCGACTACTCATTTTGTAGCCCTATTACACCATTTTCATGACTTATTGTTATTAATATTTGATGAGACTTGTGTTTAATCCCTAGATTACTATGGCAGATTAATAAGTTGAATATGCGATGACTCACTCCACAATGGATTTCGACGAATCTCATAATACCCGTTGGATCACCGATGGACTAGAGGTGTTGCTAGTTTGGCAGGGTCGTCGAATTTGATGGATATCCGACGACCTCCTTCACCAAATAAAGGTCGTAAATATGGCGACGCTTCATTTTTCGCAGTCAGATAACCAATGATGAATGCATCTATAGTATAGTAGAGTCATCGCATTGGATGGATATCCAACGGCAAGTGCCACTTCAACGCTATCGAAAAACCGACGACCCCGTTTAAATTTTAAAAAAAATGGAAACATTTTCAAATCCATAATAAAAAGGATTTGAATGTACCAGAATCCAAGCTCAAAATTCACATGTCTCTAAATTCAAATTATCATACGTTTGGGATTTGATTGGGTCAAATCTAGAAACAATTAAAATTATTACAAGCTAATGAAAATAGGATCTAGTGTAATGCAATAAAAATTACTATAAGCTAATTAAAATAGTTAAAATAAATTTTTTATATATAAAGTATTAAAAAAATACTTGGAACAGATTAAGGTAACCCTACACCCATAATTAACAGGGTAAAAAAAACATACAAGTATTCGTTTGCATGTCCACAAGCATAAAGTTACCATCAAAATGAAAATAAATGGAAAGGTTGCAAAGGAAATGCATGTGGATAAAGGGTTTGAAGTAGAAAATGTGGGCCAGCATTGAGAACAAAACTAACCTTTGTCAAAGACGAGGATCGTTCTTCTTGCACGATATTTTGAACACGATCAAATACACTCTTATATTGATTTGATGTTCCCTATGCCAAAATTAAAAGTCATATTACCATTTTCATCAAGCTTCTCCTATGTTATTGTTTACAAAAGGAAATTCCTCTTGTCTATGAGTCGACTATAGCTTAAATCACTTCTTAAATGGATACGTGAACCATCAATCTGGTCTTGATTACATTAAGAGGAGTAGTTATTGCACTAGTAGCAACACCTGCATGAAAAACATGACAAAGTATTTGATGATATGTCCAACATCATGTCTCATCAAGGAGATGAATATTCTCAAGTTGTGAAAAGGCAGGTCTATATATTGATATGTTGAAATTCGTATTAATAATAGAACACAGATACACCCGTTAATGCAAAAAATTGCTCACCTAGATCTACATGGTATAAACCACATACATACATAATTTTTCTACCATTTTCCCTTACCTTTGACTTTCACAACTATGGTTTACCTTCATTCTCTCTCAAAAAAGGCCAAAAACCCACAAAAGGCCAAAAAAGGTCATAGAAGGGCTAAAAACCCAAAAAATGGATAAAAACAAAAAAAGGGATTAAAAACCCTGAATAGGGCTTAATACCTTAACTAGGGTTCCAAAACCCTAAAAGAGAGAAAAGGACAAAAAACCTAAAAACTTATTATAAAAATAGCGTGAAGGTCTCCATCAACAAGATTCTTATCCCTTTTTTCATTATTCTATTATGTGTGTACGATGAGAAACCATTATTATCAAAGTATTCACACCATTTTATCCAATCATTCCATATATCCACCATCTCCCATTCAGTATGTTTAGGCATCCTCCGTACCAACTAGCCTATGGAGAGGCGATCTATTTCCAAGATCGAGCACGGTGGCCCATTTTCAGAAAAAGAGGGTATAATTTTCATGGTTTTTTATTTTATTTAGTTTATCCATATTTTCTTATTGATTTTGTTTTACTAATATCATTTTTTGTATCTTTCTTCCACGAAATCTACCCTCCTGTCCCATTGGTAGAAGGGAGGTTATTTTGCATGTAGTAGGGGTGGAAACCCCGCTACAACAACCAAAGTTCAGAGTTCAAATCAAAAGTTACAAGAACCCTTGTTCGGATGACTTTGGATTGCTTTCTTGTATTGAAAATGAATCAATTTTGAATACTTGTAGGGAATATATTGAAACAAAAATGACTCTGAAGGAATTTAAACACACATAAAATCTATATACAGGTACTAAAACCATTCAATACTAGTAAAGCAATCAACTGTAAGATTGCTTACACCCTCCATAAAAAACAATGTTTGCCCCAGTGCTTCTTAGACAATATATTTCTCTATCATGTTCTTGATGAACTATTAATTTCCCCAATAGGAATTTGCATTGCAATGCATATCAATAAAGAACCCATTAATCATTCAACTAGCCTCGGTTCCCAATCAGCAATAGGTATCTAAAATTTTACAAACTTGACACTAATTGTGTTGACAAAGAATGCATTGGAGAGATGCTCATATTGTTCTAATGCCACTTCCATAGATCTTCCATGGGGCAGTATTCTTATTAGACTGCAACTTTAACATATTTTTGTGTAGGATCCACCCTCACACTTAATAGTTCATTGGCTACCAACTTTTGTTAGAGCTAACATAAAAAAAAAATCAACTGACCAAACCTCTTTTCTAATGATTCCTCCAACCATAGCTTGAAAGAGTGCATTCTTCACCTCGATGAGCAGACCTTTTACCATTTGCATATTTTGAACTTTTGGATACATCTATAACTCTAGGATGTTTAGATATATATAGGATTATATAGAATATTTTTCTTTCTTCCATCTCATAGCCACCCTTTAAGATTTCATTGAATGCAATTTTATTCTCTTATTCCCCTTCACCAGAACTTAGAAAATCATAGTTAAGGACCAAGTTTATTTAACACAATTACATACATAAGATTACAATTACTCTCAGCATCCAAACAATTCCACAAATTGGTTATAATTGGGCAATAGAACTATCCAAACAAATGTGTAAAAAAATAGTAGAAGGAAAATATAATTTCATGCGATGAGAAAATAGTTAGCAGTAAAGAATTAAGTAAAAAGTAATAATGTATTTAGGCATATGCCAAAAACTAATACCAACAAAAGTGCCAATGAGGGCATTTTTTGCATCATAAATATCCCTCCTTGCCTGCATTCCAAAAGGACTTCATCAGTGATGGTACGAGTCACTACTTAGTTGAGATGTTCAATATATCTACGTATTACATGCAACAAATTGTATTTTGGAAATGGAAAAAATACACCTTAAGATGGAAGATATTTTAATATAGATACCACATCGTTACCCTAATAGTTCAAATAGATCAACAATTGTAACATATACTAATACTAAACATGGATTAGATTTAGACAAAATAATGGTCAAAAAGTATATTGAAAGAACTTTTGCATGGACCACAAATTGTGGCAAACATATGGCATAGCAATGATGTGTAGAACAAACACAATAAGTGGGGTCAAATCATGGCGGATAAAAGGTAAATGTTACATACAACTAATGTGTTTTTTTCTTATTTTCACTATTTTATTCAATTTTCCACAAGGGCAGTTAGGTCAACTTCCTTAAAGGGTTTATAGACTCATATATATATATATATATATATATATACTCATATATTCACAGTTTTATTGGAATCACTTATTGTGGAAGTGAATCAACTCTTCACCTCCATCCACCAAATATAGGTCACTACCAACATCGCTAGTGATGAGATCTTTAGCAACCTGTCACCTATCATCCAATTTAATGTATACAATATATTGCTAATATGTTATTGAATCAATGATTCTTATACAAGTTTTATGACTGTTTATTTTCAAAGATTAAATTGTTGATACATGATTGGTAGTTAGTAGTTCAAGTTTTGATTCATTCTTCACTCAATATTTAATTATTTCATTTGGTTTCTTGTTGTAGGATAGTTGAAGATGGAGTTTTGTAATATGTTTCCTTTCTTCATAATATGTGTGGAAATATCATATAAGGTTCTAGTATACGCCTTCTAATGATAACCCCCTATGATTGGAAAAACACCATTCCAAATGAAGAGGCTCACCAACCATGACAAGGGTTGGCATACCTATAATTATCATGCAAATTTAATTTCTATAGATTCATGTGATAAAAAATTTGTGTAATTGATGGGGACTTCATTAACCCTCTAAAATCAAAATGACATAAAAGATATTTTCTTTATCAATTTATATTTTTTCATCTCACTTGGTGACCTAATTGATTGTAGGAATTGATCACTTTGGAGAATACTAGAAGATCACTGAGATTTGATCCTATGCAAGGTATAGTTTCAGGCCTCAACAAACCATGTCACTTGTTCTAGAAAAAGAAAAATAAATCATCTTAGATTATATTGTATTCTAAATGTGACTCCACTATCATGACTACCTCTCAAGTAGTCACTTCACTATCACCTACAACTAATACTATAGCGAGTGAATCCACGGTAATTACTTCTCTTGTTGGTAAGTTTTGCGATAATGTCATCTTCATCACCTTTAGTCATTTTTTTCCAATGTTAGTTTAAACTCAAGTTAGTACAAAGGAAGTTCTAGTAGTTAGGTTACTATTACATTTTATGTTCCCTTGATATTTGCATATATTTCTAACTAGCTTCATAACATGATTGGTAGGTTACTATATAAAGTGGCTTTTGAATTTTGATAAGAACAATGAAATATTTGCCAATGATCATTTGAGTGCATTGTTGAAATTTGTGGATGAATTAGAATTCAAATTTAGGACATGGCAATGAATATTTGTGCAAATTCTCAAAGGGGAAGCAGGAACATGGTACAAATCCCTACCCAATTCCTCCATCGATGGATGGAAATATTTTAAAGAAAATTTACATAAGAATGGGATTACAAACATGATAATGAATTCTTATTGGGCGTGTTTCATTCAACTTGAAAAAGTGAAAATGAATCTATTTCTAATTTCAATAATAGTATTGCTAAGCTTTATACTAAAATTTATAGTCATATACATTCTAATGAAAAATATGCTTTGCTTTATTACTTTAAAGCATTCAATGAATCATTTAGTTTTTTTCTTGGGGAAAAGGATGTGAGGAACTTAGAGGGTTTCCTTGTTGTTTTAGTTAAGATAGGGAATAAAATGGTTTTAGCGAAGAAAATTCAACGTAATCTTTGATCCAAAAGGAAGAACAATTCAAATGTCAAATAATGAAAGTGAGACTGAAAATGATGACATGCCAAAAGGTTCATGTATCTATTGCAAGAATTTAACAACAAGATTCTATGTCTAGAAAAAAGTCTACAAAATCAGTAGGCTACCCTTATAAATTAGTGAGTATTTTTGTTGAAGGAAGCCCCCTCTTAGAAGAAATTTTCAGCTTGAAAATAAAGTTATTATTATTATTATTATCATGAAGCAGGTAATCATTCTATTATAATACAAAACGGTACTACAATCAATCCTGATCGGCTAGATGGACCAGTCCAGACCAGGCTTTTTACTGCAGGTCTCATACGGATTATCCCCATATTCCTTGAAGTGATTACACGTTTTCTAGCATCCAAAGCCAGATCAAACTAGAAACATTCCTCCATAGCGAGAGAAAGCTAGAAAACATTCCATTAGGAGCCCTATACATCAAGAATATTCCTACCCGATTCCATTTACAACATTACAAAAACCATTCCGATCCCATTTAAAACAAAACTGAGATAACTGTTGGAGGAGCTAGTCGACTAGCCAACTAAGTCGATCGACCAACTAATTAGAGATTAGGTTGGCCACTTAAGGTCGTGTCGGTTAACAGAACCAATAGGTAGTTATTTGTAACTATTTTGTAAATCATATATATTAGGTTGTTGAGCCAGATGAGAACTGGATTTAGTTCTGTGTATTGTATGGACTCTTCTATTATAATATAATCTGTTATTATTACACTTGTGTTCTTGTCTCTTGTTCTCATATGTCTATATGCTTTTAAATGTGTATTATTGGTAACCCTTTGTGATCTGTGAGATTACAACATTGGTTCCGTTGCTGGTAGTACATGTCCGAGATGATCACAAGTAGATGATATCAGAGTAGGAAATTAAGAACTGGTGGGAGCGCAAGATAGCAAATTATTTGCAAAATTACACATGAAGAAATAAATTAACAACTGCTCAAGCAAAACAAAGACTCTTTACTGAAACCCATGAGAAGTTTGTAGAATCAGTACCCCAACTTTTGAAGAAACTTTTAGATGAAAAAACCAGAAGAAACTAAAGACCAACAACTTCTAGAGAAACTGATTCAAGGGGGAAGGACAAAATTGTCGAAGTGATTTGAAAAGATCACCGACGATTCTACGAGGAGCAAGCTATAGAAGAAAGAACTTCAGTAGAGACCATTAAGAAGAAATTCTATACAGACCTTACCGAGCAGTTCCTGTGCTCCTTGCCGACGTTGTTGTTCAAGTTCCTCATAGAAAAAGGAGTGGGTCATATTGTCAAACCTCATCCATTACTACGTGAACCACCACACAATTCCAACTGGGCGGAGAAACAAAAGAAGTGGGAGAAATTCATTGCCGAAAGAGAGTGGGAATATTTCCTAAGCAAGTAAACATAACTATCTGATATTTCTAAAGCATTGGGTAGGCTATGGGGGGGTAGCTGGTCATATGTCAGGGTAAAGTAGAGAGGATTCTAGTTGACTAGAAGAGATACCATCACCAACGATGAAAAGTTGGCCTAAATAGGAAATCAAACGGACAGTGACACATAAATGTATGGTGGATTTACAGAAAATAGAGAGACAGAAGAGGCTACAAAGAAGGGAAGAAAGAAGAGAAAGATCTATAGCACTGCAAAGAAGAATGATTGCTAGGGTGACAGACCAAGAAAGAAATCCGCCAGATTTGGGTCATGACCGACAGGAAGAAGGTGTCAATGAAGAAGCATCACCTATGTAAGAAGATTTGTGGATAGAGAAATGTGAAGCTCTCCAAATAGAAGTTCCCCAGGAGGTAAGACCTCTATCTCCAATGAATCCGAGTACCAAGATGCAAGCCATTCTGAAAGAAGATTTAAGACTAAGAGCTGGTGAGTTTGGTATATGGAGCCGACTAGACAACGAGGTAAACAATGATAGTAATCTACTTATCTGTCGACCAGAAGAAGGAAACTGGGTTACGCTTCAAGAATACCTGTCTAACCAAAGTATCCACTTACTTTACATGACACACAAAGGAGCACCCCCCTACCAAATACATCTTTGGAGAATACATAAAAATCAGACCGTCAGACAAATAATTGTAGTTGGACATCGACAGAAGAAGTCGACCTCGACCGACTACTTGTTGGAGAAAAAATGATAGATAAAACAACCGATGGGAATGAGAGTTCCGTCGACAATAGTTCTTCCCAAAGAAATAAACAAAACATCCCAATACCCCCACCACCACCCCCACCACTTCCACCTCCGGAAGAAGACAGCGACAGTGAATCCGACATGGGTCACAAATCAGCACATATCCCTCTATATGAGGGCGACAAATATCCCAACGACATTGGTTCATTTGCGAGTCGAGATAGGAGGAAAACCAAGTCACATATGAAGATATATAGATGGCACAATTCAATGGTGCCTTGAGGAAAAGAGAATTAACATGGTACATGACCTTTTCTAAAATAACCCCTCGAGCAACTAAAGCAGAATCAAAGTGCAATTCTTGTCGTTCTTTAAAACCCCATATGAAAAACATATGGCGGTTAAGAAATTAAAAACAACACCACAAAAGCCAACATAATCTGTCGACGACTACAACAAACACTAGAAAGACCTTATCCAACTCAATGATGTAATTGATGAAGAATTTTTAATTCAGTGGTTTCTTGCAGGCCTTTCATAGAAAATATGGCGGCATATAATCCTGGAGACATTCAAGAAATATGAATATGCGCTTACTGAAGCCTTACAAGTGGAAATGGATGAAGACTTCCCAGCATATCCCACGGATAACAGATTGGAAGAATAGCTTGAGATCATGTGAAAATATTTAAAAGAGATAAACCTTAAGATTCAGGACGTTTGGTGCATGAAATGCTCAACGTCCAGACACTCAAAAGATAACTGTTGACAGAATATCAGCTGACATGACGTTCGATTTGTGCAAACAAAGTGTTTTTGTGATATCTGCCAAGAAAATGGAGAACACACCACAAAATATTGCCCTTTTAACATGAAGAATGGAAAAGCATCTTGGTGTGCAATCTGTGAAACTAAAAATCATACCATCACCGACTGCCACCTAAACCTAAAAAATTGTCAAAATTACCAGGCAGGCTATCAGACGAACGTAGTTGCACAGAATAATGAGAATACTCAATATGAACAAAATAATCAAAGGTGTGATGGTTGTCGATATGAGCACCAGTTTGACAACTAACGTGGAGGATATGGAGGTCAAGGTCGATTCTCTGGGAATCGAGACAACCGACCACATTGGCCCACCCAATGTTTCACATGCTACAAAGAAGGACACTGATATGCAAACTGTCCATATAAGGATAAAACTGACTTAAAACTCTGTACTAGTTGTGGAGTAGGGGATCACTCATTGGAGGATTTCCCTACTATGATCGATAAAATTAATAAGAAGAAAAATGTTAAAGTCTTGTTGTGCGTACAAAAACATGATATTATCAATACAAAGAATTTGCATATAGTAACCTGACAAGGGACAAAAATTGGGGATGATAATCCACAAATAAGAAAAATAAAATAAAAGAATGATTATCCTAACCCAGTTAAACAAAAACAACTATATAAAGACGCAACGAATGTATTTAGAGAATTTGCTCGACAGGAAGAAGCTGACGATAATCAACAAAGCACAATAAAAGAATTAATACACTTGGTACAAAATGATAAAATGGTATCTCAATTCATTGACTTATTATATAAAATAAAACACAACAATAACACAGAAAAACAAACAAAAAAATATCTGCAGCCTAAACCAAAAAGATAAAAGTGATGTCGACCCACTTGTCCACATAGAAATTGAAGGATACCATGTACGACAAGTTGTGCTCGACTTCGGATCACAAGTAAACATAATGACTCAAGATACTTGGGAATAATTGGGTAGACCTCGACTATACAAGTCAGGGATATACTTGAAATTAGCCGATCAAGGCCTGATTGAACCTATTGGAGTCTGGGAAAATGTCGACATGACCATAAAAGGAATATCGACCAAAGTCGATTTTGAAATTATTGACCCTAAGGAAGGATCCATCTCCTTCCCAGTATTAGTAGGTCAACCTTGGGGAACAAAAATGAAAGCATTGATATCCTTAGACAAGGAAGGAATAAAAATAAAAGGGAATGGGAAAAAAGTCATAGTACCTATCCATCCATCCCAAGGAGAGCCTTGGATAGAACCTATGGATGAAGAAGTCGACATCCGACAACTATATTAGATTCAAAACAATGAGGACTACACAGAACCTAATGTCTATGGTGAACTTCATTTAGGGAATCAAGATTCAGTAGGATACAACTCAGACATAGAATTATATGATTGGGAAGTCGAGAATTACGAAACACAAGCAAGGGGATGCTAGACCATTCAAAAAGTACAAAAGAAACCAATCCTACAATGGTTTGTGGTGTCCATCATCCCAAAAATATTTGAAAAGAAAACCAGATAATATCCTACCCCGAAACCAACAAATGTAAATATCACACAAGTCCCAAGATATAAATAAACGGAATCACTAGCTATGCACATTGAACAAGTATCGAGGAACATTGGTGAACATGGCTGACTCCAAATTCTAGTGGAAACTTTCACAGGACAAGCTGCAAGATGGTGGGATACCCATCAATCAATATT
Organism: Pseudotsuga menziesii; assembly: GCA_001517045.1. NCBI lineage: Eukaryota > Viridiplantae > Streptophyta > Pinopsida > Pinales > Pinaceae > Pseudotsuga > Pseudotsuga menziesii. The sequence continues at coordinate 166,096 of LPNX010255708.1, forward strand.
GCAGACATGGAAAATAGCTTCAACATTCTTCATAGAAAGATTTGGAGGGAAAAATTTAACCAATCAAGCCCAAATACCTATGTTCATCCAAGGGCAGTATCTAGAAAACCACATAAAAACATGTGAGAAAGAATGGAAAAGACTTGGGTATAAGGATGAACGTACATGGCCACACCTGTTTCCATCACTTCTATCTGACTTACCAAACAAATGGTACAAAATGAAAGAAGCTCGAGGTGAAACATTCTTATGGCATGAACTAAGAGAGAATTTTATCAAAGATTTCAGCTTTATACCACAAGATGAAAACTTGATCGAAACTGCAAAACAAATCAAGGCAGTTTTAGAACCGACAGAGAACAAAACCCTAAAATATGACCGACCAACAGTAAAATGCAATAATATACAAATCGGGACAATACCACAGTCAACAAGATTACAGATGGAAAATGAAAATACGGAATGGAAAATCTTTAGATGGAAATCAAACCATGTTGAAACGACAAAACTAATTCACATAGTGCTCAAAGTTGAGACAACCGACAAAGAAGACACTGACTGAAGGACCGCAACAGACTTTCCCGCTACATTTTCACAGTTTAAAGAAGGGATTCGACTAATCAATGAAACAAAAGCACCTGAATGGCTAGATGCTAAAGTAAAAACTAAAGAAGTCAACATATCAACTGATGATCGACCAAAAATAGTAAAAATCGGAGACTACTGGAGTGAGGAACAAACAACAAAAATAGTAAACCTACTGAAAGAATTCCAAGATGTATTTGCTAGAGACTACAAGGATCTCAAAGTTCTGGTACATGAAATGGGTGAAATGAAGATTGAAATTAAACTTGATGTCCGACCAGTAAAGAAAAGACCATATAAACTAGCTCATAAATACAAAGAGATAGTCAAAAAGGAGATTTATAATATGATTGCAGCAGGAATTATCTACTCTAATGACCAATCATAATGGGCAAGTCTAATGGTTGTTCAACCAAAGAAACATGATCCAACGAAGCTAAGGATCTATGTCGACTTCTGAGAACTTATTAAAGTTACACTAACAGACCCATTTGCAACACCTTATGGTGATGAAATATTAAATGAGGTCACAAGACATGAATGCTACTAATTTACAAATGGATTCTCAAGTTATAACCAAGTACCAATAGCCGAAGAAGACTAGAAAAAGACAACATTCATATGTGAATTTGGCTCATTTGCTTACAGGGTTATGCCTTTTGGACTTAAAAATGCACCTGTACTATTTTCAAGAATTGTGGTCAAAACATTTCAGGAATACATTTACAAAATGATGGTAGTATATTTCGACGATTGGACAATATACTCTATGTTTAAAGATCATTGTAAATGGCTAAGGCTCATGTTGGAATGATTCCGACATATCCAGCTATCTCTAAACATCAAGAAGTGCATATTTCTAACCCCTATAGGGATACTATTAGGACACATTGTCTGTAAAGAGGGTATCAAGGTCGACTTTGCAAAAATAAAAATCATTCTCGACTTAAAACCACCAGTGACCCAAAAACAAGTCAGGGTACTACTCGGTCATACAGGATATTACAGAAAATTCATAAGATACTATTTAGATATGACATAGCCACTAGAAGAACTATTAAGAGAAGATCAGGAGTTCGAATGGACAGGAGAATGCAACATATCATTTGAAACGCTAAAAAGAAAACTAATCGAAGCACCCATTCTAATATTTCCAAACTAGTTGACCAAATTCCATGTACACATAGACCCATCAGGTCTGGCAATAGGAGCAATCCTAACTCAATCAGGAGAGAACGGAATGGACTACCCTATAGTTTACAGTAGCAGAAAATTAAATAAAGTAGAAAGAAACTATTTGGAATGGTATTCACACTACAGAAGTATCGACACTACCTACTAGCTAATCTGTTTATCTTTTATACCGACCACCAAGCACTAAAATACCTCGTAAATAAATCCTTACACCATGGGAGAATTTTTTGATGGCTACTTCTATTCCAAGAATTTGAATTCAAAGTCATTGCCAGACCAGGGAAGTTAAATGTCAGACATGACCACTTATCACGAATTGACACAGGAGAGGAATTGACAGGAGTCGAAGACGACTTACCAGATGCACATTTATTCAGAATAGAAGCAGTCCTGACAGAATTAGAGGAAATAACTCAGTTTTTAGAAGATGGACAAGCACCATAAGACATGAGTACGAAGAAGAAACAAATCTTAGCTATGAAAGTTGCATCATATAGCCTCATAAATGGATTCTTATATAAAATGGGCTTGGAAAACATCCTCAGAAGGTGTGTATTAGAACAAGAAAGAAATAATATTATGTATGAAGCACATTATGGACCTGCAGGAGGACATTTTCAAGCAGACACAATTGCCAAGAAAATGCAAAAGTCTGGGTTGTGGTGGCCAACACTTCACAAAGACTGTAAAAAATTTGTAAGCCAATGTGATAGATGTCAACATCTAGGTCGACCTCTTCCTAGTACAGAAATTCCCTTGATATCAGTAAACCCAAGTTTGACATTTGAAATTTGGGCTATTGACTTCATAGGACCATTTCCCATACCAACAAAAAGAACATGAGCAAGGTACATCATAACTATAGTTGAGTATGTAACCAAGTGGGCAGAGGCAGAACCCATCGACACATGTTCCAGCGAGATAGCTGCTAAGTTTATCTATGAAAATATCATTACCAGGTTTGGATGTCCAATAACCCTAATCAATGACCAAGGGTCACACTTTATTAATAAAACTATTAAACCACTAACATATCAGTTCCAAATTGACCATTTACGGAGTACAACTTACCACCCTCAATCGAATGGAGCAATTGAGGCATTCAACAAAACAGTAAAAAAATGATTAACAAAAATATGTAATATCAACAAAGACGATTGGGACAAAAAGATACCTGCAGTACTATGGGCGTATAGAACATCATACGAGCGCTCAACCGACCAAACATCGTTTCAACTAGTTTATGGACAAGAAGTAGTAGTTCCATTACATTTTTGACAACAGATACCTATTATCACAGATATTTTACATGTCTATGTTGAACAAGGAAGGAAGGACCAACTGATGCAATTAAGTAATCTTGAAGAACACCAACTGATCACTTTACAACATCAATAAATCTAGAAACAACTACAGAAGGCATGGCACGACTACAACATCAAAAAAAAAACTTGTCGATAGGGGACCTGGCATTACTATACAATAGTCGAGTAAAAGGGAAACCCAAAAAGCTACATATAGAATGGATGGGGCCCTACGTTGTCGAAGAAATTCATGCCAATGGATCAATCCGACTAAGGACGTTACAAGGCATAGTATTTCGGAAACTTGTTAATGGTGCCCGACTAAAGTGGTACAAAAACTAAAATAAATCTAAAAAAAAAAAAACATATAACGACCACAACGGTTAGAAAAAAACTATAAAAATGTGAAAATAAAAATCTAAAAAGCAAAACAGAACCAATATCCATCAAACAGGATGACAGGAAATCAACGCTTGAACAGCCAACATTACACCCACCGACAGACCACCCCAACCACTCACACGATCGACATTGACCAACGAACCTACAAGTCACATCACACCTTCATGACTATGAGTGCCAAAATCATATCACCATTAACACAAACTCAAGTGTTTGCGTTCGACCATCACTTCCGCCATTAATACACCCATTAACAAATACGTCGAACGCATCACCTATAAATACTGGACCACAAGAGGATCATTTACAGTATTTCAAACAGAGAGAGAAACTTATCAAACAAAAAACTGAGAACCAAGAACCCCGTGGTAAAGTCGAACAAAAATTCGACAAGATGGCACCAAAACAAACTAGAGTTGCATCCAAAACTAAGGAACTACAAACTGCTGAGACCCCATTATTAAGGAGACTAAGAAACATAAATAACGTTAAGGTTCAAGAGACCTCATGGGTGAAAACATGGACCGAGATCAAGGAATGGGCCTATGTCGACAAGAAACCAACTCCAACTGCATAAAAGGTAAACCACAGTACTATCATGAACTACATGAACACATCGTTCATGGAAAGTTTTGGAGGTACAAAGGAAACAATAGTTAAATTCATCATAAGTTGATACCACAACGGTAGATTCTACTTTGACAAGCCAATTGAGATATCTGGTGAAGTGATATACAAATTGACTGGGTTATCCAACCAAGGTGACCCAGTACTAATCGACATAAAATAAAGGCTGGTAGAGAAACTAACTGGATCACCATTGGGAAAGAACTCAAAGGGGTTAATGATTAGCCAAATACAAGCCCGAACACCACAAATTGTGGGTAAAATCATAGCAACGGGGTTTACACCCACAGGTCGATGAATTGAACTAAAACTAGATATGCTAGAGGCAATGGATACTATTGCAGACACAAGGAAATTATACAAATGGGCTAAGTATGTGGCTGACATGCTCAAAGGCATCTATAAAAAATGTCAAGAGTTGGGAGGGATTATAAGGTTCCCATCCCTTATAATATGGATAGTGATGTACTATTTTTGCGCTGTTGGGGACAAGCAATTTCAAGAACCCACACGATTCCATATGTGGAGATTCAAACCATTCACCCAGACTGAAACAATGAAGGAACTGGAAAATGTTAAGGTGATGTTGGAAAACTGGTTCCAATAGCTTAAAATTTAGATGACCAAATGGAGGGTTCCCCAGAACATCCGACAAAGTCTTCCCAAAACCATGCACATATAGCTAGAACTTGACAGCAGTTTGGTACATGTAGGGTGCCAATCCAAAATCAAAGACTCTTGACTACTATCCAACAGTTGAAGAGATATTCCGAGAGCTGGCTTGACAGTCTGGCACAAAACTGTCGATACAAGCAAAGGCCAAGGAGACAAACCTAGCAATAGAGGAGCCACTAACAGACCAAGAAAAAGAAGAATATTATGAACTCCAGTTATACATCAACACATTTTTGTCAGAGGAAACCCCAGTAGAAGACACCAGTTGACTGCAAATTACAATCATATCGCCGACAGCCCAAAGGAAAGGGGCACAAATAGAACAAGAGGTAACCAATCTAGCTGAAGAAAGCATCATCCCAACTCAACAACAAGGGGGAGGAAAAGGACCATGGGATGACATGGAAACTGAAAACCCCGAGTATGCTATAACAAAAGAAAACATCCGTAAGCTATCAAAGGAAATAACAGCTTCAAGAAAAAAGAGAAATATTTAGGAGCAGAAACAGGGGAAGGGGAAGCACAAGCTTATCATTGAAGAATCATCAAAAGATGAAGACGAATTAGTAGCCATGACAGTTGATATCATAGAAGACGCCGTAGTAAGAAAAATTCCGATGGAGGCACAATTCCAAAAATTTGTCGAAGTAGGAGCACAACAAGGTCCACCGAAAAAAGGTACAAAGCACAAATACCTCAAGAGCTGAAAATGTTGTCGATCTAGTGTCTACAGCCCCACCCCCATCCCCGACCAAAATCACACAGGAAACACTTCCAGAGCTCCCCTCAATAAGCTTGATCGACATATGCAAGAATGCTATGCTGGACACCTTGAAGGAGAGGTTCGACCAAGACAGAGACTTCCCGGCATACATTGAAAAACTGCCTATGTTACTCACCTCTATGCAAAAGATCACCACCAAAATGCCTTTGTTTGAAAATGGTGGCTCACGAAAGCCTACTCCTTCACAACCTAGCCAAATACCTCAAAAACTAAGGTCTATGGGGGTAATAAAATCCACATTTGTGAGGAACCTTGACATGACAACTCAATTCATCCCAAGTCATACCTCATCCTTCATCCCAACGGACCCCGAACCTCCTCCACTATCCAATGAACTGACAAGAAATGAGGAAGAAGAGAACATGGAAGAAATAAATCAAGAAATCGATGAACCGTTCTTCAACATTTTGGAAGGTTCATCCCCACAAATCGATGATCCAAAACCTGAACAAATACCCACCACTCTAATCACACCCGACCATTCACCATCACCATCAGCACCACCACCCCCGAACCCAGAACCTGCAACCGAACCAGCTGCATCTGAGCCACCTCTATATCAAACATAGGTACCAACATCTATATCTGGACCCTCTATACAAAATCCACTAGATACACACCCACCTATAGCACTCATCCCGCAACCCCAACCAGAAGTTCCCATAACTAATGCAGGCCGGCAACCAGATAACCCATTGCCAGAAAATATAACTCTCACAGGTACATAAGTACAGTAACAAGTAGAACACAAACATAAGAGAAAGAGAGATAGAAAGAGGAGAGACCATCAACCATAAGCGACAGTGGTTCACATCAACCAACTTGGGTCGACCACTGCATTCAATGCAACAAAACTGAGGGATGGAGAGTTGGGACAACTCTTGGAAACTATGGCCATTGAAGCAAATATAAGGAGCCAGAATAGATGCAAGGATCTCAATGACAATGAAAAGGAACAAGTCGAGTTCCCAAACAAATGCCAAAACCTTGCACAGTCTGTGATACCAGGACCAACAGAGGTTGACACCGACAAGCCGCTAGAGAAAGCGTATCAGCTGTTTGAAAGCATGGTGTCACCACTCCAAACAAAGATGCAAAACACAAGAGAAGAGAAAAAATAAGAAACAACTCGACTACTGATGCAGCAACACACAACCTTCTCCGAAGGTTACAAAGTGCTTCAAGATCACATGCCGGAGGAGTCGGTTATCACAGAAGGAGTACTACGAGACTGGCTTGCTTATTATGGGAAAGTATTCTAACAGACCCGACAGACATGACAGGACATCCAAGCACTGGAGAAGAGGAATAGCACAGAGGAAGCACTCATAATCACTATAGAGGATCAAATTGTGCTTGAAACAAACAAACTGCAGAAGCTCGAGCGACAAGCACACCAGTGGGTGTAGCAGGCAATTTCGAGCTTAGATAAGTTAGACATCATCTATCCACAAATGAAACGAATTATGGAGACAGTAGAAGAAAAAGACTAGTTTTGGGTCTCAACATGGAAAGGATAGCATACTTTTCCATTCAAGAGAAAATATCAACACTGTCAATCCTTACAACATTAACTATCGACATCCAGAAAATATTGCAAAGTTGGACAGAATTCCAACATCAGCTAACAGTGATGGTAGAAGCAATTGTGGAAGTATGTGTACAGAAAAGACCAACTATCAGACTTCACAGCCCATGAAAGTCAAAACACAGAAAAATAACTACTTGAGACAGGCAGTGCATTTTTTTAGGTACCTCCCTGTTTATTCGGGACGAAGAACAATTTTGTTCATGGGGGAGATTAGGAGGAGCTAGTCGACTAGCTGACTAAGTCGATCGACCAAATAATTAGAGATAAGGTCAGCCACTTAAGGCCGCGTCGGTTGAAAGAAATAACAGGTAATTATTTGTAACTATTTTGTAAATAATATATATTAGGATGTTGAGCCAGATGAGAATTGGGTTCATTTCTGTGTATTGTATGGAATCTTCTATTATAATATAATCTGTTATTCTTACACCCGTGTTCTTGTCTCTTGTTCTGATATGTCTATATGATTTTAAATTTGTATTATTGGTAACCCTTTATGATCTGTGATATTACAATAATAACCAAGCCTGTCCCAACTATAACATAACAGAAAAAAAAACTAAGCCAAACCAACAACTAACACACAAGAAATTTCATCGCCCAGCAGGCAAATCAAAACCAAATAGATACTCATCTTATTGAGGAGGGGGGTCATTGGTGGATGATGACTGAGGAGTGTTGTCAGGTTCCACAAGACTATCAAGCACATCTGTATCAATTTGATCCAAAAGGTGAAATCCCACCGCGCTCTCTTGTTTCCCCCTCCAGATGAGGGTCAGGGATTCCTAGATGCCATGGGTGATTTTCACCTTATCCTGAGTGTCCTGAGCCAGCAGAATCCTGATGGTCTAGAAAGGTTTTAACACCATAAGGAAGCCCTGGTGAGTCTCATACTCCCGAAGCAAATCTAGCTCCTTCATAACAATGTAGGCTTCGATGATCATCAGGGTCTCAGCCATATATTGGTCACCCCAATTGCAAGAGAGCTAATTTGTCTCTTCTTCAATGGTGGGGAGATCAGCTGATGTGCTAGGCGTCGACCTGCTAATCCCCTCCCCTCAACTACTACCCCTCTGATGGATATGAACTGTCCACTGTGGAGACATGATATCACAATACAAGATCTTGCTTTGAACAGAGAGAAGAAGAAACCAAACCAAATGGATGTCTCTACAAACCCCCTAGGGTGAATTTATAGGGAGGATTCCCATCATTCCCCAAACTGGATCTGTTGGCGAGCGCTTACCCTTCACCCTGGCCTCCTTCCTTAACTTCCATCTGTCATACTCTACCATATATTTCATCCTCTGCAAAAGATCAACATCCTCCTCATCCATTGATGTCCCTTTGATACAGAAATCTATGAAGTCCACCACCCTTGCAGTAACCAGTGTGGGAATCGTACCAAAGAGCCTGTTACAGAGAGAAATTCCTATGGCTTGGGGTACCACAATAGAAAAATTAACTCCAGAAATCAATCCTTCCATATATGCAAGAGAAACCAAACATCTAACTCTAAAGGATCTCAATTTGTACCTTATTCCGGACGATTGATGTAGATCCCTGTTGAGCTTTTCCACTCTCGCTTGTATAAGTAATTTGCTTCCTCAACATTCAGCAAACAAGACAAGCATGCTATATATAATTGTGTTATACCTACTCTTGCATATATAATCAATAACATATAAGCATTTAAAAGCATCCATAGATCAAATACTCATTTAAATACACATTATTGGACAGGAAAAGATATTTCTATTGATATAAAACATAGATTACAATAGTGACAACCTTTGTCGACACATCTGCGAATCGGAGAAACTGAGTCCTCCACCTGGGACTCCACCACTTCAATCCTCCATCTCTCGATAGCAATCTCACAAGAAAAGGAAATCTTGGGAAGAACAGAAAGTTCTCCAAGGGACAAAGGGATGCACACTCAAGTATAAGCTCCGGCAACAATGGACTATAGTTTTCTTGCTCTTCAATTCCTCCTCCTTTCAATGTATCCAAAGGGTTCCTTATATAGTGCTTCAATGGGGTAATGGAAGGTCAAATCCAATCAATCTAAAGGCATATGGAAGGCCAAGAGACAAGTGATTCGGATCCACATCAAGGAAAACTCCAAAACTATTTGGCCTTTTGCACACATCCCGATGTACGTGGGTTTAAGGGTCAAATCCATGTATATACGTGAGAATGGGTTTAAAAGTCATGTATATCAAATAAGACATGTTTTTAGGGATTATCTTGGAAACATCAAAGGTACAAAAATGGTCCATGGGGTCTAAAGAGTCTGCAGAGGGACAGGGAAGGCCATAAAAGTGTGATCAACCATGTGTGGTAAAATCAGTTGTAATAGATGCCCCTTATTGTGTGAGGTCAGAGGGGTTATACGATGGCCAAAATACATTATAATTCCATCTTAGAAGTGGAGTGATAAAGAACCCAGTGGAAGACCCAACCATCCAATCAGTACAACACAATGATCAAACTCTGTACATAACTGCAAGTAGATGTAGCAGTCCCAGATACATAGGAGTACAATGGCCATGAATAGGCATGATACAAAATAGGACATGTGTGGTCATCACCATGTACAATATAGATAGCTCAGAATCTCCATGATGAAAATATACAAAGGATCATGATATCCATGTAGGCTGAAGATATATAATGGATCATTATCTCCAAAATGGTAGGAAATATGTGACATATACTGGAATCAAGTCACAAGAACTGAAATCTCATGAACACTGGCACAATCAAGGAGGTAGCATAAATGAGATGCCACCAGTTTGGAAGGTCTTCTACACAACCTACTATGAGTACATGTCCTACTATGTGAATAGAGGTATCAAGGTCGAACAAAGTAGTCCATCGTCTAATTACCGGTCATTGATGTATACCGTTAACAGACGCGAGATCACCCACCGATAATGAAAATGGGAATCAAGGTACTAGAGTGCAAACTAACAAGTGTGAATAAATGTGTTGAGGTTGAACACTTGAGAGAATCCATCGATCAGTGGACATTGATGTATTCCCAAAAATTGTCAATGGCGAGAGAACCTGCCACTGATGATTGGAAGTCTCAAGGCACTAAAAAATGACTCTAGATTCCTATCCCAGAATAAATGATATGAAGTCGATGGGATGACTCGATATACCAAACTGGGACATCTCTGTGACACAGGAGGCATCGACAGAGGATCCATAGGGACTGGAAGCTTAACCAGTCAGTGGAGATAAACTCAGAAAAATGAGTACAGCTCCTAAAGTCAAAATATTAACCCAACCAACAGATGTGATATATAGTGCTCTGTTCAAAGGAGACATGACTCGACTGCTGCCAAAGATAACATCTTTTCTTATCCGGCTTTTTGGTTTTTTGATTTTTGATTTGGACTTTTTCAAATATTTTGAAAAGCTTGAAAAAGAATAAAAGTGCTTTATAGTTACAGACTAGGAGGAGACGAGTGTCAATGGGAAAGAAAACTATTTCCAAGCAGTAGAACATACCTATACTCAATGAAAGGACACATCTGTAGGATAATGACACTCGGGGGAAAGTCCCCTCTCAGTAAAAATGGGGAATCAAGATGCAAAGGATATGTAAAATGGCTCTGCATGGCTAGAAATGAGACAAGCTTGGGCTATATGGCTGATAATCAAAGTCAAGGAATCCGGCATCATTAGAGAGAATTTGAGGTCAAAAATGGGCCTCAAAAGGACCAAAATGTACTATAAAACCCAACCAATTACATTCTAGTAGATGACATCATCCCCCATGGTTGAGGTGGCATTGAATGAGTTAAGAATGCTTATTTGTCACATTTTCTATGGTGGATGAAAATCCATAGTTAACCAAGGTAGTGGTACAAGTACTTTTAAGTCATAAAGTGAAGTACTCACAATAAAAGTCGTTTCACACTTTCTCATAAAATAATATTATTGTTATTTTCAAGTAAAGTACTCACAATTTACTTTCTCATAAAATAATATTATTTTCATTTTCAAGTAAAGTACTCATAATTCATAAAAAGTCTTTTCACATTTTTTTATAAAATAATATATTGCCATTTTCATGTTTTTTAATTTTAAATTATATATTCACTCAATTGTATTTAATATCATAATGTCAAACTAATATATATATATATATATATATATATATATGATAATCTTGTACTTTTAAAATAAATTAAATTCATGAATGATATTTATATGAAAAAAATATGTTAGTTATGCTTATAAATTAAATTCATTTTTGTTTAATTTTATTTACAAGTTCAAGAGAAATAAATGTTAAAGGATAATAAATTTTTTGGGAATTTACAATGAATCTTAGTCACATCATTCTAGAGTTATTTTATTAATTTTATTTATAGTCAATTTAGAAAAGTAACTCAACCATGGTTATTTATATTGTGCATAAAAAATAGTGTAGGAGGTGAGTTGTCATATATACCTACCCCATAAAACCCCAAACTCATGATATTTTAATATATCTTATATTTTTGTAGTACATCTCTTAGGAGGCCCATTTTTGACCTCAAATTCTCTCTAATGAAGGCTCAATGAGGCAGGAAAAACTCATGATAATGCAATTACAACTTTACATTTACAAGGGAGTCCCGGGGAAATGCCAGCATAAAGTTCAAGAGGAGTATGAGGCTCTTGCTCAAGGACATGGTGGACTAAAAGGGACTCCCATACCTAAGAGAGGACTCACAGCATGGGTAGGGGAGTTAACTAGGACACCCATGTATAAGAAACCTCTACCATTCACATAATATCACTTCTAACAACAGCATGAAGGTTTTGTGATACCATGGAATGGGTTCATACCTAAGGTTAATATGGAATGGTCATAAGGCAATGCATAAGTGCAAGAGGATGTGAAATCGCAACCTATATGCCATTTCAGACATAATACTTGTGATAGTAACGAACGGGTCGAAACCTCGGAGAGAGTGTACAGAAACTGGACCCTACATGACAACCATATTAGTCCAAAACAACCCAAAATTGTCAATAAAGAATCCAAACTATAGGATATAGGGATGAATGATCATGACAACTGCACCCAAAGGAAACAATGCGGTGAACGATGAGACATAAAAAGGAAACTAAGGTGTAGATCCAATGTTCACGCATCCACTACCACCCCCATGAGGGTGACCACTAGTGTAAATACCGAGCAAAAAGGAATAAAAATCCTCTACAAATGGAGTGGAGGATGGAATATGACCATTCCCAAATCTATGAGCACGGTAAGGGGCTGTGATGCCAGGGTCCGTACTAGGACCAAGGACGGGTGATAGGATACCAGGCATGCCAGAAATAAAAGGACCTGAACTCAAGAGATCATAAATATAATCAAGTAACCATGATCCCAAAGGCCAGCTAGCGCACAAAGAACACACTCCTAAGAAAATCTACAACCAAAATACAAGCAATCCAAGGGGAGGATATGTGAGCTCCTAAATGCAATAGGTATGTCTCGCCTAGGAGAGGCTCGAAACTCCCATACACTACAAGTAGAGGTATGTAACCAATTATAGTGGCTCTCAGATTCAACGCATAAAGTGACTATGCTGTCCAACCTCTACTTAGCTGGGACACCTAGAGAATAACCTCTGCAAGTACCCCCTATGATACCTAGGTAAGGAAACTAAGGTCACCTCAATATAATCAATGCTCAGGCAGACATTCGTAGGTGGGGTTGACCGTATGGGTAGGGTAGAAAAGCCTTAAACTCTCGAAAGAGCCCCCAGATATGAATACAATCATGGAAATATCTCCGGTGCTACTCAGTTGTGACCAGGGGTCATCACAATCAATAACCACTCACACTGCCTCGTGCTTAACTCCCTTGTAAGAGGAGGATCATGAGAAACACTAATTATACCAAGGAATTTCACACTCTCACCTAAACAAACACATACATGTTTCGTTTAGTGGTCTTGGATAATTAACCCGCAATGAACTATTCCAAGACCCTAAAACCTATTCTTGTTGGTGCACCCTATAAAAGAAAAGAGTGTAATTCATTTTATTATGTGTTGATTTTTATTGGCTGTAATTACTCAAAAGGAAATGATTGTGCAACTAATGAAGTTATGACTCAGCAGTGAAGTAAATATGTGCACCATAAAAAACAATGCTAAGTGCAATATTTGTCAAATGAAAAATAGGGTATGCCACTACATGATATGCATAAATATATATTCCTTTCCAAATGCCAATGCAATCCTTCCTATATGAAATCCTAAATAAAACTCTCATCCAAGCAATCCAATGCAAGTACCTCCTCAAATCCATATGAAAAAAATGCAACTATTTTGTATTTTTCAATCTAAAAGAATGAAAAATGCAATAAAAGTCATCTAAAACTCTTAGTCTCTGTAGCAAGTATAAAACACAAGCCCAGGAAGACACCGAGACGAAAAAGAGTAATGCACTAATGGAAAAACAAAAAGGATAAATGAATAAAACTAATTTGAAAGAAAAATCAATGAAAAAGTGGTTTCTGGTCACAAAAGAAGCATCCAACAGACAACATCAGACCCAAGGAAGACCCAACCACACTTACAACCCACCCAACAACTTCCTACAACATCAAACTCACCAAAAGGGAGGACGTACGCGACTGTTTAAAGAACAGATTCGTATATATGTGACTTTTGGCCAAAAAGCTGCATGTATACATGTATTTTGGCCAAAAACCTGTGTGTATACATGACTTTTGGACAAAAATCTGCGTATGTACACGACTTTTGTCCAAAAACCTACGTATACAGAGAAGATAGTGGTAAAAAGCAGCCCAAGGGTGAAACCAATATAGGGGAGTGTCAATGGATGAACATACTATAAAGTGCAACACAGAAACAAGGAGAAACAAAGAGCAAGTCAATAATATCAAGCACATTGTGCCCCTAAACCCTAAAGACAAACAAGGAACGTCCCCAGCAGAGTCGCCAATTCTGTTACGGAGAGAAATTCCTATGGCTTGGGGTACCAAAACAAATATATTAACTCCAGAAATCAATCCTTCCCTATATGCAAGAGAAACCAAACATCTAACACTAAAGGATCTCGATTCGTACCTTATTCCAGACAGTTGATGTAGATCACCGTTGAGCTTTTCCACTCTTGCTTGTATAAGTAATTTGCTTCCTCAATATTCAACAAACAAGACAATCATGCTATATATAATTTTGTTAGACCTACTCTAGCATATATAATCAATAACATATAAGCATTTAAAATCATCCATGGATCAAATACTCATTTAAATACACATTATTGGACAAGAAAATATATTTCTATTGATATAAAATAGAGATTACAATAGTGACAACCTCTGTTGGCATGTCTGCAAATCAGAGAAACTGAGTCCTCCACCTGGGCCTCCACCACTTCAATCCTCCATCTCTCGATAGCAAGCTCACAAGCAAAGGAAAGCTTGGGAAGAACACAAAGTGCTCCAAGGGACAAAGGGATGCAGACTCAAGTATAAGCTCTGGAAACAATGGACTATAGTTTTCTTGCTCTTCAATTCCTCCTCCTTTCAATGTATCCAAAGGGTTCCTTATATAGTGCTTCAATGGGGTAATGGAAAGTCAAATATGAGTGATCTCAAGGCATATGGAAGGCCAAGAGACAAGTGATTTGGATCCACATCAAGGAAAACTCCAAAACTATTTGGCCTTTTGCACACATCTCGATGTATGCGGGTTTAAGGGTCAAATCCACGTATATACACGAGAATGGGGTTAAACGTCATGTATATCAAATAAGACATGTTTTTAGGGATGATCTTGGAAACATCAAACGTACAAAAATGGTCCATGGGGTCTAAAGAGTCTGCAGAGGGATAGTGAAGGCCATAAAAGTGTGATCCACCATGTGTGGTAAAATCAGCTGTAAGAGAGCCCGCAGGCCTACCTCCTCTTAATTGCTTCACACGGATCAACCATCAAATTGATCCTTATAATTAATAGGCTATGAAATCTCATTAAGAACATTCTATATTGCAAATGTGTCTTCTACATTGGCCACCTGCTTTGTACCACAACCATGTGTCTATGCGTAGGGCTCATCATCCCCATCTGGTGATGGGGATATCTCGCAACTTTCCAAATATTCCACATGGATGATGAAGGGACGACTGCTGAGAGTAGATATGATGGGTGACAAGGTTTGTAGTGGATTGGTCCAACAGTTGTCCATCAACTACTTTGGGATGAGTTGTAACTGGAGGTTACCTTCTTTGATCGTACTGTCCAGATAATCCTGCACCAATGTTTTGCATCGATCCCATATCAGGATTTTTTTGTTATCGCCAAGCTCTTTTTCATGGAAAGAGTTACAGTTCCCTACTCCTTCATTTAATTCCAAAGAATCTACCAGCTTATTTCCTGATCTTCTAACATGAGAGAATTGGATGGCTGAGGGACCTACAAGAATCCTTTCGAGCTCTGAGAGGTAGCCTTCCCATCTCCAATTCTTTGAAACCTGGGAGGTGGTGGCACCATGTTGGAGCTTTGGGGAAATTTTAATAATAACCTAAGAGTATCCTTCCACCAGTAGCGGGGTGTTCTCCTTAATCAAGGCCCAAGAAATACCATTAATAAGGCCCTCCAGTTCTGCCATGTTATTAATACTGTTGCCAATGGATCCCCAAAGAATGCTGAGAATGTTTCCTACAGAATTCTTTAAAGTGCCTCCAAAACCTGCTAGACCAGGATTTCCTTTGGTCGCTTCATCAAAACTGAGTTTGAAGGAGCCCGCAAGCGGACGAAGCCAAGAGTTCATGTTGTTCATGGTTTTTGGCAATGCCCCAGACCTCACGTTGTTAACAGGTAATTCAAAAATCCCAAGTTCATAAAGTATAATTATTTCATTCTCCTCGGTTGTAAAGCCTTTGTGTGACCAATGAATTAATTTTATCATTTCCTTTAGGTGAGCTCTTCTGGGTATGTTTTCAAAAATTCGACGATTGTGGGTTTTCCATAGTTCCCAGATAGTGAATCCTGGGAGGATCTCCCACAACCTGTTTACAATATTATTTTTGAATGCCTTCTTGGTCCATTATGCAATGGTTACGTTTGACCTTCCTTTGTGTTTATGGATTTTTTTTAAAATAGTCGATCCTTTTTACCATATGTCATCCACCACCAGGTAGTCATCTAGAAGATTATTGATGGATTCGTTATTTTCCTCACACATGCAGCATCTTGAGGGACCATTGATTCCCCTAGTATCGATGTTTTCCTAGGTCAGAATGCAGTTCTTGAGCATGAGGCAGCTAAAATCCGCCACCTTTGGCCACATATTTTTTCCCATATTTTTTCCCATTTGGCCTCCTTTTCCAGATTGAAGGATTCCATCATTAGAGCTAAGGATTATTTTGAATTGAAATTTCATATGTTGTATTACCCCCATCTAAGTTTGTCTGGACCATCATTCCTAGAGACCTTTCTGGAATAGATCTCCACAAAGAACTCATCCACATTCTCCCCAGAGCTTGAGATTGCCACTATTTCTTCTCTTTCCAGGACTTGAAGAGTTAGTCCTTATTGCTGAGATCCTAGAATTCCGCCACCATTCTCAGAGGATGGTTTTGAAGATAGGAGATGTGTTGATGTATTTGTAACTTCGGAATGTATTCATTTATGTATCTTATGTCTTGTAACTTGATGTTTATTTTGGGATGTATCTATTATGTAATTGAGTCATGTTGTCATGCCCCGATGTTCTGATTGGAAGGATCTATTATGTAAACAAGTCATGTCAAGTCATAGTGAGTAACCCTCCGATTGTATAAGGGTTAAAGTCCCCGCAGTTCTGGGGTGCTAGGGTTATTAGACTCTCCTAGTAGAGGTCAGCCCTAGTAGGGTTTTAGTCATGCTGGGATTAGTATAAATAGAGAACTCGAGTCTCTATTTATCATACAACTCATCCACACTCAAGTGTAGCGCATAGTTGAGGAAGGAGAAGACACTGGGGCTAGAGAAGAAGAAGATTACTACTCTCAGGATATCACTTACTGTTTTGGGATTTTCTATTTTGGTGTTGATTCTATCTCTGAGGAATTTGCGGGGTTTTCTCCTTTATGGTTTCCCCGAGGAAAAACACTATGTTCATTGTCTCTTGTATATGATTGTTGTGCTTCTTATTCTCTCAATTAAAGATCCTAATAATGCTAGATTAATGCTGGAAAACTAACATGGAATCAGATCTAACCTAAGAAGAAGACACTGTGCAACTGTGGGAACTAGGGATTCCTAGATTGTGGATCTTACTCCATAGATTTTCAGCAAAAGTAAGGTGGAATAACTCTCCTCCTTAGGGCGCATCTTTCTGTCGAAGCTGAATCCAATTCTGAGGTTTTTCAGTTTTGAACCTGTCACTGCTACTAGAGATTATGGATTTTCACAGAAGAGGAATTTTTCAGTGAGCCCAGGCCTAGATTGATCTCCTCCCCAAAATCGAAGTTAGGGACAAATTTCAAGGCATTTGGGTAGATAGAACTCCGCAAAAGCGAAACCCTAATTTGCTCCTAATCCGGTACTGCAGGATTTCATCTCAAGTTTCAGATCCGACATCTTGAACCTGGTAAGATCTAAAATATTTTTTATTTCCATTTGAGGTTCTCAGTTAAGATGTCTCATCATACCAAGCTTGATGAAAAGCTTGAGGGAGCTGATAACTTCAGAGCCCGGAAGTATAGGATCTCCCTGGTCCTAGAAGAAAATGAGTTAGACTCCTATATCCATGAGGAGGTTCCAGTTCCAGAGGGAGATGAGGAAAAAGCCTTACATAAGAAGAATATGGTTATGGCAAAGAGGATCATTGCTGATTCTATCAAGGATCACCTTATCCCACAGGTGTCCTCTCTCAAAACACCTAAAGCTATGTTTGATGCCCTAACCAAATTGTTTGAAGGGAAGAACATAAACCAGAAGATGAATTTGAGAAATCAACTGAAGAATGTGAAGATCCAGAATGTAGAGACCATCCATTATTAATTCACAAGGGTTTCTCAGATAAAGGAACAATTGGAAGCAGTAGATGAAGAAGTGGAGAATGCATAAATTGTGATGACCACCTTGAATGGTCTCCCTAGGACATGGGACTCCTTCATTCAAGGGATATGTGCTAGAAAGAAGTTAATCAAGTTTAGTAGACTGTGGGAAGAATGTTCCCAAGAAGAAGCTCGGATAGCAGCTCAATAAGAGAAGATGGGAAGTGAAGATCAAGCTCTCATAGTACAATCCAAGAAATCCAGATCCAGCCATCATAGAAGTAAGTACTCTCATCACAGGAATAACTCTAGAAAGCCTAGAGATAAGTCTAAGTTCATTTGCTATACATGTGATGAAAAATGACACTTTGCTAGAGATTGTCCTAAGAACAAAAGTAGTCCTCACAAGAAGAAGGGAAGCAAAAGAAGACATCATGCTCATGCTACAGAGGATGATGAACCATCCAAGAAGAGATCCAGCTATGAAAGTGAAGATTCTTCAAGTGAGGATAAATATGTTTTGATTTCCGCTCTCACAGGAAACATTGCTCATGGAAGTGATGATTGGATTATTGATAGTGGGGCCTCCAAACATATGACTGGATTCAAGGAATCCTTTGTGAAGCTCTCAGAACATGAATCACCTCACAAGGTGAAGCTAGGAGATGAGTACCAATATCCAATAAAATGTAGTGGGGAATATTCCTATAAACTAGACTTTGGTAAGTCTCTAACAATGAAGGAAGTATTGTTTGTACCAGGACTCAAGAAGAACCTTCTCTCCATATCAGCATTGGATGCAAAAGGAATGAGGGTTGCATTCATAGATGGTCAAATCATCATGTGGCCAAAAGGAAAGACTATTGATGATGCAATAGTGATTGGTGAACAAGAAGGAGGTTTGTACAAATTGAAGGGCCATCTAGAACAAGCTTTGGTCCATGACATAGTAGATATGAGTGAACTTTGGCATATAAGGCTTGCACATGTGCATTACAGAGCACTACCTCTTGCAAGCAAAGCTATTGAAGGTCTTCTAGAAATACAAGCAAAACATGATGGGGTCTGCAAAGGATGTGCAAAAGGAAATAATACAAAGAAGATATTTCCAAGAAGTGAAAGCAAAGCAAAAGGAATCTTGGAAATCATCCACTCCGATGTATGCGGTCCGATGTTATCAAACTCATTAAGCGGGTATGCATATTATGTTCCTTTTATTGATTTTTTTTCTAGGAAGACATGGGTTTACTTCATGAAGCATAAAGATGAAGTATTCATCAAATTCAAGGAATTCAAAGCCTTGATCGAGAATCACACTAAAAAGAAGATCAAGACCTTTTGATCAGATAATGGCGAAGAATTCACTTCAAATGAATTCAAAGAACTATGTAAAGATTCAGGGATTAAGAGGGAGTTTTCCACTCCTTATAATCCACAATAGAATGGGATTGTGGGATGGAAGAACAGAAATACCATGGAAGCTGCTACAGCAATGCTTCATGATCAAGATCTTCTTATGCATGTTTGGGCAGAAGCTGCTAGACAATCGGTGTATGTATAGAATCGTACTCCACATAGAGCACTTGAGAATAAGACTCCTGAAGAAGTATTCTCTGGCAAGAAACCAAAAAGTCAGCCATCTCAGAATATTCAGCTGTCCTGTGTACATACACATTCCAAAAGAGAAGAGAACAAAATTATATCCTTCAGGAAATAAGGGTATATTTGTGGGATACTCTGAAAGCTTGAAGGATTACAGAATCTATTTCCTAGGATACAAGAAGATTGACATCAGCAAGGATGTGATATTTGATGAAGACAAAGCTTACAACAAATCCAGAAAGAAACCTGCTGAAGAACCTGAAGAAGAAGAAGAACTTAGAATTCATGACACAACCATGAATGAAGAAATTCAAGAAGAAGATTGAGAATTTGAAGAACCACAAAGACCTATAGATCCACCTCTGGAGAAGAATCCTCACAAGAGAAAACCTGCTTGGGTACGAGAAATTATCCAAGGTGCAGAAAGATATGGGGCTCCAAAAGAGAATCATAGAGAAAGAAAGAGAACTAGATCCTGTTTTGGGTATGTAGCTTTACTATGTGATTTCATTGATAAAGAACCTTCCAATTATGAAGAAGCGGCAGAACGAAAAGAATGGAAGGATGCTATGATCGAAGAGTATCATTCAATCATGAAGAATGATGTTTGGGATGTTGTCCCAATACCAAAAGAGAATTCAGTTGTAACTTCCAAATGGATCTACAAGATCAAGCATGCTGCAGACGATAGCATTGAAAAATATAAGGCAAGATTTGTGGCTCGAGGTTTCTCTCAGAAAGAAGGAATAGATTATGAAGAAACCTTTGCACCTGTAGCTAGAAACACTTCCATTAGATCAGTACTTGCTCTGGCTACAATGATGAAATGGAAGATACACCGGATGGATGTCAAGTCTACTTTCTTGAATGGTGTAGTGGAAGAGGAAGTGTATGTGGAGCAGCCACTCAGTTTTGAGACACATGACAGGGAGTCTCATGTGTATAGATTGAAGAAATCCCTGTACAGATTGAAATAGACACCCATGACCTAGTACGGTAGAATTGACAACTTTCTATCCAGTTTGGGCTTTACCAAGAGTAAAGCAGATTCCAACCTTTACTACAAGGTTGAGGATGGCAACCTAGTGATGCTTCTACTATATGTAGATGATCTATTTGTGATAGGTATGGATGGGTTGATTGCTGATATGAAGAGAAAGCTTGCTACCGAGTTCAAGATGAAGGACTTGGGTATGATGCATTACTTTCTAGGTATGGAGGTGTGGCAGAGCTCAGATGGAATCTTCCTTGGACAAGGGAAGTATGTAGTAGAGATCCTAAAGAGATTTGGGATGATGGACTGCAAGACTATGGCCACACCTATGGCACCGAACCTGAAGCTATTGAGTGATGCTTCATCAGAGACAGTTGATGCCACGATGTATCGTTAGATGATTGGGTCCTTGATGTACCTGACGAACACGAGACCAGACATTTCCTTTGCTGTGAACACCTTGAGCCAGTTCTTGACAGATCCAAGAAACGTTCACTTGATTACTGCAAAGAATATTCTGAGGTACCTGAGGGTTACAATTGATTATGGGCTCAAGTACGATGTGATTTAGAATATTAACCTGGAGGGTTATGTTGATTCAGATTGGGCAGGCAGTTCCATTGATAGGAAGAGCACTTCAGGATGTTGCTTTAGTATGGGATCAGGTGTGATCTCTTGGTTTAGCATGAAGCAATCCTGTGTGGCACTGAGTACAACTGAAGCAGAGTATGTCATAGCTTGTTCATCTAGTTGTGAGGCAGTATGGCTACGGAAGCTACTGTCTGATATATTTGATCTCCAATTGGATGCTACTTGTATACATTGTGACAACCAGATTTGCGTGAAGTTGTCAGAGAATCCAGTGTTTCGTGACAAGTCAAAGCATATCGAGATCAAGTATCACTATATCAGAGATATGGTGCAGAAGGGAGCAGTGATGCTCCAGTATGTTGCAATGGAGGAACATATAGCTGATGTATTGACGCAGCCATTGGCTAGGATAAAGTTCAAGTACTTCAAGGAGAATCTTGGTGTTCTCCAGATCGAGGTTTCCTCCAAGAGAAAGTGATTAGACCCATAGACATTCTAACATGGTGAGAGGATTGGTTCCTTCCATGGTGAGAGGATTGGTTCCTTCCATGATTAGATGTAAGGGCTGAGCCATTCTGTCATGGTGAGAGGATTGGTTCCTTCCATGTCAGATATGAGTGCTGGCCATTCTTTCGAGGAGGACAGATGTAAGGACAACTGCCATTCTAGGAATGGAGGCACCTGGTCAGTTACCAGGAAAACTCAGTCTAGGTCTAAGAAGCCATTCGAATGTGACAAAGGGATGTGTTCCCACTTGATTAGATGTAAGGGTTGAACCATTCTGTCATGGCTAAAGGATTAGATTCCTTCCATGTCATATGTGAGTGTTGGCCATTATGTCGAGTAGGATAGATGTAAGGGCAACTGTCATTCTGGGAATGGAGGCACCTGGTCAGTTACCAGGTAGCTCAATCTGGGACTGAGGGCCATTCTGATGCGATGGTAGGATTAGTTCCTCCATGATCAGATGTGAGTGCATGCCCTTTTTGATGCGATGCTTCATGCATGGTCAGAATGTAAGTGCATATCCTTTTCAACAAGATGAGTTTGGATATAAGTGCTGAGCCATTCTGGCACGATGTGTTTACACATGGTCAGATGTGAGTGTTGTGCCTTTCTGACAAGATGGGGTTGGATGTAATTGCAGATCCTTTTCGATGCGATGTGATTGGACATGATTGAATATAAGTGCTGAGCCTTTCTGACATCATGAGGTCAGATGTGAGTGTTGGGCCTTTCTGACAAAATGAGGTCAGATGTGAGTGCTGGGCCTTTCTAACAAGATGAGGTCAGATGTGAGTGTTGGGTGTGCCTTTTTGATAGGATTTGGTCAGATGTAAGAGCTGGGTGGGCCATTCTGACTTAAGTGTCAGATATAAGTGCTGATGAAGACCTACATGAAAGGTAGGCCTACAGGATTGACTTTGTATAACTTCCTGTGATGAGAAGAATTGAGATAGCACCATTATGAGATAGCAAATGATGATGATCCAGATCAAGTGATCTAGATGGGATGATCCATAGTTGATGATGATCTAGATCAAGTGAAAATATAGTTGTGATGATGATCCAGACTCGACGATCTAGATCAAGTGATCCATATGAGATGATCCAGACTTGATGATGATCCAGATTGAGTGATGATCCAACAATGATGAGGCAGTAGTCATGATGATGCATATCCTATGACGAAGAGAAAGAAGATGACTTGAAGACTCAATGATGAAGAAGACTTGAAGAAAAAGAATAAGACTCAAAGATGAAGAATACTTGAAGATAGCGAGATGATTTAGTTGATGCAGAGAAGAAGATCAGTGTTGAAAATTGTGTCGAAAGAATACCTTCTTAGTTAAGAGGAAGTGTTGATGTATTTGTAACTTTGGAATGTATTCATCTATATATCTTATGTCTTGTAACCTGATGTTTATTCCGGGATGTATCTATTATGTAATTGATTCATGTTGTCATGCCCCGATGTTCCGATCGGGAGGATCTATTATGTAAACAAGTCATGTCAATTCATAGTGAGTAACCCTCCGATTGTCTAAGGGTTAAAGTCCCTGGAGTTCTGGGGCACTAGGGTTATTAGACTCTCCTAGTAGAGGTCGGCCCTAGTATGGTTTTAGTCATGCTGGGATTAGTATAAATAGAGAACTGGAATCTCTATTTATCATACAACTCATCCACACTCAAGTGTAGCGCATAGTTGAGGAAGGAGAAGGCACTGGGGCTAGAGAAGAAGAAGATTACTGCTGTCGAGATATCACTTACTGTTTTGGGATTTTCTATTTTCATGCTAATTCTATCTCTGAGTAAGTTGCAGGGTTTTCTCCTTTATGGTTTCCCTGAGGAAAAGCACTGTGTTCATTGTCTCTTGTGTTTGATTGCTGTGCTTGTTATTCTCTCAGTTAAAGATCCTAATAATGCTAGATTGATGCTGAAAAACTAACAAGATGAGGATTTGAAAGTCCTCCCTTATGGTGATTCTCGGTTTTTGGTTCCAGGAATCACTATCAAACCTAGCCGTCCTTCCATCTTGAACTTCCTAGAAGTTGTGCTTCTGAACAAGCCACCTATTTTTCTGGGCCCACTTCTAAATGCTAGATCCCAGAATGTTTTCTCCAAAATGGACCAGGGATTGTTTAGTCCATAGTGGGGCATATTTCAGGTGCCATAGTTTGTCCCATGGTTCTTCTTCATAATTGATCCATCTCCACCATATTTTATCACTCATTACCTTGTTGCTATCAAGAGGATCATGGATCCCTAGGCCTCCAACTCCCTTAGGAGTGCATATGGTTTTCCAATCTACCAGTGGCCACTTCCTATGCCCTTCCAATCGCCCCTAAAGGAAATTTTGTTGGATGTTTCTGATTTGTTTGATAACTGATTTCGTGGTGGCCAAACCGAGAAGAGATATAAACACATTTCCTAAAGAACCTCTTTAACTAGGGTGAGTCTACATCGAAAAGTTGAGAGCTCTGAAGGTCCATAGGTTGAACTTCTATTTGATTTTATCCAACATTTCTTTCCAGGAAATTTTTCTAATGGTTGATTTAGATAAAGGTTCTCCCAAGTATTTTGATGGAATCCTTCCTTCTGAAAACTCCAGAATTCTGAGAATGTTCCTTTTGGTAATTTTCAGAATATTGAAAAAATAGGTCTAGGATTTTTCCTTGTTGATCTCTAAGACACTTGATTTTAGGAAGGTATCCAGACTGTCTTTGATGCCTTGAGCCTCCTGAACCGAGGAAGGTCCCATGAGCATATTATCATCCACAAACTGTTGGTGGGTTTGAGTTTCCATCCCTACAGTGAGTGATAATCCTTGGATCTTATTCTCATATATTCTTTTTTTAAGGAGTCTTTTGAGTCCTTTGTCCTCAATGATGAATAGTAAGGGGGAGAGGTACCCCCCTGACTTATTCCTATGGAGGTATTGAAAGGGGATGAGGGACAACCATTGATAAATATTGAGAAGAATGCCGATGAAACCAAATTCATGAGCCAATTATTCCATTCCTCTGAAAATCCAAAATCGCTGAGAATTCCTGCCAAAAAATTCTAATTCAGCTTATCATTAGATTTTGATAGATCCAGTTTTAAGAGCATACCTGGAGTTTTCATGGTTTTTAGCGAATGCATCATTTTGTGGACCAGGATAATGCCATTCAGAATTTTCCTGCCTTCCACAAACCCTTCCTGTTCAGGGGATATGATAAGAGGAAACACAGGGCGCAGGTGGTTAGCCATTACCTTGGATATGATTTTGTACATAACATTACACAGAGCAATTGGTATGAGTTTTCCTGGTTCCTTAGTTCCATTTTATTTGGGGATGAGTGTTAGGACGTGGAGTTAATAGCTCTTAGAATTTTTTTGGTCCTCTTGGAATATTCCAACAGAGCCAATACTTCCTCCTTTAGCCAGTCCCAACAAGCATGGAAGAAGTTCAATGTGAACCCATCCAGCCCAGCATGGGTTTTCCCATGATAGCGGCATCAACCTCCTCCATCTCAATGGGTTTTCCTAGCATGTGGTTACGATCAACCGATAGAGGTTATTACATCTATTAGATCAAGGGTATCAATTAAATCATTGAAGAGAACACTTGCAGGTTTTAGGTTCTGTATACCACCTTTTTTCTCTTCAATATTCTTGATCAGGTTGAAATCTCTGCCAAGGATACATGGTTTGTCTTCAGTAGTCTTCTTGATAAAAGAAATCAAGTCCAGGAAGGACAATTTATGCTCTGCCCTAGGAGGACCGTAGATATTGGTAAAAAATCTTATGATTTTGGTGCCTAATATGTGGAAATCAATAGAAAGAGAAAAGGGTGTTTCTATGAAACCTGAGAGGTTAACCTCTCGAGGGTTCCATAAGATTCCAATCCCTCCAACTGCCCCTTTGGAATCGATTGCTACTATCTCACATCCCTTCCATATTTTCCTGGATATACTTTTTATCTCTTCTTCCGAGCACTTGGTTTCTTGCAAAAAGATGATTCCAGCTTTTTCTTTTTCAATCCTTCTTCTGAGAATACGGATTTCCAGAGCCCTACAATAGCCTCTAATATTCTAGGATGTAATCTGCATTGGGAACTTATTGAGTTGCAGGAGAAAAGGAAACATTTAAGGTTGGATATTTCCCCGAAGCCACCAGTTGTGCCCCTACTACTTTGATTCTTTGAAAGTTGCTAGGCCTTCCATGCTTTTATTTTTTGTTTTATTTTTTCCATCCGGTTCTTTGAGGGATTCAACTACTAATCCCAAGAACTTCATATTTTTTGCTTAGATTATCACCTTCTCCAGTAGGGAGAATTGTAGGGGAGGGATCGGTGCTGGGGTCTTCTCTGCACATGTAGCTTCATGTCCATCCAGATCAAGGTCTCCTATATTCATATCTTCAATATCTGGCTCCAATGCCTACTATTGATCCAGCAGGAAACTCTTTGAACCATTTCCTAGCCTGACCATCTAGACTTTGCACAAAAAATCTAGTCCACACATCTTTTTGTTCAATGCTTATATTCTCAGCATAACTGTAGAAGGCCTCTAGGTGTTCTTCAGCTGTGAAATCTCCCTCCCCGGTAAACTTAGGCATGTATTTGAGATATTATCCAGTAGGCATAGAAGCGAGGGGGTTAGGTAGAATTAGAGGGGCATATTTGCCTACAAGGATCCTTTCCATTTTGGTCAGAGGGACATTCATATTAAAAGTGGGTAAGGAAAGGGTAGAAAAAGACATTGCTAGTGTGAGTGGTAGCTAAGAGAGTATTCGCCGTGGATTTATCTTAGTGGATTCACCAGGGATTGGATCTACACAAGCAGCAGTGCTTGAAGATTCCTCAACCCTAAAATTTTCTGATTCAGTTATAAATTCCTGAGAATTATATGTTTCAACAGAAGGAGATTGAAAAGGAGGTATATTTGATATAACAATAGAAATAGCTCTTGAAATACCTAATGTGGCTTCCCTTGGAGCTCTGGAGGTCTGTATGAGTGAATCCTTAGCTCTTCTTAGAATCTCTTTTGGAACTGAAACAGGTGTTACTGGTGGCCCTTGAGGGTTTTCTTTGGTACTTGGTCTTCTTGAAGACACTTTATTTCAATGGAGTTGCGAGATAGATGATTACAACCATAATAGTGTCTAGACTTTTTCTATCATCAAAGTAGGATCTGTGTCATCTCCTAGGGAAGCTGAGCTTCAATCTCCTCTCCTCGGCAATGGTGCCAATTCGTTATCACTCCAGGAAACTTCTCTAGGTTGTATCTTGAGGATGTCTGGTAACTTAAATGTTTTTATGGTTTTTCTAAATGGATCAAGTTAAATGACCTAAAGGACCTCACACACTCAAGACATGCATAAATCTCAATCAAAAGATAAGGCTTCTAACTACCAATGTTCAGAGGTTTGATAATAGGGTGAAAAGATGGAGAACTTACTATGCTGGTAGATTTATATATAAAGCAATTACATATAAATGGCTAATCACAACAAGGAAAAGTACTTGTAATTCAAGTCATCAACATATAGATAGGGCGAAAACTATCAAATATTAAATAACATGAATAAACCTGAATTAGACATTCAAGTACAAGCACAAAATAGAAAAGATATGGAAGCTGGGCATATAATATCAAAAGAGCTTATGTTAGATGATGAATAACATGAGAATATTGATAATAATAATGGTCTGAAGGTCCCTAAAGTAGAACCTTTTCTTCAACATAAGTCTTAGGCTTTATAGCCTTTACAAAAATATTTAGATCCTAAAAAGTTGGATCTGATTTACTAAAAATAGATAAAATAAATGTTTTTTGCAATAGTAGGTCAAAAACCCTAATTTACGTACTAGTATATCTAACGCTAACACTTGTTCACTCATTGAACTCTTTGATAATTGCAGTGATTACCGAAGTAGAGTTGTAACCTGTCATTTGATAGATAAGACACTATTGGTAAAAGAATAGGTAGGGTTTGTGACCCTTTTCTCCTTGATTGGATCCTCAAAACTGGAACAGACCTCCTCCAATGGTGCTTTTCAGTAAATTTTAGCTTTATATTTCATTCCTGAGATAGTTGTATTCACCAAAACTGGCTCTGTGTGCCAAAATATCTTTTTGCACCCATTTTTTCTTTCAGTGGTTAAGGAAGAAGAATCCTAGGTCTGTTAGCTGTCGAAAGCTCTGCTTTCAGTGGCTAATGAACAACTGCTACATTCTCCTAAGCCACTGAAAGCTCTATTTTCTGCAAAAAAAAATTATTAGCCTTCAATAATCCTTTTACACTTCACTCCTGATTTTCTGGTACTCCTTCACCCTGCATGGGGTTTGGAAAAACAACAACATCATGAACTGCCTCAGGATATTTCAAGCTTGCTGCTACATCTGCTAGGGTTTCTAGTGCAAGATGAGCTTGAGGGATATGGTTTGAGTTTTTCTTTTGCAACCTCATCAGTGTGATCATTCTATAAATTTTGGTGTTTTCCCTCATTAGCCTCAGATTCATTCTTTTCAGTAGGACATACATCCCTCTCATTTCTAGCAGATAATTGTGTAACTTAGCATTATTCTTGGTTAATATTTCATTATTTATTTTTACCTCTCTATCTAAGATCTCCATTTCATGTATTTTCCCTAACATCTAGTTGATCCTGTGAGACCTAGGTTTGCTTGAGGAAGTCTCTATTATTGGTTCATCTTGACCTTCCCTTGGTGTTGGTGAAGGAAACTCTTCATTTTATGCTGCAACCTTCTCTGTTAGGTCAACTTCTTCCTCCCTTTCTTCTTCTGAGTCTGAGTAGGGTAAGTTCAGAATATTTTCACTTTGTGTTGGGGCCTCCTTCTC
Source organism: Pseudotsuga menziesii (assembly GCA_001517045.1). Taxonomy (NCBI): domain Eukaryota; kingdom Viridiplantae; phylum Streptophyta; class Pinopsida; order Pinales; family Pinaceae; genus Pseudotsuga; species Pseudotsuga menziesii. Next base: position 194,830 of record LPNX010255708.1, read on the forward strand.
CTTTCCACTAAAGTCTAGGTTTCTTTTAGCTTGGTTGGTTTTATAAGTGGGAGAAGTCTAATCCACTGTTACTGGTGAGATAGCCCTCCTCTTCCTTTTTCCACTCCTGGGGGTGGTGGATTTCTTTGAAGGGGAATTTCCTTTATCTTTTGGTTGTAGGCCTATTTCAAACTCATTCGATAATAAAAAAATATTCCCATGCTATGCTTCTCTTTTGCAGCAATTCTTGAACTATGAGTTGTATCAGGCCATGGTGAGATAACCTTCCTGCGATTTTCGTGGGCTTGGCCTTGAACTGATGGGCCATCTTGGTTAAGCTCTTGTGGAGGTAGAAGGGTAGGTTGAAATGGGTTCTTCCTATAAAATGATTCATTAATTTGAAGTGATATATCATCACTCTGTTATACCTTCCTTCATAGGTTATGTAAACCAAGATTTGTTTCAATAATTGCTGCCACCTCTCCTCTAACCAGGTGGATGGAACACTTTTCTTCCATACTACATCTATTTGTTCAGGTTTTAAATATGATCTAAACTCCACATTTTAAGCAATGGTGGTCTTAAACCGTTTCTTCCCAGTTCTTGGGAGTTTTGTCACTTCTGCAATTAGGGTTTCATCCATTAGGAACTCTTCCTTGCCTATCAGCACCTTAGAGCCATCAAAATATAGGGAAAACGCTTCTGCCACTTGCTAGTGTGAACCCTAGATTTTTTCATAGAACCTGTAACAGCCTGGATCTTTGAAGAATTGGAATAGTTCTGGATGTGACTCAAGATAGCTGATGTCCCCTAGTTCCTGTCTGAGAGCAAGTCCTCCTTTTCTTTTCATCTCTGAGTTGTGCTTCTTTGTACCTGCAAAAAACCAAAATTTGAACTCTGTGAAGGAATTTAGCGCACTAGTTTCAGGGATGGCCTTGAGTATTAAGAATGCATGCAGAGAATGTGGAGTGTATTGAAGATGGTGCTGATTTTTAGGGGTTAACCAATCGATTGGTACTTGAGTAAGCTAATGGTGGATTCTGGTGATAACCACGAGATCGACAGCCTAGTAATGATTTCCAACTAGGACTTGATGCTTCGTGGAGGTTTTACTACAATCATGGGACAGATAGAGGGAAGGCTAGGGTTTTGATTTCCATCAGTCATTCTAGATCAATAATGACCTTTTAGCCACCAATTTATGATTTACTACAGTCCCTCGATCTTTTCGGTGGTTTAAAGTGATAGATTATGACATGCCTCATGCTGACGAGTTTGATTTTGATGGACAGATAACCGTTTTCCTTTTTTGGCCTCTTTAGTGGTTAAGAGAATATAGGGTTTAGTTCACAAGCTACCGAAAGCTAGGCTTTTCGGTGGCTAATGAATCATTGTTACGTTCGCCTAAGCCACTGAAAGTCTCCTTTCCAAAATTTATTAAAAACGACGTGAATGAGCCTTTTGGTGGTTAAATGTCTTCCTGGACCACCTCATTTAGCTGCTGAAAGGTGGGATTTTCGGTGGCTAATGAACTTGTTGCTACCGCAACTTTTCCTCCCCGATTTTATTTTTTCACTTAAACTCTAGGACCCCTCCTCATCATTTTGCTTGGATTGATTGTTAAAGGATTTACCCCTCGAACGTATCTGTTCGTCTTGAATTTGAATACCCGCTATTTTGTTTGACTCGTTCAGTTTAGTTTGGGTCGTGTGGTCTGTTTAATACCCATAGAACATGAAAATGTTGCCTTAGCAAAGGAAAATGTTTCTGGCTGCATTTGATCCTTAACGCTGTTGGTTTTCACTTTGGATCGGACCTCTTTCGGAAGATGCTGAACCTCAACTCACCCGCCGTTGTGGCTCCTTGATCAAACTTTACGCCCGATTGGAGTTTCATCCGACGCCCGATTTCGTTTGTTTCGATTGCTTGCTCCTAAGTTTCTAATTGCCCGCCGTTGCGGCTGGGAGGATAAAGTCAGCTCCTGATTAGAGTTTCACCTGACATCCGACTCATTGCTCTTTTCTCCCGCCCGCGTCGCTCAGCCTTTGCATCATCCGCTGTTGTGGGTGGTAGAGCAATCTAGCCTCCGATACCCTTCTCTCCGGCGTACGGTTGCCTTTATCGCCCGCGTTGTCACTTTCTTGGTTCGTATGCTCCTCCGCCGTTGTGGCTCCTGAAAGCCTTGTCCCATCCGATGCAGGAGTCTTTTCCCGTCCGATCCAAGTACCGCCCGACCACCGACGTATTTTTTCCGCGAGTTCTCGCTCGGATGAACCAGGCTAGCCCCTTGTGAATTTATCATTATGGTTAGAAATTTGCAATGCCTAATATCTTAGTTTAGTGGATAATGCACCAATGTTGTCTGCAGGGAGAATCCCATAGATCGCTGAAGCAATTCAAAGCGGAGAAAAGGACAAAAAAAACGAATGACAGAGACACCGAGGAGGCAGTTTCAGCAGTTACGGTCAGAAGGTAAACGCCTATGGAAAATGATTGGGAAAACACAATGACCAGAGAAGAAACTGAATCGTCAAGGACGCTGAAAGGTCACCCGCTAAGGGCAGCCCAGAAGGCAGCAGTTGTGGTTTAAATAACGGGAAGCCTGACTGAAAGGGGGCTTTTTCCCCTGGAAAAAATTGTAAATGTTTGCTTGTAAGAGGAACTGCTTCGTTTTGCAAAAGGAACTGCAATTCTACCTGGTTGGAGAAAGTGAAATGGAATGTATCAATGCGTTTCGATGAATAATGTTGGAGAGGAACTATTTCGTTTTCAGCTGCATTTCATTTACTATGAGAATGTTTAATTTCCTGAACCTATGTTCTTATTGAATGTTCTTTGGTATTTTCATGATCTTTCCATGTGAGTAATAATGGTATTCATACAGCAATTGGCTACCTGGTTGTTAAATATTTGTGATTGTTCATGTGTCTGACAGGCGTATCAGCTAACTGTAACCCTTCATACTGCATGTGCAAAAAATTAAACTACTCACTTAAAATTGATGGCTCGCTCCCTAGTGTTAGATTAGACAATTAGTTTCTTTCTCATTGTATATGATTTGGTTGCCTGCGGGTCTAAGACGAGAGGTAAGAACCTGCGCATCACATCATGACCGCCCCTCACAGTCTAATCACCTTGCACTTAGTTAGGCACATGCATTTCATCTCTTAAGTTAAAATACAAAAAACTCGGTGGACCGGGCCGCAACCGGTAAAGCTTTGTTTTTGTTACTTGACTCACGGTAGCCGGACCGCAAACCGAATGGATTCCCTATACCAAACAATCAGCGGGCTAGTTGGGAACGCTGATTGGGGAGAATCCCTTACTGTTTCCGCCCGTGATTTTCTAGGCCTCAACAGTTTTGGTGCTAGAAGGAGGGCCGCCAGTGCATGGCTGGCCGAGGAAACCTGTTTTACAGAGAACATTCCGCTGGTTACAGTTTATTTGAAAGTAGTGGACTGCGTAATCCATTTCCAGAAGAATAAAATAGAGAACATCTATATCCTGTTCGCAACAAGATCGTAAATGATCTAAGAAGACATACCCGTGCTTATGTAAAGAAGATTGGAGGGTTGCCAATTATTCCCGAATTGCCTAGAAGAGAGTACAAGAAGAAAGACCGTCCTTTAAGTGATGATTCGGTGTTGGTAGGAGACTGGGAAGAACTTGTGGAAACCACCTTACAGGAGGTTGAATTGCCTTTGAACTAAGTAGGTCCAGACACTCCTTACAGTTCTCCTGTTCGCACCCCTGCTGGTTCATGTCCCCACACCCCTGTTGGTTCACCTCCACATTCTCCACCCCAACTCATGGACGGTGTTAACGCCAATCAACCCCCACCTAATCCTCCATCACCTGCATGGAAAGCCAGGTCACCTCTGAATCTGACCCCGCTGTTGCATGACCTACCTCAAGCCTTCGAAAAGTTATTACCTAAGTTCGAACCAAATGAGAAGATATTAGTGGATGATCACTTACAGAGTTTTTATTTGGCTATAGAAGGACTGAAGGAAGGGGAGCATGAAGATGTGGTTTGTAGATTGTTCCCACATTACCTCAAAGGAGCTGCAGCCTCTTGGTATTTTGGACTGCCCGCCAATTCTATCCCAGACTGGGATACTTTCGAGAGAATATTCAGAAGTAAGTATGCCATCCAAAAGACTCACGCTGCCCTCATGAAAGGGCTATGTGCATTGAAGAAAGAGAAAAAATAAAAGGTGCACAGCTTTACACAAAGGTTTGCAGCATATCTAACAAATTTCTTTGAAATAGATAAGCCTTCAGCAAAGTACTGATTGAATACTATACTTCAGCTTTGGGTCCTGATTTAGCCATGTTTGCAAAAGGTAGGGCCAAGCCTACTTTGACGGAGACTTATGAAGAGGCAGAAGTGGTGGAGGCTGAAAGGGAGAGCATTGAAGATTATCCTGAACAGTCAGGGGAGAAAAGGAAAACCTTACTGTTTACTAAGCCCAAAGAGGAGAAAGCACCAGACTATGAAGGTATGGCCAAAATGGTGCAAAATCTCTCTAACAAGATCATAGATTTAGAGAAAGAAAAAGAAGCACAAAAGTTCTACAGGCCATACTATAAGAAAAGAGAAGACAACAATCAGGCCCAACCTCCTCCTCAAAAGAATGCATCCATGAATTTGACAGACATAGGTATGGAAAATTTCTGTACTTTTCATCAGCAGCCTCACTCCGAAAAAAACTATCTACAATGGATAAATTCAATGACATTGGTCATGAATCAGATGTTGGATTCCAGACTGACAGAAGAAGATGATGAGGAGAGGAAAGAAAATGCTGCTTCCACTTCTACAAAAGAGCAGGAGGAAGAAACTATGGCATTATGGAGTTCTGTTTCCGTGCTGGACGCTGAAGAGGAAAATACTCAAGGACGCAAAGGGGTCAGAGAGGCTAATGTGACAACTAGAAGTAAAGGGACAGTTAGTGATGACAGTCTTTTACTCCCAAAGATCAGGAGGCTGCAAAGGAATGTCAGGAAAAAGTTTCAAGACAAGGCCTTGGCTGATCAGATACCGGAATTCACTGTTACCAGCCAAGACCCTAGACAGAACAGAACATCGCCTGAGTCAAATCAAGAGAACGTGAGTGCTGGTAAATCTCATCCTACTAGATCACAAATTGAATATGAAATTGTTGAAGATTTGAAGAAGGTGAAAGCAAACGTCCCATTGTTCGAAATGTGCAAAGTACCTCAACAGAAAGAAAAACTGTTGAAAGCACTTGAAACGTCTGAAGAAAAACTGGCCACTGAAAATCAGCCCCGGGATGAAGAAGAAATCGGAGAAGCTAGCACCGGAGGTATGTCTAAAACTAAACATCCACCTTTCCTCTTGACATTTGAAGTTTTCAATCATAACGTGCACAATTGTCTAGTAGACTCAGGGGCGTCAATTAATGTCATACCCATATCGGTATGCAAGAAAATAAATGGGCAGCCTAAGCCATCCACGTGGAGGGTGGTGCAATTGGATAGGACAGACGTTAAGGTGATTGGTGAAATGGAGGACGTCCTAATTCGCCTAGCATCTGATAGCAGAGTATGCCAAGTTATTAACATCGTAGTGGCTGACATACCAGATGCTTAGGGCCTGGTCCTGAGTAGGGATTGGTCAGCTAAGTTAAATGGGTATTTCGCTTCAGATTGGTCACATCTTTGGTTACCGTACAAAGGAAGTCCCAATCAGATCAAAGTTTTGAGAGAACCTTACATGAAGTATAACATCACTCAATTGGATGAGAAGAATGTACCGGTTGAATCTGTACTGGGAAACTACTTTCTTGAACTAGAACCAGGGAATTACCAAGCGGAAGAAGCTAGCAACACATCTGACACTCAGCCTGATCTCCTTCATTTTTCTCAGGCTGATGAGCTTGACTGTACAATAGTATATTTAGCTGTAGGAGTAAATTCATTTTCAGTAGATAATGCTTTCTGGACTCTATATTTTGATGGCTCAAAGACGTTAGAAGGGTCAGGGGCCGGCTGCGTCCTTATTGATCCACAAAAAAATAAACACTTCCTTTCTTGTAGATTAGATTTTGAGTGTACTAACAATACAGCCGAATATGAAGCATTAGTGCAGGGACTCAAGAAAGCGATCGAGCTAGAGGTTAGTAATTTAAAAGTTTTTGGGGACTCAGAAATAGTTGTGAAACAAATAAGAAATCAAATACATTGTGTCTCCCCTCACTTGAAAGCTTACCAAAACGAGGTATGGGATTTTCTTAGACATTTTCATGCATTTAACATTGTTTCAATCCCAAGGATAAAAAATGCAGCTGCTGATCTTTTAGCTACTTTAGCTGCCAGGTTGGTTCCCACTAATAACAAATGCTCTATTGAATTACTTTTCAGACCTTCAGTACCGGACATGATCACCAACCTGCGAGTATTTGACGATGATCAGCAAATAATTGAATGCTTGACAAACGATGAAGTCTTTAAAGGGGCTATCATAGATGATGAGGAACATCAGGATGAAATGAAATATAACAATTTCATTCCCAAAGGAGTTAGGACGTTGGAGAAAATGTTTGACTTGAATGAGAAATTTAGAAGACCCGCTAATGTGAAGACGCACAGCTCAACTCTACAGTTTGAGCTAATAAACTTAGGGACTGAAATGGATCCCAAGTTCGTAAATCTCGGCAAAAGTTGCTCACCCGCGGAAAGAGACAAGTTCCTTAGTTTTTTTAAGCAGTACAAGGACGTCTTCGCCTGGACGTATGCAGATTTGAAAACCTACGATGCTGGTATTATTAAGCATATCATTCCTATTAAAGCTAGCGATAAGCCATATCAACAGCTGTTAAGAAAAATGCACCCCAAACTGGAGCCGCTGGTTCAAAGCGAGGTGAAGAAATTGCTGGACGCTAGGATCATCTTTAAAGTCAGGCATTCTGAATGGGTGTCAAACCTGGTGCCTGTCAGGAAAAAGTCAGGAGAAATTAGACTGTGCGTGGACTTCAGAAATTTAAACCGTGCCTCGGATAAAGACAACTACCTGGTACCTCCCATGGAGCAATTGCTTCAGATGGTTTCTGGTTCTGAAATGTTTTCATTGTTAGACGATTTCTCTGGCTACAACCAAGTATTAGTATCCGAAGAAGATAGATTGAAGACGACATTCAGAACTAAATGGGGAACTTTCGCATATAGAAGAATGCCCTTTGGACTGATTAATGCTGGCGCAACATTTCAGAGAGCGATGGACATAGATTTTCTCGGACTGATTGGGAAAAGTGTGGTGGTCTACCTGGACGACATCACGATTTTTTCGAAGAAAAGAGGGGAGCACGCGTTCCACTTAAAGCAAATCTTTGAAGGCTGCAGGAAATATGGTATTTCCCTCAATCCTAAGAAGTGCGTGTTCGCGGTTACTGAAGGTAAGTTACTGGGGCATATAGTTTCGAAGAGGGGTATATCCATAGATCCAGAAAGAATTAAGGCTATTGAGCAAATCCCTATGCCTCATAATAAAAAGGGGATGCAATCCTTCATGGGAACGATAAATTTTGTGCGTAGGTTTGTGCCTGATTTTGCCCAGACTGTTAAACCATTACAGCAGATGGTTAAGAAAAATACACAATTTAAGTGGACTGAAACGGAAAAGAATGCTTTCAGTAAAATCAAAACTATTGTTGCACATGCGCCCTCTCTGAAAAGTCCAGATTTTGACAAGGATTTTATTATATATACATTTGCGTCCGATGATTCATTGGCAGCCATACTTACACAAAAGGAAGACGGGGGTGATGAATAACCAATTTCTTTTATGAGTACTGCGCTGCAAGGAGCTGAATTAAACTACCCAGCCGTTGACAAACAGGCATACGCAGTATTTAAAGCAGTCAAGCAATTCAGGCCTTATATACTCAAAAATCGAACCAAGGTAATAGTCCCTTACCCAGCTGTAAGATCCCTTCTCATTCAAAAGGAATTGGGAGAAATAAGGGGCAATTGGGTAACAGCCCTTCAAGAATACGACTTGGAATTCAAACTAGCCACTATAGTGAAAGGTCAGGGGTTATGTAAGCTGATGACTGGAAGCAATAATGATGAAGAGAAAGCATGGGATGACGAAGCTGATTTGCATGTAATGGATGTTTGTCCTTTATTCACAGCTCCTGAATCTTGGTATAGAGACCTTGTACATTACCTGCAGTCAGGGGTGTTTCCTGAACATTGGAGTTCCAAACAAAGAAGAGCTTTGCGTCTAAAGTCAGCTGCCTACCAACTCGTAGAGGGCATACTATTCAGAAGAAACTATGATGGGGTCCTCCTAAGATGCCTGGAAAGAGAAGACACTGAGAAATTAATGTCTAAATTGCATGATGGTCCGGCCGACGAACATTATTCAGGAGACACTACAGCTCACAAAATCCTTAGGGCCGGTTACTATTGGCCAACACTCTTTAGGGATGCACATGCGCACGTCAGAAAATGTGATACTTGCTAGAGATGTGGTGGAAGACAACCGAGAGCAGCAGCACCTCTAAAGCCTATAATGATCACAGAGCTTTTCGAGCAATGGGGAATAGACGTCATTGGAGAAATAAATCCAAATTCCTCCCTGCTACATAAGTATATTCTTACTGCAACTGATTATTTCACTCGCTGGGTCGAAGCCATCCCATTGCGCAAGATAAACGAAGACGAAGTCATCAGTTTCCTAAAACACCATATCATGACCAGGTTTGGGGTTCCAAGTTCGTTAGTTTTTGATAATGCTAAATACTTTTCATCCATTAAAATTACTGCATTTGCTCATGAGAAAGGTATAAAATTACATTATTCTGCTAACTATTATCCGCAAGGGAATGGCCTGGCTGAATCCTCAAATAAAAACCTCATTAGAATCCTGAAGAAGACCGTCATAGAAAACCAGCGAAGTTGGCACTCAGCCTTACCCAATGCCCTGTGGGCTGACAGAGTCACCCCCAAGTCTGCAATAGGAGTGTCACCTTTTACCCTTGTATACAGTAAGGAAGCCATCTTTCCTCCCAACATCATGCTCCCATCTTCCATACTAGCTCAGGAATCTAGGGGGTCGGATGATGAGGTTCTCCAAATAAGAATATACAATCTTCTGAAGGTAGAGGAGGCTCGATCCAAGGCTAGAGAGCGTTTCCAACAACAGCAGGAGGTAGTGAAGAGATGGTTTGACAAACATAAAGCTGGAAAAAGGGACCTGGAAGTGGGAGACCTTGTTCTCAAATGGGATCATCCCCGTGATGAGAAAGGGAAGCACACTAAGTTCCAACAGTTATGGGTAGGTCCATTTCAAATCATCGCTAAACTTGGGCCTGCTACTTATATGTTACAGGATTTACAGGGATGGGAGGAGAACCTGCCGGTTAATGGTCTGGTTCTCAAACCTTATTTTTCTTAAGTTGTTTTTGAGTTTTCTGACTTGTACATAAATAAGCTGTGTTGAGTTATGTTTTCATTTGTTTTAATTTGAGTCTTTGTTTTCAATAAAGGTGGTTAACTCGTGGTTATGTGGGGAACTCCAAATTTCTGGAAATGGTAAACATTTGTTGAATAGTTAGACTGTGGGTTCCATGTGAATTCCTTCCACCAAATAGTTTCTCGAAATCTTTGTGTGCATTGAGGTCTTGCTTAACCTCCTATAAGGTCAATCAGATTCAAAAGTCTAGAATACTATGCTGAGCCTCCGTGCACTTTACACTTAAAATCCTAAGGGGCGATGACAGGGGACCCACGGAGAAGAGCAAGATGAACAAAGTGTTAAATATAAATGATCCCATGCCAGGAAATGAATGCCAGAAAGCAGATAAGAGTCAGAATTCCTATGAAAACATCATTCTTCAAAGCTAAATCTAAATCATAAACTACTAATTTGCCAATGATCCTCTCCGTCCGTGAGCTGAAACTTTAAGCACATCGCTCACACAAAAGGGCACTATGGGATAGAGGATTCTGAATTAAAATTCAGTAAGAAAGGCACGCATGAAGACTTGCATCATGAGGGGACAAAATCCAAAAGCACAAAAGCTGCTAGAATGGCATGGGAATGAGGAACAAATGAACGTTTCTGTTCATCGCCTGCTACAATCCTGTGGTGTCCAATGTCATCAGCTACCTGAAAGAAAAATTAATAATGAACTCATACTTTGGCCTCAACAGAGTTATTCGGACTCTAAAATCTTGACTTTCATCGCCCGAACTAGACTGATATCAATGATTAAGGTACACACTTTTGTTATGGAGAAGTCTGTATAGCTGGAATAGTTCAATGGATACATTTGTTATGGAACAGTCTGCCATTCAAGAAAGAAATCACCCAGATATCTAGGTTCACCAGGAAATCGCCAGTTGTTGCTACCACAACTTTTCCTCCCCGATTTTATTTTTTCACTTAAACTCTGGGACCCCTCCTCATCATTTTTCTTGGATTGATTGTTAAAGGCTTGACCTCTCGAATGTATCTGTTCATCTTGAAGTTGAATACCCGCTATTTTGTTTGACTCGTTCAGTTTAGTTCGGGTCGTGTGGTCTGTTTAATACCCATAGAACATGAAAATGTTGCATTAGCAAAGGAAAATGTTTCTTGCTACATTTGATCCTTAACGCTGTTGGTTTTCGCTTTGGATCGGACCTCTTTCGGAAGATGCTGAACCTCAACTCACCCGCCATTGCGGCTCCTTGATCAAACTTTACGCCCGATTGGAGTTTCATCTGACGTCCGATTTCGTTTGTTTCGATCGCTTGCTCCTAAGTTTCTAATTGCCCGCCGTTGCGGCCGGGAGGATAAAGTCAGCTCCCGATTAGAGTTTCACCCGACGTCCGACTCATTGCTCTTTTCTCCCGCCCGCGTCGCTCAGCCTTTGCATCATTCGCTGTTGCGGGTGGTAGAGCAATCTAGCCTCCGATACCCTTCTCTCCGGCGTCCGGTTGCCTTTATCGCCCACGTTGTCACTTTCCTAGTTCATATGCTCCTCCGACGTTGTGGCTCCTGAAAGCCTTGTCCCATCCGATGCAGGAGTCTTTTCCCGTCCGATCCAAGTACTGCCCAACCGCCGACGTATGTTTGCCGCGAGTTCTCGCCCAAATGAACCAGGCTAGCCCCTTGTGAATTTATCATTATGGTTAGAAATTTGCAATGCCTAATATCTCAGTTTAGTGGATAATGCACCAATGTTGTCTGCAGGGAGAATCCCATAGATCGCTTAAGCAATTCAGAGCAGAGAAAAGGACAAAACAAACGAATGACAGAGACACCGAGGAGGCAATTTCAGCAGCTACGGTCAGAAGGTAAACGCCTATGGAAAATGATTGGGAAAATGAAACGACCAGAGAAGAAACTGAATCGTCAAGGATGCTGAAAGGTTACCCGCTGAGGGAATCCCAGAAGGTAGCAGTTGTGGTTTAAATAATGGGAAGCCTGACTGAAAGGGGGCTTTTTCCCCTGGAAAAAATTGTAAATGTTTGCTTGTAAGAGGAACTGCTTCGTTTTGCAAAAGGAACTGCAATTCTACCTGGTTGGAGAAAGTGAAATGGAATGTATCAATGTGTTTCGATGAATAATGTTGGAGAGGAACTATTTCGTTTTCAGTTGCGTTTCATTTACTATGAGAATGTTTAATTTCCTGAACCTATGTTCTTATTGAATGTTCTTTGGTATTTTCATGATCTTTCCATGTGAGTAATAATGGTATTCATACAGCAATTGGCTACCTGGTTGTTAAATATTTGTGATTGTTCATGTGTCTGACGGGCGTATCAGCTAACTGTAACCCTTCATACTGCATGTGCAAAAAATTGAACTACTCACTTAAAATTGATGGCTCGCTCCCTAGTGTTAGATTAGACAATTAGTTTCTTTCTCATTGTATATGATTTGGTTGCCTGCGGGTCTAAGATGAGAGGTAAGAACCTGCGCATCACATCGTGACCACCCCTCGCAGTCTAATCACCTTGCACTTAGTTAGGCACGTGCATTTCATCTCTTAAGTTAAAATACAAAAAAATCGGTGGACCGGGCCGCAACCGGTAAAGATTTGTTTTTGTCACTTGACTCACGGTAGCCGGACCGCAAACCGGACGGATTCCCTATACCAAACAGTCAGCGGGATAGTTGGGAACGCTGATTGGGGAGAATCCCTTACTATTGCCACCTGCGATTTTCTAGGCCTCAAGAGAACTATTGGAAATTTCTCCTAAGCCACCGAAAGCTCCCTCTCCAAAATTTTATTAAAAAAGTGATCAACATGCTTTCAGTGGTTAACATTGTCTTGAGCTGAAACTTTTAGCTACCGAAATTCAGGCTTTTCGGTGGATAATGAACTGCAAATTTCTCCTAAGCCAATGAAAGCTACAAACTTTCAATTTTTTTGAAAAATAGAGCACTAGATATTCCAACTTTGTTAGTAGGAAATTTCAACTCAAAATGGGCCTCCTAAAATGAACTAATAAAATAATAGTTAAAATAATAAAATAATATTTATTAATTTTGGAGGAAGAAAAGATAAAAACTACTTTTTTGTTTGTATTTTTGACATATCTCCCCATGTTTTTACTCAAATTTTGATCAGGAGAGCTCGTTGGATGTGTAATTAAATTCTGCATCTAATGAGTACCCACTCGGCATACTTTTGACGGACCTCGCTACCCCAAAAACAAGAAATACCTGAAAAAATGGAATGATGACATCATCATTCCATTTTTTCAGGTATTTCTTGTTTTTGGGGTAGAGGGGTCTGTCAAAAGTATGCTGAGTGGGTACTCGTTGGATGCGGAATTTAATTCCGCATCCAACGAGCTCTCCCGATTGAAATTTGAGTAAAAACACAGGGATATATGTCAAAAATACAAACAAAAAATGTAGTTTTTTTATGATACATATCCCCAAATTTATATTAAAAAAATGTTTAAGACCTATACGGTATTTCAAATTTAAAGAAATTTCATTGGCTAACACATGATGACATGGAATTTGAATAAAAGTTAAAAGGCCCATTTTGAGTTGAAATTTCCTCTAATGCAAACATCTTTCATAATATGACCTGAAATCTTCATCACTATCAAAAAATAAATTGTTTGAGTGGACTTATTGAAAATTGATTTATTTAGGAGATAACAATATGTCCATACTCATGCAATCTTCTACACTTGAACTAAATCTATTCATAGTCTATTGCTTGAAACCACTCTTCATCCTCCCAAGGTAACTCATTCCCATCTGGAAGATCCTTAGAAATGTCGAGGTAGATGCAGATTTGGGCATATGAGATATATTTCCACTGTTGGTTTTGCTCTGAGACTTTGACAAAGTTTCCCAGGGTATTCCAAAAATTCATCAGAATTTATTCCTTCCAATACTCCGTTGGGAGAGAGTACATTCTGATCCAAACTGGGGCAATCGTGAGGTTTTATTTATCAGGATTAAATCTCTCTTTCAAGGGCCTTAAGAAGAGTCCCACCAAATTGTAGAAATAGGGGTCGTTCTCAAAAATTTGTGTTCTATCTTCTTCATTAAAGAAGATTATTGTGAAGAAGCCTTTTTCCCACAGCTGAAGGTCAAATTTCCCTTGGGGTTTCCACATGGTGTTAATCCCTCATACTAAGGTCTTTTCTGTGGGACAGATCCCAAAAAACGTTCCCATGAGGGCACGGTATTTCATGTACTGAATGTCTTCCCTGACTCTTTTTGATTTGATTTGAATATTTGGCACTGTCTTGGATTTCGGGATGCATTCTCATGTCCTTCTTTTCTCCAGTTTCGTCGTCTCCTATTTCTTGATCCCACTTGTACCTTCCCCATCTATATGTGGCTTAGGAGAACTTTCAAGTCCTATCCCTTTCTCAATTTCCATGTCTGAGCTCATAATGGGGACCGCAAACCCCTCCTCTAAGGGTGCGTTCCTCCCAAGGTCCGTCCCCCAATGGGGAGGAGCAAGAACCATCCTAGGCCAACCCAACCGACCTGCAGATCCACAGTTCCATAACTGGTGCACGGTAATTCCTTCCGCCTTAGGTTACCCACCATTTCCTCCATTGGATCAATCGTCAAAATTTCATTTGTTCACGATACACCAGCTTGAAAGTAAAGTTGATATACATAATCTTATGCATTTTTTAACCACTATTGTTGCGTATGTAATTTGACCAAAAAAGAAGCAGGTTGCAAGGTGTTTACCCAAACAACATACATGTTTCCCCAAAATTAGTTGGAAGACATTTCTAAACAACAAGATGGTTTCTTGAACATGTTTTCCTTTAAATATTTCAACCTGCATGTATACCAGGTTTTAATCCAACAAGAGGGAAACCAAGTAAGATATTTTTTCTTTAGATTTGGGTTAATTTAATGCATGTAAAAGAACTACCCAAGAAACACATGTATGTTGTTTTGGTGTTTATACAAACAACTTACATGTTTCCCACAAATTAGTTGGAATACATTTATGAACAACAAGATGATTCCTTGAACATGTTTTCCTTTGAATATTTTGTATACCAGATGTCAATCCAATAAGAGAGAATCCAAGCAAATTTTTTTACCTTTAAATTTGGTTTAATTCAATGCATGAAAAAATTAAAGTTCCCACTAGTGTGTATTCCCATGGAATCTAAATGACACCATCTCTCATGAATAAAGTGAACTCAAAAGCAATAACCATAGTGACAAAAATCACAAAAGCTTATGTAAAGAGAAATAAAGCATCTACTAGCCAACCAAATAACCAACTCATACTAAAAAGGACACTCAACAATTGGTTGCCCCATAAAAGTAGGATTCTTTACTCATGCTCAATCACAATTATGTGTAGTAAGCGAGATATCAAAGATAAATATTTCAATGCTACTAGCAAAATTAATTTGTTTTCCTAATCAAAAGGATGTCATCAACAAGTTCTTGAGTTTGGGTGATTCCATAAGTCCATAAAATGATCACCCCTTGGTATGTATTTGTATGAAAAATTTAATGGACCCTCCCTTTTTACGTTTTATTGCTTGTTAGTGTTTTGTTACTTCAACATTGCGTGTTGGACTCAGTAGCATCAATTATTGTTATGACTATGTAGGTGAAAGGTCTAGATCTTGAGCAACTGCAAGGGTAGTTTTCACTTTCCTTTTCATTTTCATTTGGAATTTGATTGTACAAACAATATGGCTGAATATGAGGCTTTATTTATAGGCCTTAAGTAGGGATGAAAAAGGGAATAAAACTATTGAAAGTGGTTCTTGATTCTAAGCTGATAGAAAATTAGGTAATAGACCTATTTGAGTCAAACAGCCTAAGGATCGAGACATAGAGGGATGAAGTTTGGGTTGAGATTGAATGATTTGAATCATTTTCCATCAATGCAATTTTGAGTGCCCAAAACCAAATGGCATACTCTATGGCTTCATCTGCTACTTTCTTTCATCATGCATGGTTATTCCTCACACACAAAATACGATTGAGGTAGTGTTTTGGATGTTTGTCTCATATAATAATGGATGTTGGTAGTTTGGTTATACAAAATTGATTTGTCTAAACAAGTACTAGAGATAAATATTGGTTTTGAAGAGACTAATATGATCACCAAAGTTGGTAAGGGGTGTACATAAGAGAAAAGGAAATTGAAAGCCTTGGTAAGGGAGTACAAGGATGTATTTGTGTGGTATTATGATGATTTAAATACCTATGATACTAAGTTGATAAATCATACAATTCCATTGGAAAAGGATGAAATATCATTCAAATAGAATCATTAAAGACACATGAACCCTAACGTAGATCTGGTGATATAGAGAAGTTACAAAAGCTCATGGATTCCCACTTCATCACCCCTATTATGTATTCAAACTAGATTGCTAATGTTTTCCCTGTTATAAATAAGAATGGATATATTCACATTTGTATTGAATTCATAAATATTAATCTTATGTCTCCTAGAGACAATTACCCCTTTCCAAGCATGGAGCATGTTTTACAAAATATCATATGATTAGGGATAATGTCCATGTTGGTCAAATTCTTTGGTTGCAACTAGGTATCAGAATCCAATTAGGTGGGTCAACTTAAAGGAGGGTTAAGTTATCCTTTTCAAGTATAAATAAGGAAACTCCTCATTTTTAATCAAGATCATGGGATCAAATACGATACTTTTTCTCTTTCTTCTTGTGTAATGGGTTAATCAAGTTGTGTGCACATCCTTTCTTGGCAAGTTCTAGGTTTTTTCAAGGGTAAAGTTGATGCATGAGGTCCCTTTACTATCTTTCAAATCTTTTCTAAGGTGAAAATATTCTTTGTTGTCAATGTTTCTATGTGATTGGGTCTATTAATGAATGGATAAGTAAAATGAGATAATCAGAAATGAATGGGGCCTATATCCTTGTGAACTTAGAAATTGGATTCTTCGAGTTTTGATTGATGAATAAAATGTGAGGAAGGCAAGATGAATAAGATTTTCCCTGAGTATTTTTGCAAAACGTACATGAAAAAAAGCTATGTTGGCCATACTAATTGTAATTGTTTGGTACAACTTACCTTGATTTGTGGAGCTTGGCACTGTCTTCTTTTGCTTTAACTTTCAAAACATCATTCAACATACTACAGATATTTTCCCGTTGCAATAATTTCATGTTAGGACCCATCAAATAAATATTTGCATGTTTATGAAAATAAAATAAAAACGAAGCTGAAAAAATACAGCTCGAGTAGTTTGTCTCAATGAATAAAAACAATAATAATAATGAACATTTTACGGTTGATGAACATTTTTAATGTAAGAATGTAAATTACAATAATATTCAAGTAAAATAATTGGTAATAAGAGATCACCTGAGGAAACATGGAGAACCATAACCCTATGTATATAAGGCCATCGATCACATCATAATGCCAATTTTTCCTCTGAAATATGAAAATGTTTCCCAAGGCTATCTGTAACAAGTTCCAATGGATGAGTCAAATAGAAATAGTAAAATTTAAACACTACAATTATAGAAATAACTGTTTCTAATGTATGATTCCTTACCATTGATTGAGTTGCTCTCTATTTTGAGAATAATTTAATATTCTCTACTAAAAAGGACCAACCATGTGAAGGTGGAAGCTATTATGGATCCTCCCCCCCCCCCCAAACACATCACTCTCAATTCCCTAAACCCAATGCATGTACTTGCAAATAAAAATTTAGTGCAAATTCATTCATTCAATAGCTGAAAAAAAATTCATTAAACCATTCATTCATTCAATAGCTGAAAAAACATTCATTAAACCATTCATTACATCATTCATTAAACCATTCATCCATTCAATAGTCAATAAAACCATTCTATAAACCATTCATTAAATCATTAATTAAACCATTCAGTCATTAAATAACAGAAGAAAAAAATATGCATGACATTGTATTATAAAAAAAGAATTACTCGAAATTTATTTAATCACTTTTGTTTTACTTTTCTTCTCTTTACAAAATAAGCAAGAAGTTCATCTTCTGGAATTTGTTGATCGGTCTCCCTAGTAGATTGCTCGCCATGTGGATCTTGCGGAAAGGGGCTCGGAATTGCTGCAATAATGTGAAAATGTTGCAGTTATTTATTTTTGTTTTTATAATTACAAGTATTTCATTTAAAAAAACATTACAAAGGTGTTTTTAACCTGGTGTAGGCACATCATGTTCTTCACTATCTTTTCTAGGATCAACCTATACAGTGTGACCATCAAAATGCTCCGCAATTGAAATTTGGAGAAGTACAATTAATGTTCATCATTTGAATTATCTATACAAAACAATAGAATAATAATAAATTCATTACCAGGAATTGAAGCATGATCTTCGACTGGTTGGTGTACATCATTGACATTAACGGGATCATTGCTTTCCTTCTCAAAACAGAATAAATATTTTATGCTAATTGTTTATAATGAATAGATTGCATGAGAATTAATAAATTTTCATTCAAATATATAGTTTTTATATACCTGTGCACCAGATGGATCACCAGAAGACCGTGTATGCCCAGACAAGATTTTTTAGCATTCAACAACAGCTTCAAAGTCGTGTTGGAAGCCAAGCTTCAAGTCTTGCTGAGTGGGCATTTCTTTGAATCAGTTGACCTCCATATTTGCATAACGTCATTAATTTTACATTTTGCGCCGGATTAAAATGAAAATAATATCTTATTTATTATCTGAATGTTGTATCATATTAGAGGAAATTTGGGGTCTAAAATGGGCCTTATAAGAAAACGTGCCAAAATAAGTTTTTGTGAGTTCGAATTCAAGAACCAATAGAATTTCAATAAAATAAGTGAACCATAATGGTTGAATTGGCATATTTGTCATTAAAAAAAACTACTTTTTTTGTTCGTGTTTTTGACATATCTCATTGTGTTTTTCCTCAAATTTCTATCGGGAGAGCTCGTTGGATGTGGAATTTGATTCCGCATCCAACGAGTACCCACACTGCATACTTTTGACGGACCCCGCTACCCCAAAAACAAGAAATACCTGAATAAACGTGATGATGACATCATCATCACATTTTTTCAGGTATTTCTTGTTTTTGGGGTAGCGGGGTCCATCAAAAGTATGCAGTGTCGGTACTCGTTGGATGCGGAATCAAATTCCACATCCAACGAGCTCTCCCGATCGAAATTTGAGTAAAAACACAAGGAGATATGTCGAAAATACGAACACAAAAAGTAGTTTTTTTCTTTCTTCCTCCAAAATTAATTAATATTATTTTATTATTTTAACCATTATTTTATTATTTTAACTATTATTTTATTCTTTTCCTTAGGAGGCCCATTTTAGACCCCAAAATTCCTCTAATACTGGTTTTTGATACTTACAAATCATGCCACCAAATTTGAATAACCACCAGGCCTAAGCATGTGTTGACCAATTTTATCGAGTCTT
Organism: Pseudotsuga menziesii; assembly: GCA_001517045.1. NCBI lineage: Eukaryota > Viridiplantae > Streptophyta > Pinopsida > Pinales > Pinaceae > Pseudotsuga > Pseudotsuga menziesii. The sequence continues at coordinate 213,725 of LPNX010255708.1, forward strand.
GCCTTTGTGTCCTTTGACGTGTCTGACAACCTAATAAAGTGTTGAATTATATTAGATGTTCCAAATTCGATATAAAAATTAATAATAATAAGGCTTACCATTACATTGTGGAATGTATTGCATACCTCCCTGTGCCTAGTGATATCTTTCCTACTTTTTTTCAGATCCCTCTCTTTTCTATCTTCCACTAGGGCTATCCACTCCCTTTATGGAATCATCGAAGGGCGCTCATACCTAGGGTTCTTTTCTAGGTGAACCCTCATTAGAGGAAATTTCAACTCAAAATGGGCCTTTTAACCATAATTCAAATTCTATGTCATTATGTGTTAGCCAATGAAATTGATTTAAATTGGAAATACCGTATAGGTCTTAAAAATATATATATATATATATATTTTTGGGGATAGGTATCTTTAAAAACTATTTTTTTTCTTCGTATTTTCGACATATCTCCTTATGTTTTTACTCAATTTTTGGTCGGGAGAGCTCCCTGGATACGAAATTAAATTCCACATCCAACACGCACCCACTCTGCATACTTTTGATGGACCTTGCTACCCCAAAAACAAGAAATACCTGAAAAAAGTGATGAATGACATCATCATCATGTTTTTCAGGTATTTCTTGTTTTTGGGGTAGTGGGGTCCATCAAAAGTATGCCGAGTGGTTACTCGTTGGATGATAAATTTAATTTCACATCCAACAAGCTCTCCTAATCAAAATTTGAGGAAAATCACAGGGAGATATGTCAAAAATACGAACAAAATAAGTAGTTTTTCTCTTTTCTTCCTCCAAAATTAATAAATATTATTTTATTATTTTAACTATTATTTTATTATTTTTCTTAGGGGGCCCATTTTGAGTTGAAATTTTCTCTAATGATATTAGTTTCATACAATCTTCATATGTTGTCTAGCCTTCTTTAGCACCTTCATTGTATCGAAGGTATCTTTGTTGAACATGCCAACCAATCGATTAGTCAACTCATTCTTTAAATATTTTCTCTGTCTATCCCATCCTATGCAGATGGTGGGCCTAAATATATCCAAGGTAAAATCATTTAGATTTTTATAAAATACAACATTTTTTGCAAAACAATCATGCCACCATTAGTTTAAAAAAAGCGTTTTTATCGGTATGTTACAATCAAATTATAAAAACTAAATTTAAAAATCTATACTTACCTGAAATATTCTCTATGTTTATTGGAACGTGTTCCTCGTTAACCAAAAATGTTGTCACTATTGAACCAATGCTAGTGACATGGGAAGATCCAGGAAATGTTGCTTCAGCATCAACATTAGTATTAGGCTCTTCCTCCACCCCTTCTTTTGCACAATCTGGTGTGCGTCGGTCAGCAGCAACTACACCCTCTGTTGGCCTCAGGGGTGTTGTCGACTGTTCAATCAAAAACATGGGTGCAGTATGTGGTGTACATAGAGTGGTTTTCTCATTGGGACCAACACCACCTTCACCACTAGTGTGTGGTTGCAGAAAATCCTGTAAATACAAACCATTCAATTATAAGTTCACTGTCATATAAAATTAAAAATTCTAAAATTCTAAATGAATTCATGTTATGATTCCGCAACTTACTTTCAAGGCCCGAGATCTCTGCATTATTACTTGAACCTTTGATTTGACCTCGTCTGTCTGCAGAATTATGAATAACAAACAAAGCATATCCACATGAATTTTTTTCAAGGTCTTCTGTAGTAGCTTCATCGGGTCTATATAAGAACCAATTTCAGCATCATTCAACAACTCATTGACATCAAAATCTATGGTTTGTTGTGTTGTTGTTTCATAAAGCGAATCATTTGTCTTCAACAAAAATATATAAAACATTGCTTAATTATTGAAGTAGTCTAAGCAAAAAATTATATTAGCAAAAAATATCTATCATGATAGATTCCTAGAATTACATCTAGGTTTACCTAATTCCTAGACAACGGTGTGGTCTGATCAATAGTTGGGGACTTGCCATGATCATCCACCTACAAAAAAAGTATACAACATTATCATAATGAATGTAATCATAAAAAATAAAAAATAAATAAAAAAATAAACATTATGCTACATGTTATATATGTGTACAATTTTGAAGTATTTAAATTGTAGAATTACATTCAGGTTTACATGTTTCCCTGAGGCTGCAGTCATCTGATCAATAGTTGGGTGGATTCCCCGATCAACACTCTACATGAAATATAGATAAGATTATATAAACCAAACGAATATATTATTGAAAAAACATAAAATCAGAACTATTTGTACATATTATTTTTTTACAATGGCATCGATGTATACATGTTTCCTCGAGGCATTTCTAGTAACATCTATTGTGAGGGAGGTGCCCTTGATAGAACCTTGCATAAAAAACATACTAAAAATTACCTAACGGAACCAAAATACTCACTAAAACAATTTAATAACATAACATTTTGACGTATACCTATTTCCTCGATGATGGTGTACTTCTCTCACTAGTTGTTGGGGTGATGCACCCCTAATCACCTCCCTGCGAAGTCAACATCGGAAATTTAATAAAAAATTATGATTATCTGCTAACGAAAAATACTGAAGATGTTAAAATAATTAATAAAAGGTTGGGTAAATTGTTGGATGTACCACATCCATACTAACCATGTTTGTATCTACTCGATTCAAATTGTAATTAATAAGTATATATTCCCTAGCAGCTATTGATTTAATGGAACATACAAATACATGATTTCTTTCACGCCCCTCAAATATGCAGTTGGGTTGCTTAAGTGTAGACCCTGGTTGTGTACTGTTTATAAACCATGTAATATTCTCAATTTTCTTTGGCCTTCCATCAATGTACAATGTTGCTCCTTTATTTTGATCTTTGTTTTTCAATTGTAAATATTTTTCTGACAACCCATATCTACGCATACTTTGTGTATATTGGACCAGACGCATCCAATCATTGTATTTGTCATATGGTCCAACATACTCCATCAATTATGTACATTTGGGGTAATCGAATTTTATGCCATCCATGCAAAAAAACCCCAATCCATGTAATTACAATGGTGCAACTCTATATATCCTCTTATTCAAACAAAAATCAGTTTTGACTTGAGTATGCCCACAACAAAGTATTCCCACATAGTCCCTGCTGGCATGGTTGCGAAGAAGGTGTTTTTTATCTCTGCCATTGATATATTGGATTTGTAGTGTTGTCCCAAAGTCACTCTTAAAGTGTTTTAGGGTGCTTTTTAATAATTCTTGTTTGTTTTATTTTTATTTTTGGTCAATCAGATAGAGAGGCATGCTGCTCAAATTTTGAAGATTTCAATAACCAAGAGCCTCATTCTTTCTTCTACCTTTTCTAGTTTGATAAAAAAAATCCAAAAAACTTGCAATCCTTATGGATCCTTTGTAGAATTTGTGTACCATTCATGTTTATTGTAAAATTAAAAAATCTTCTCTATAGAATTTTGACAATTACCATGCCTTTGTAATAGGAGTGCTAAACATGAAATGCTTGGATAAAATTAACATGCTTTCCAATCAAGTTTTAAAATAGCTACAAGCACTTGGAATGACCAATTTAGCAGACTTGAAAGGATTAGATAAAACAGGATAAAGTAGGCTTTACAGATTGATAAATCATCAAATATAGCATGTTTAAAAATAGTCTGTGATAAAATAACCATATATGGCATATCATTAAATGTCTCATTAGGTTCTTGTTTCTACAAGGCACCAACTATTTTCTCAATAACAACACAACCATAAAAAGAAAACTGTTACGAAAAGTAGTGATGTGAAACTGCTTTCATATCTGCCAAAACAGACTTCTTGATATTGTCAACTCGTAAGAACGAAGAAAATGTAGACATAATTGACATGAAGACCCCTTATCTCTGGCTCCTAGAAGAATAAAAAAATTAATTCAAAAGCAATTTTTCAAATACGATGAATTTGACTCTAGCAGACTATGATTATTGTAAAGACTTGAATGCACCTGTAATGGAACCATCACGATAGAGTCTAGATGGATCTTAATTTTTAACCCTCTAAAGACCCCAGACCTATGGCTTCTGGAAAAAATAAAACTACTAAAAATATATTTTCTCAAATATGAAGAAATTTACTCTAATAAACTCTGATTACTGTGAATAACCAACAAGACAGATTCTAGATGGATTTTACCCCTATGAAGACCCCAGACCTTTGGCTCCTGGAAAAAATAAAACTACTATACATAACAGTTTCTAAAATACGGTGAAACTGACTTTAATAAACTATGATTACTATAAATACCTAGATGCACTTGTAATAAACATGGAAATATAGATGTATCTTACCCCTCTAGTTGTGTAGGAAATATAGGGGTTAACAATAGTGACTTAGGGGTGACATCCCGCTTGCAAGGTGTTGAGAACCATGAGGTATCTGTAGTTTGAGGCTCTAAAACCTGATTCATGAAAATCTTCCTGAATCAATTTTCTTGTCCACTTGACAATGGAGTCAAATTATGGTACATTCACTAACCAATTGGAAAGAGAACCAAAGCACGCATGCCCATCTTCAACTGTAAGCTACAACCCACCTAATATGAACACCTCTCATGTTGGAAAATGCATTGAAGTTGAAAATTAGGAGGAAGCCACCTGGTCACATTCCAGGATTGGAGAACGTTCCATATATTAGGAGGAAGCCACCTGGTCACATGCTAGGATTGGAGAATGTTCCATAAATTATTTCCCCTTGAGTTGAGAAAATTAGTCTCCAACTATTACATTTGGAAGAAGATGTTGCCAAAGTTTTTTGTGTTCCAGGATTTAATCTTGTTTTTTAGAATGTTAGTTTTTGAACCTATATTGACTTCTACATGGTTCCACCATTATTTTATCATGTCCTTGAAATGAAAATTTGAAAGCCACATTTTGTCATAGTGGAAGGGAGTTCCTTTTGATCTTTCTCTGGAGTTCTAGTGTAAAAGAATTGGCCAATGGTCTGATCCAATTGGGAGGATTGTGGGTTCCTATTCAATCCTCTCAAACAAAACATCTTCTGAGAGAATAAAATGGTATAAATTTTCAGCTACATGTTGCTCCATGCTTGTTCTAGGTAAAACTTTCATTGCTAAAGGCATCTGCATACATGAAATATGTAGGATAGAAGGGGCATCATCTTCATGAACAAAACTTGAATCCCTTCTTGAGAAAAAAACTCATTTAAGCCAAGTTAGATTAAATTGAATTGATATTACTTGAAAGAAAGGGCGCTTAGCAAATACATTGATCTATTATCTAACCTTAAGCTAATGTTCCCTTGGCCAAGAGATAACTTTGATCCATGTTGAATTTGCTTCTTTCTTTTCACCCAGCTATCCATAGAAGTAACTTCTATATCCTACCTAGACACAAAAGGCCAATGAGAGATACCTTAAAAGTTAAAACCACCATCCATCTATTAATCTAGAATAAAGAAGAGAGTATCAAAGTGTTCAAAGTAAAAATTAAAGGAAACCTGTGCTTGAATTGGTTTAGCTTCACCATGATGAATATGGTTGTCTATGATTTTCATCGATGACAACATTAAGGACAAAGGTGAAGTGTGATGACATGATATGAAGCCAAAGCAAGCAAGTGAGTAGATGGAAAGAGATGACAAAGCACAAGGACATTGGATGTGGGCATTGAAAATGACCTAGAAAAGGAAAACAAGGATGATGGAAATCAAAGGACAAAGATTTGAAAAAAGACAAAATCATGATCTGACATTGGACAAAGATTTGGCATGGCATCTTGGTTTTGGAACCCTTGGAGATATTCATGGTGCAAGTAAAGGTTTGGAACCTGCACACTTTGTACACTTTGTAGCATGATGGAAATTGGACACATCTGGAAGCTTATTGATCAATCTTGTGGGTTAAGAGTTTGAATGTCAAAGCAAGAAAGATTATATTTGCATATATACCAGTCAGCTTGATAAAAAAAATTGATCAAACATAAACTGGTCGGCCTGATAATCCTTTTACAAGTCGACACAATAGACATGAATTTAATTATTAATTTAAAAATAAATAAAAATTGTTATGAGAGGTCGGATCCAAAAAAAAAGGTGGAAAATTAGTAGAAATAGGAAGCTCACCTCTTTCAATTAAAAGTGAATTTGTGTGTGGAGAAAGTGCTCTAAAATTCGTAGCTATAAAATTCGGGAATGAGGCAGCTGCAGACGTGACTGGTGTTTTCTTGGGCTGGTTAGTGACTGCGGAAGACCACTAAGGTAGATGCAAGTAGAGGACATGAAAGAAACTTTTCATCTTTGTTCTTTCGGGTGTCAAATAAGGTCCAATTGAGCCTTCATATTGAAACAACAACATATTAATCTTTTTGATGTCTAATCTAGATGAGAGATGCCTAAGGAAATTCAATTGTCAATATCTTCCAGCCATGTAACAAGGTTATGCACAACAACAATTTATCACTGGTTATTTCTTTTGAAACATCCACAACATTCAACAAAGAAATATCCACAAGGAAATTACAATATATGTTTGACAAGGTGCATAAAGAGGTCATCTGTGAATAACCACTGATTCTAGGCATGTATTGAAACAATTGATGGCATTGAGTGGCAACATATACTCATCGACATAGTACTTGTTCAAATTGTTGATTGTCCTGAGATAGTGATTGCAATAGTTTTAGAACATAATTGTTTGTAAGAATGGGTGAAAGTTTGAAACATGGTTAAGTCTTGGAGTAGACCTTGAAGTTGACTTGAAATAGGTTTGACATATCATATTTATTGTGATGAATGTATAATTCACTTAAGCATACCTTTGCTTTTACAACGTTGATGTGGGCGTGATGTATGTACAGTAAATGTGTGTGAGTTGACTCCTTTTGTGATTATAGTAAAAGATAAAAGATAAAGTAAGTACAATAATTGATGACATGACAAATGATTGCTTGACTTGATAGATACAAGATGATGACATAAGCAAGAAGGAAAGGCCCTATATTCCCCTCAAATCACACAGAGAAGAAATCACGTTCACCTAAATAAAAGGCATTATAGAAAATAAAAGATCAAAATAAAAGCTATTTTCATGAGTATCTAAGGGGTAAATTTCGAGGCCATTTTTAGGCCATGAGCATTCAAAGGTGATTTTGGTGTATTATGGACAGCATAACAATGAGGAAAGGACCAAAACTCAAACCTTGGCATGAACGAAGAATTTTGAGCCAGTTTTGTAGACTGAACCAACATTCCATGCATAGTTACAACATAAAGCTAGCTTGTTGCAGAGGTTTTGGGCACTTTTCCACAAGTCTGGACGTGAAAACAACCTCAATCTTCATTCACATGCATATTTTAGGGCTAAATTAGCTATAAATAGTCAAGGCAATTACCCTAAGATGAATTTTGGGATACATGAAGGCTAAACAACAATAAATTTCTGCTTTTGGTCATAATTTCACCTAATATCAGTCATGCGGATTCAAAATTCAAGGTGGGACAAATGTACATTAAAAAAATAATCTGATTGAATCCCTTGTTGCAATAATCATTCCAAATTAAGAAAAGAGTTTAGTGATAGCGGTTTCTATGTCAATCTTATTGTCTTTGTAGGTATGTGATGGGATAGATCGGAATTGACGTGAAATAACCCCCATCACATAACCCACCAATCCACTAAAAAATTGACTAACCATATAACCTATTAACACAATATCCACTCTCTCATTAAACCACTACCCCTAATGCATAACCCACTAATACACTAATCCAATAATATATTACCACTATAACCATTAAACATCTCATCCACTATCACACTAATAAGTAACACACTGTTGGCTTACACCCAAATTCACTAAAAATAGTTACCATTGACCTAGTTATCCACAAACAATTATCCCACTAAAATATTAAGTGACGAACCCAATACCCAAATAACATACTAATCATTGAACCAAATAACATACTAATTATTGAACCGCTAACTCTCTAATTACTAAATTGATAACCTTCTAACCCATTAACCATTTGAATACTAACACACTAACCTACTAACCAATACATTGCCAACACACTAAGCCACTAAACCCTCTAATTTTATTTCAAACCTACTAACCTTTAACTCATTAACTAATAAACATTAATTACTATTTGTACCTTGTGAAAACATAGTTAGTAAATTGAAATGAAAAAACTTCACTTTAACTTTGTTTGTGTTAGAATATAATCCGTTAGGGTTATATAATGTAAATAAATAAATAGTAGGAATCCAAACAGGCTGAGCGGAAGGTGAAACCCAACCGCCATGTGATTTGTATAAATATAGGCATTTGCATTGGAATAATTAATGAATTGAGAGTTATTACCAACAAGTGGTATCAGAGCTTGGCTACCTGCCTGCCGTTACTCCTGCCTGCTGCATTTCAGCCCTGGCATTCTGCCTGCCAATCTGCTCTTTCAGGCTGCTTGCCCATCGCCAGTCTGCCCTCTGCACTTCCCTCCTGCCAGTGCATTCATTGTATGCGTTATTCTCATTCTCATGAGACTACTGCTGCGTTGAAGACTCTGGAAGTGTAACCCTAATTTTTTCTGTGTTTCAACATCCCATTTTCAATATAGTGTGCCCAGACTTGTGAAGACTGCGCCCTCTTGTAGCATCCTTCCACATTGCCAGAGAGATGAGATTTCGAATGTTTCTCTTCCGTGAAGAGACTGCTAAGTAAGAGCCTGCGTTGGAGACTGTTCTTAATGAACACGTTGAAGACTGAGCCCGTGAATGCTGTGCGTGGAGCTATTTGCATTCTTTGTGTGAAGACGTTCTTTGTGTGAAGGCGTGGAGCTGTCTGCGTTCTTCCTATGAATGGAGGTAACCCTTTTTTTGTTGACTGCAAATATTGTGACTGATATATGCTGATGGCACACGGATGAAGAATTAGAGATATATACTACATTGATATTTTCTGAGTCTGCCCTCCAGGAGTGCGTTTCTCCCCTCTCGTATAACTGTGAAGAAACCCTAATTTTACCCAACGTGTGACGGTTGAGTGGAATATTACCTATCTTGTATGCTCAGTGATATAATACCTATCAGATCCACGACAGGATGAAGTAATATTTATGGGAGTTGAATAAATTTGTTGTTGAAAGAAGAACGATAGTCACGACTATCGTGATGCTGTGTGGAGAAGAGATGGTATTGCTGACTGATGCTTGCTATGTTGAAATATTGTTAAATCGTGTGGAGATGTATAGGCCTGCGTGGAGAAGAGACTGTTGAAGATTAAAGACTGGTGATTGATATATATTGATATATATTGCTGCGACCTATGATTGCCTGAGATGAAGCATGGTGGACCCATTCAATCTGATATTTTGTGAGCTGCGACCTGTTAAAAGAATTTGAAGCGACCTGTTACACCAGCGTGGAGCTGTGAGCTACGACCTGTTACACCCACTCGTATCCCATTGAGCATGTTGTATGAATATTATATGTGACCATTGAAGACCAGTGTGGAGCTGCATAAACCCTAATTCCATGTTGTGACTGATATATATCTGCGCACTATTGGAGACTGCGCACAATCCGATATGTTTCAAATTTTATAGCTGGAAACGTGTTTTGAACTTGCACATGATTACCATTTAGCATATCATGTCTCTCTATGTATTGTAGAGCAGTAATGTTTCTGTCCTAAGTTTTTGGCCTTTGATAGCTTAAAAGTTGGATGCTGATTTTTCTTTGTAAAATCTAGCAATGCATCTGCAATACATTTTAAAATCTGATTGATATTAAGAAGAAAAAGAAGACTGCGCACTATTGTTGACAGTATCAATTCAAGATTTTTCAGCAGAGTGAAGACCGCGTGTGTTGAAGTTTACTCTCATATTTTGTAAAATGTGATATATATATGTATCCATATATTATATTGGTATGGGATACTCATTTTTTGGAAAAATCTGGATCCCGATACACTGGTTGAGGTACATGTTGCTGTTGTTTTGCACTATGTAAACCTAGACTGCTGAAAACCTATTGAAGACTGCGTTGTATGCTGAAGACTGAGTTGTATACTGCTGAAGACTGCGTTGAAGACTGTGTTTTATGCTGAAGAATATCATCTATTTCTAGTGACTGATATATATTTTGATATATTTTGTATTGACTGTATTGTAAAAAGTGCAGAGACTCAGACCTGCATTGTGTAGAATACTGCACAGAATTTATATATTGAAATTAAATATAGAGCAGCTGCAAGATTGTTTTGATAGGACTGTAGAATTATTTGCAGAATCATATTGTAATCTGTAAAGGAGCAGGAATCTAAACCTACATCCCATATATTTTTCTAAGCATTCTGTAAGTTATAGTTTCCAGATTAGAGATGCACTCTTTGGCATCTAGTATTGGTGTTGCCCTAGCTGGCAAAGACCAATCCAAAGACCCTTCTAAGGGAGAATGCAGCAAGAGAGGACGAGGAAGAAGAAACTTCAAAGGCAGAGGGGGTAGAAACAACTCCAGAAAAAGATCAAAGTGCAAGCATTGTGGAAAGACTGGGCACACATCAGATTAGTGTTGGGCTTAATGGGACTCCATCAAAGACAAGCATAACCAGAAGAAAGATGACCAAGATGCTAGTAAATTTTCTGATTCTTGTATTGTTGCACATTGTAATTTTGGATTTAATGAAATGAATTCTCTTTCATCTTACAAAGATTGTTGGCTGCTTGATACTGGTGCAACATCACACATGACATTTAGAAAAGATTGTTTTGAAGAAC
>LPNX010255708.1:227497-229997 GCA_001517045.1 Pseudotsuga menziesii
TACAACTTTCCATAACATGACATTCTTTGTATTCATTGATGGACCTCCAATTTGTCTATTTTATAGCCTATAATATATTATATATTTACATTTGAAACTTACATATTAATGTGAAACAGCCATGCCTTTTGATGACCAATATAGACTTTATGCCATATTATTATCTAATTATATATACAATTGCTTAATTCCAAGCATGAATGTGACGTGCTTGATTTTAAAGTGAGTTTTTGATGATTTTTGTATGTGAACCAATATGGTATTAATATATAATAGTGTAGGGATTTGATATACAAGACAAGGATGATCTCCTTCATTAATGAATCAAAATCTAGTTCCTTCACCATCTTTAGAGTTTCTAACTCTCGAAGGAATCCATGATGTCCTAGACCCACAAGGACCAATGTCATGTGATTTACTTTAAATGGATGAAAGGCTGATTTGTTACTACAAATTGATTCCATGTCGTTAATCTATTTCATATCAATGGTTAGGGATATCATGATATTGAGGTGCATTCCCCTACTAATGTGTATATTTTGTTCCTATATCAATCACAACCATCATGTTTACTTAACTTACATGAGCTCTTTTCCATAACAACACCATCCTATGACATCATGTTGACACAATTATAAATTTTATTGACTTTCCCATTGGACAAACATTATGACCTACATATTATTAATTCAATCCCATCCTTTAAGAATATAGGTCACAAGATGAAGTTCTTACTTCACTACTCCCTTCCCAAACACCAAACTTTTAATCTCATTAGAAAACACTCATATTTTTGTTACTAATATAGTTGGGGATTTAAACCAAGTATTCACAATTTTACTTAACTAGAATTGAGTTTATGAACCTTTGGTTTCTAAGGAACGCATTACCTCAACAATCACTTGGAACCTAAATGTTACTATCCGATATAAACATTAATATTTTATATGATCCATGGTATTTGTATCAGTGACCCCATTGGATAGTACATGTAGTCAATACATGTGCAATTCCAAACCCCAACTAATGTTTAAAGTGCCAAAATCCCACATTGAAATTAAAAGAGCCCTAACTAAATTATTTTATACTATTTCTTGACTCCTTGACTTGTGGTATTTCCCCTTGGATTACTCAATGGTGAAATATACAATGAAGTTTTCCCTCACTTGATGAACATACATTCAATCATTTTCTTTATCTTTGTCCAAAATTTCGATTGGGGAACTTCTTACAGTGTTGAGGAACTCACCAATATGAGATCCAACCCTAAAATTCTGACGTTTTCAGCATTAAAAGGCTACCAAAGTTTTAGAAATCCCTAAATAAAACACTGAGTCACCAAAGAAGAGTTGTTGAGATCCCTAGCAATCTATTGAGTTCTGATAAAGCCCTAAATACAAATGCCAAGACTCCTATTAGGGTTGTCAAGGTTTTTCATAGCCCTAAAGAGGTCTATCGTGAATCTTAAAGGGCCATTGAGAGTCTATTGTGACAAAAATGAGACCTCCGAGGGTTGGATAAGGACCTAAGAAAGGATGCAGGTACATAGTATAGGCCACCAAGGGTTCTTCTAAGCCATAAATAAGGCTACCTTAAAACCAGAATTTTGTTTAAGCCCTAATAAGGGCTTCTTAGACAACAGATAGAGGGTCGTCGTTGCACACCATGATTTATCGTGTGTGCTCCCAGCTCTTCCAAAAAGAAGCATATAACCTTCTCTTCTAGAAATAAGCACATAAAATTCACCATATTCCACTTTTTAGGGAGGACCCACCCTACTCGATTAATGGGAAGGAAGTTTTATAGACCAACTCTACATCATATTAAAGAGTTAAATCCATATATAAAAGAGGGAATCTAGATACAATCTCAAATACTGGGATGCATTGCTGAAAATCAATCCATACAACCGCTAACCAAAACCAAAACAATAACAAGCATGCATCCTATAATAGGGAATCTATAAAACATGTTGAAGCCATCATGGGTTAGTTCAAGGGTTTAGCATAGATATCAGTGCATAGTTGAAGTCACTAAAGATTAGATCAACGAGACTTGTTACAACCATGATAAAGAAAGAGTAGAAGCTTCGACCATGGTTGGAATTCTTATTATTTCCATCATTTCAATTCCAACCATACTAAATTAACCTCCGTTTTTTTATAAAACTACTTACAATTAACCTACTTACATACCAAAGACATTGCAGGAAGCCGTATTTAAGGTGTAGTAAATCAGTTAGCAGTCTGTGAAGACAAATTGCAGAGAACCCGTCAAGAGAAATTTCAAGGAACACCATGAACACCTTCAAAAGAAATCACATACACCCGTACTGAAGTTGTGAAGCCCTGTCGTAGAAATTGCATGCAGCGACCAATACACAAATTGCATCGAGATATAAAAATTGCAGACTTAGTGCAGAAGCTTCCAAACGTTGACAAAAAATATAACCTCCTCTATTTATATCATTTCCATTTTGCATCTCAACGCTTTGTGCAAA
>LPNX010255708.1:234997-302505 GCA_001517045.1 Pseudotsuga menziesii
AGATACTCTTTTTAAAACAAATAAGATGAAATAATATTTCTAATTAAATTTTTGAATTTTCACTACCAATAAAATTCAATATTTGTATCGCAAGATTCAACCAAAATATATAGAGTATAGAAATTACTGCATACCTAATACACTTCAATAGACTTCATCATATTTGTCATCCAAGTCATCATCTGTATCATCGGTTCCGTATTCAACATTGTAAGGATTGGCCATATCATCGCCGTCATCTAAGTCAGTTACGATCATCCTGTCATCGTCGATATCATCTTCATGGGCATTGTCTACTGTATCATGATTCAACTAATTCTTGGAAATATTCTTATGGATCATCTTGATCATCTAACTCATGTTGATCATGATATTCACCATCATCTTCTTCTTCCAGGCCCTCTTCATTACCTTCCTCTAAGTTATACTTTACCGGCCTTCCCCTTGGATCATGTATTACAACAAATGACCAACCTGCTTTACTTGGAACCTCAGAGTAAAATACATGTTCACATTGTCTTGGAAGAACATAGGGCTCCATTCTAAGATCAAACAACCTTGTATTTACCATAGTAAATCCATTATCATGTTTAATGATAGTTCTATCGAGATCATGTTGATTCAATCGTAACCTATACCATTTGACAACGAACAAAACTACCTTGAAGGATTTAAAGTCACACTGAAGAATATCTTCCAGATACCCATAGTATTGATTTTATGAGAGTTCTGGATGTCTGTCACTTCTAGATGAAACATTGGTCACCTCAAAGACTGCAGATATCCCAGAATATGAGGTTTTCTTTGTTTCATCCAAATTTTTGATGCGATATATACAACCATTGCACACCATTGCCTTATGGTGTTTTACCTACAACAAGCCATACACAACAAGATTACATAACGATTCGATATTTATGATTAAGTGCATGTTTATGCAACCATATAGGGAAAAAACAACATGTAAATCAATATGTAATTTACAAAAAAGTGAATTAGAGTGGTTGATTAATATGCTTTCCTGCTTATCTTTTAAACCATATGATAAATCAATTTCTCTTTGTGTCAGATTGGTATCTCCATTGCGATGTGTTTCTTTAACCAATGAATCCACACCTTCCCATGATTTTCCATGACTTGATTGTTCACATTGTTCAATCCATACCTTCATCCAGACAAGATTGTTTGTGATGTATAAATGAATTGCATCCCACTCTTGATGAACTACTTGATGACAATAAAAATTAAAATTCATGACAGATGTAAATTATCTTAACAAAGAATACACTCTTAATTGATGCAATAGATTGAATATGCAAATATAATATGTTATATGATATATATACATAAAAGTCAATAATAAAACGTATTATATTAATTAAAATACACTAGCTAATAATTACCTTTCACCTTCCTCGATCTACCTTTCCCGTTCAGGTAGTCCCCTTCAAAATTGTTATTGAAGTCCAGATGACAAATGCAATGTAAATTGAGCTTTGATGCTAAATTAGGAAGATATTCACTAACATAAAACATGTTTTGGTATTTCATATATCCCTCCATCATAGAACCCTAAGCACGTTCTCTTTGTCTAACCAAACCCTTCATAAATTTTAAGTGCCTCTCAACCATCCACATGGAGCTTGAGTGCATAGGTCCACACAATTCAATCTCGTCAACTTGGTGTATGAGGTAGTGTTCTTGTGCATTGAAAAATGCCGAAGGTAGATGCTTCTACATTTCACACATGAGATCAGGAATTTCTCTCCTCCAATACTTTATATCTTCTTTATGGATTTCTTTAGATGACAACCATATACAAGTGACGCAAACCAATAACGGTATTCAAAAACAAAATTACATAACATGAATTAGTGGATACAAAACAAATATAAATTATACGATGAATTAATGAAACACTAAGCACATGCAAATAATCGCTAGTTACCTCATGTATTTACCAAGATTATACATAACTTGTTTGACATTGTTTCCAAAGTTGTCTAGGAGAGAGAGGTATACCATATTGTAACAATATACAAACCACATCATTTTTTAAACAAAGAGTAGACAAACAAAATAACAACAACATGCACTGGAATTTTAAAAAAACAATAATTATGTGGATATAACAATAATAATTACCTTCATGAAGACATGCCAATCATTCATTTTCACCCCCGTAAAATCACCTTTCTTTGTTATGATATTATTCATGTTCACACAAAATCCAGTGGGCAATTTAATTTTTTGCGTGACTTCTTTTACAACATTACTTTGTTGCTCCGTAAACATCCATGGAATTGAGTTTATATCAATTTGGTCTCTGTTGCTATGAAATTGAATGATGTCTTTCATTGCATGGCTTCCTTCTTGAATGTCTTTGCAAAATTTCACAATTTTTTCTTTGTCGCTCCTTAGATCCAATAGTCACCATAATGTTTCAGTCACATTCTTTCTAATATGCATTGTATCAAATAGATGAGCAATTTGTAGGTGCTCATAGTAGGGAAACCTATTGAATTGTTTATGATAACTTTTCATTCCTTGTGGAAGCCCATTAATTCCTTCATGATCACGATAGACATCAAGAATATTAGTTTATAAATAAATTACAGAAATCAATTATGGGCACTACAGTAAAAAACACACAATAAAAAAATACATAACAATTCATATACGATGATCCATATGTACTAGCTTGACTATTTCTATTATATTGCAACTTCCAAAGGTGAGGTGTCATTCTCTGTGGTTTTAATGCAGTCTCTTGCTTCCCATTGAAAAGATTTTTTTGGTTGTTCTATACTCGTGATTCTTAGAGAGGAAGTTCCTATACTCATTAAACATGTCCTTTCATAAGCTTTTTGAGCGATGATATTTGATATTAGGACCACAAACTAGACATGCAAATTTTCCCATTGTCTGAAGACCCTAAATATATAGATATGGAATATCTATGTCAATTATAATTATATATAAACTATTTTAACTACTTCATAAAATTAAAAGAAATTAAAGTGGAACTTAAAAATACAAACCACAAAAATGGGTTAACCCTGGGGCATCATGTATTCTCCATACAAGCATTGCATGGAATTGAAATTTCCTTTGTCTTATTAGTATAGATACGTCATACATATTGATGCAATTCCATAACTTTAGTAGCTCATCTATAAGAGGTTTGATATATAAATTCATATCTTTGACTTGGAAATTACCTGATTGATTTGAAGTACATATAAAATATATAATTATGATAATGATTAAGATATATAAACCATGCACAAGAGTAAAATAAAATATATATATATGAAATTAGGAAGCAAAATATGACAAATTAGATGCCACAACAACAATAAAAATAAAATAGTTTTAGACACCGTATATACCTGGAATAATCATCGATAACATTATGTGCTCCCTCTTTATTGACAACCATGGAGGAATGTTATTGTTGATAACAATAATAGGCCACACCGTGTAAATGGATCTCATCTGTGCAAATGGATTAACATCATCTGTTTCCAAAGAAACCCTAAGATTATAGGGTTCTTCTTTAAAGTGAGACCACTTTTCTTTTGTATCTCTAAATGCAGAACCATCTGCATGTATTTGAATAACATCATCTTGAATTTTTTTCCTTGCATGGTAATCCATAAATTGCACTATGTTATTGCACCTGAATAGTCGTTGCAAGCGTGGAATGATGGGAATATAAAGAAGAACCTTGTGAGGCACCTTTTTTGTTACTTGATTTGTTCGATATCTACTTATATGACACTCCAGACATTTTGTTGAAAATTCATGTTGATTATAATATATAACATGGTCATCGGGGCATGCATGAATGGATTCATAATGCATTCCAATCTCTTTCATGATGGAAGATAAATATCAATATGTGCGAGGTAAAATATTTGATGGTGGTAAAAAAAATTCAGCTATCAAGATACATCAAATAAAAATAAAAAATACAGTTAATATAATATATAAATAATATTAACAAAACACATTTCACCTGTATTAATTTGAATTATGAATTAACAATGCATTTATTAAAGGAACAAATATAACCTTTATCACGATCATATATATGTGAGGGATTATTTTACATACCTTAACATCCATGCGATTGATATGTTTGAAAGACCATTCATAACCTTCAAGTTAATTATCAACAATATAGTAGAGAGAATATTTGTTTTGGAGTCTTCATAAAGGGATTCGTATGCCTTCTTAAGAAGAGGTATATCATAAACATAATCAAATTCATCAATATATTCATGATCATCGTCATCATCATCATCCATTCTAACATTACATGAATCATGGATCAATGTATTTGTATCATCATCTTCAACTACGTTATCCGTATGATAATCTTCTTCAATAGAATTATTAACTTGTTCGCCATTAAGCATGGCTCCATGTTCCTCTGGTACTTATTCTGAAAGAACATCCTCTAGACAATATGTCATAGGATGTCTTTGCTTTATAATTACATGAAGACATCAATAGATATAATTTAATATAGGAAGTATTAAAATAATACATACATTTAACAAGGGAAAAAATATAAAAAACTTTATAATGATAAATTTACAAATGGACGATATTCATTCCCCCCCTCAGCGTGTCCATGTTCCCTACAATGTTTGGTGGCTGTTGTGATAAATATTATTCTCCTCTTAAAGACCCTGCATGGACAATAACATTTCCCATCAACCCTTCTTTTCGTTGCATCCCACAGTCTAGCAAGCAATTGTCGATTTTGTTTGTTTGGATTAGGAATATTTCTATTTGACATTTTGTCACAAAGAGATTGAATCAAGACTATTGACAACCTTAAAAAATCAATGTCCACAAATCACTATTTCCGCAAACGATGGTTTGTTGAAGAATAAAATAATTTATGCAAATCGTCTGTTGATAAAATGATGTTTGCAAATAGTCCGTTGAGAAATAAAATAATTCTGCAAACTGTCCGTCGAAGAATAAAACAATTTCTCAAACCGTCCAACGAGGAATAAACTAATTTATGCAAATCGTTCGTCACTTCTATAGAAAACATGTTGAAATGTTTCTTTAATTTATATATTTTAAAATTCAACAGTCATCAAATAACCGATGATATTAACCTAGTTACAGTTTCAAAAGGCATATTTACTGTTGTGTTGTAGCTGTAACTGTTCTCCCCAAATTTCTTAATTTTTGGGCCCCTCCTCATAATTTAGAGTTGTTTTAATTGCTGGATCCTTGAAATTTTGGTTGTGTTATAGTTTCGGATGATTTGGAAGATTGATTTTCAGCTTGTTTCAAAGGTTTCCTGCGTTTGAAATTCATGGTGAGTCGTAGATTGTACGTTTGGTTTGCTTATCGATCGGATCAAGTGTTCTTTGTTGTTGGTCGCCGTTGCGGAGATAAAGCAGGTTCTTGTCCGTTGTTAATTTTTTGAGTTGACCAAAAAATTTAATATTTCATAGTTCAGGCGTCAAAATTATTTTTATCTGCGGCTGATAGCCTCTTCCCTTCCGCCGTTGTGGCTCCCAAAGAATTTATCCATCCGAAGTATGAATCGCTCCGACTGTCGATGCGTATTCATCTTTAGTCGCTTGGCCGTAGCCTTTACTCTTCTACCGTTGTGGCTGGAAAATTCATTTGGCTTTCGATGTCATTATCCTTTTGATTTCTAATTTAGTTTTCCCGCCCTCCCGTCACATGCCTGTAGCGTTTACTCTTCCGCCGTTGCGACTGGGCAAAGTTTTTTTTGCTTTCGATGTCGGTTTCCTCCAGATTTCCACCGTTGGTGTTGTTATCACGAGCCTGTAGGAGGATGAGGTAGTGTGGTCGGCACTTGTAAAATGATGATGGTGCACCTAGTCTTTTCTTGTGGATTAGTCGTTCAGTAGTATAATTTGCTTCTTTGTTTTGGAGCGCAAATCCATTGAATGATGCATTCTGGTTTATTTGCAGATAGACTCAAGGGATTGGTCGGACTACCGCGGTGTGAAGGTGTAGCTGAGCGTTTTGGCATGGATCAAACCGTATACAGAAGGACAAGCGAATGAAAAGACAACATGGATGGCAACAAAGGCATTGAACAAAAAGATCTATCAGTTACTAAGTATTTCATGAACGCATAGAAGAAGATGAAACATTCGAAGGACTGAAAGGTCGCTCGCTGGAAGCAGTCTACTATTGTAGTTTAAATAGTAGAAAGTTAGGACTGACCAGGGGCTTTTTCCCTGGAAAAATTTGTAACCATTTGCTTGTAAGAGGAACTATTTCGTTTTACAATCAGAAACTGCAATTTTTCTTGTTGGAGAACGTACGATGTGGAATGTATCAATGTGTTTAAATGAGTAATGTTGAATGGGAACTACTTCGTTTTCATCCATGTGTCATTAACTGTGAGAACGTTCTAATTTCTTGAACCTATGTTCCTGTTTGAATGTTCTTCAATTTATTTTGTGATGTTTTCCACTATGAGTAATGGCGGTCGTTCATAGACAATTGGCTATTTGGTTGTTGAAACATCTTTAAATTGTTCATGTGTATTGAAAGAAGTATCAGCTATCTGTAACTTTTCATAATGCATGTACAAAATACATTACTCACTAATGAATGATAACCTTGCTCGCTAGAGATAGGTTAGGTAGTTAGTTTTAATTTCTTACTGTTTATGTGATTTAGATGCCTGTGAGCTTTAAGACGAGAGGTAAGAACCTGCGCATCACATTGTGACTTCTCCCTACATCTTTATCATCCTGCATTGTTAGATAGGCACTTGCATTTCATATCTTAAATAAAAAAATACAAAATATACGGTGGACTGGGCCGCAGCCAGTAAACCCATTTGTCACTTGACGTACGGTAGCCGAACCACAAACCAGATGGATTCCCTACACCAAACAGTCACGGGCTAGTTGGGAACATTGACTGGGGAGAATCCCTTACTATTGTTGCCTGCGAATTTCCAGGCCTCAACAGTTTTGGCGCTAGAAGGAGGGCCTCCAGTGCATGGATGGCCGAGGAAACCCATTTTCCTGAGACTTTTCCACCGGTAACAGTCCTGAAAGTAGTGGATTTCATAATCTAATTCCGGAAGAAAGAAGCAGAGAACATTTGTTTTCTGTGGAAAAAGAGGTTGTTAATAATCTAAGAAGACACACCAGGGCATACGTGAAGAATATTGGAGGTTTGACGATCATCCCTGAGTTTCCCAGGAGAGAATATAAAAGGAAATATCACCCTATATTGGAAGATTCAGTGCTTGTGGGTGATTGGGAAGCGCTAGTAGAAACTGCCTTATAGGAAGTTGTACTGCCTCTAAACTAAGAAGGCCCGGATACTCTGCATAGTTCCCCTGCTCATACTCCTATTTTATCACCCCCTCACTCTCCACCCAGACTCATGGAAGGCATTAATGCCAATCAACCACCCAACCCACCTAATCCACCACCTTCCTAGAGAGCCGGATCACCTTTAAACCTGACCCCTCCGCTACATGATCTACCTCAAGCCTTTGACAAGATGTTGCCTAAATTCGATCCAAATGAAAAGATACTAGTAGATGACCATCTGCAAAGTTTTTACTTGGCAATAGAA
This sequence comes from Pseudotsuga menziesii, assembly GCA_001517045.1. Taxonomy (NCBI): domain Eukaryota; kingdom Viridiplantae; phylum Streptophyta; class Pinopsida; order Pinales; family Pinaceae; genus Pseudotsuga; species Pseudotsuga menziesii. The sequence continues at coordinate 242,609 of LPNX010255708.1, forward strand.
GGGTTAAGGGCTGAGGAGTATGAAGATGTAGTTTGCAGACTATTCCCGCATACCCTTAAAGGGGCTGTGGCCTCATGGTATTTTGGGTTTCCTGCTAACTCTATCCCTGATTGGAATACCTTTAAGAGAATTTTCATAAGTAAGTATGCAACTCAAAAGACTCATGCAGCCCTCATGAAAGGACTATGCACCTTGAAGAAAGAGAGAAAGGAGAAGGTGCACAGTTTTACTCAAAGATTTGCAGCATACCTCAAGAATTTTTCTGACGCTGACAAACCTTCGGACAAGGTCCTGATTGAATATTATACCTCAGCTTTAGGCCCTAATTTGGCCATGTTTTCCAAAGGTAGGGCCAAGCCTACTTTGACGGAAACCTGTGAAGAGGCGAAAATAGTGGAAGCTGAAAGAGAAAGTATCGAAGATTATCCTAAACAGTCAGGAGAGAAAGGTGAGGGAAGGAAAGCCTTATTGTTTACTAATCCTAAGGAGGAGAAATCACCAGACTATGAAAGTATGGCTAAAATGATGCAGAAGATTTCTAATAAAATCATAGACTTGGAAAAAGAGAAAGAAACTCAAAAGTTCTACAGGACCTATTACAAGAAAAAACAGGACAACAATCAGTCTCAACCACCTCCTCACAATTCGGCATCTATGAATTTGACAGAGATAGTGGATAAATTCAATGACACTGGTCATGAATTAGATGTTGGATTCTAGATTAATAGAAGAGGAAGATGAATAAAGAAAAGAGAGTACCACTACAACGAATGAACAAGAAAAGGAAACCATGGTTCTGTGGAATTTTGTCTTGTTATTCGATGCTGAAGAAGAAAAGAATTGGGGCTACAAGGACGTCATGGAGACCAATGCAACAACAAGAAGTCAAGGGTCGATTAGAGAAGATAGTATCATACTCCCAAAGATCAAAAGGATGCAGAAGAATGTTAAGAAATTTCAAAATAGTTCCACAGCTAATAAAATTCCTGAATTCACCATTACCAGGCAAGAGCCTAGGAAGAATGAAGCACGGGCCAAGTCCAATGAGGGAAAAATGAATGTTGATAAACCTCACCCCATTGAACAACAAATGGATTATGACGTTGTGGAGGATTTAAAGAAGGTAAAGGCAAACGTTTCACTATTCGAGATGTGTAAAGTGACGCAGTAAAAAGAAAAACTATTGAAAGCACTTGAAGCACCGGATGAGAAGCTACCCATTGACAATCAGCCTAAAGAAGAAGAAGAAATTGGAGAAACTAGCATCGGAGGTAAGTTGAAAAGAAAAAATCCGCCTTTCCTCCTCACATTTGAAATTTTTAATCACAACGTGCATAATTACCTGGCAGACTCGGGGGTGTCGGTCAATGTCATGCCAATATCAGTCTGTAAAAGGATAAATGGATAGCCCAAGCCATCCACTTGGAGAGTTGTTTAGTTGGACAGGACATATGTAAAAGTAATGGGTGAGATGGAGGATGTCCTGATCCGCCTGTTGTCAAATGATAAAGTGTTCCAATTCATTAATATCGTGGTGGCCGATATACCAGATGCTTATGGTCTTGTTCTGAGTAGAGATTGGTCAGTGAAATTGAATGGATATTTTGCTTCTGATTGGTCACATTTGTGGTTTCCATATAAAGGGAGTCCAAACCAGATTAATATTTTAAGGGAGCCTCACATAAAATATAATGTTACTCGACTTGAAGAAAAAAATGAACAAGTGGATTCTGTGTTGGGAAACTATTTTATTGAATTGGAACCTAGAAATTACCAAGCAGAAGAAGACAACAACACTTCAGACACCCAGCCTGATCTCCTTCGATTTTCGCAGGCTGATGAAATTGATTGTAAAATAGTAGATTTAGCTGTAGGAATAGATTCGTATACAGTAGTTAGTGATTTTTGGACTTTGTTTTTTGATGTCTCTAAGACATTAGAAGGGTCAGGGGCCGGCTGTGTCCTGATTGACCCTCAGAAGAATAAAAAATTTCTTGCATGTAGATTAGAATTTGAATGTACGAATAATACAGCTGAGTATGAAGCACTGGTGCAGGGCTTAAGGAATGCGTTTGAATTAAAGGTAAGTAATTTAAAAGTTTTTGGAGATTCAGAAATAATTGTAAAGCAAATCAGAAATCAAATACATTGTGTTTCTCCCCACTTGAAAGCTTATCAAAATGAGGCATGGGACCTACTTAAATGTTTTAACGCATTCAATATTATTTCAATTCCAAGACTAAAAAACGCAGTAGCTAACTTGTTAGCCACTTCGGCCGCTAGGCTTGTACCCACTAATAATCGATGTTCTGTTGAATTGCTTTTCAGGCCTTCAGTACCTGATATGATCACCAACCTACAAGTGTTCGATGATGACCAGCAGATTATAGAATGTTTAACAAATGACGAAGTATTTAAAGGGGCAATTATAGATGATGAAGAAAACCAGGCCGAGCTGAAGTACGATAATTTCATCCCTAAAGGGGTCCAAACTTTGGAGAGGATGTTCGATTTAAATGAAAAGTTCAAAAGACCAACCAACGTGAAGACTCACAGCTCATCTTTACAGTTCGAGTTGATAAATTTAGGGACTAAGGCGAATCCTAAATTTGTAAATCTTGGCAAATGTTGTTCACCAGCAGAAAGAGATAAGTTCATCAGTCTGTTTAAACAATATAAAGATGTTTTCGCCTTGACATACAAAGATTTAAAAACATACGATACCAGCATCATCAAGCACATTGTTCCCATCAAAGCTGGTGTCAAGCCATATCAACAACCTTTGAGAAAAATGCATCCAAAGTTGGAATCGCTGATTCAGAGTGAAGTGAAGAAATTATTGGATGCTAGAATCATTTTTAAAGTCAGACACTCTGAGTGGGTATCAAATCTGGTACCAGTAAGAAAAAAATCTGGAGAAATCAGATTATGCATGGATTTCAGAAATTTAAACCGAGCTTCAGATAAAGATAACTATCCTATGCCGCCCATGGAGCAATTGCTACAAATGGTTTCAGGTTCTGAATTGTTTTCATTGTTCGATGGTTTCTCTGGCTATAATAAATTATTAGTAGCCGAAGAAGACAGATTGAAGATAACGTTCAGGACCAAATGGGGAACCTTTGCCTACAGAAGGATGCCCTTAGGGATTATAAATGCAGGAGAAACGTTTCAAAGGGATATGGATATAGATTTCTGAGGATTGATTGGTTGAAGTGCTATAGTATACCTTGACGATATTATGATATTCTCGAAGAAAAGAGAAGAGCACGCATTTCACTTAAGGAAAATTTTTGAACGCTGTCGAAAGTATGGCATCTCACTCAATCCTAGGAAGTGTGTGTTCGCTGTCACGGAAGGAAAGTTTCTGGGTCACATAGTTTCCAAGAGAGCAATCTCTATAGATCCAGAAAGAATCAAGGCCATTGAACAAATTCCCTTGCCCCATAATAAAAAGGGGATGCAATCATTCATGGGAACTATAAACTTCGTGTGAATATTTGTGCCTGATTTCGCTCAGATTGTCAAGCCGCTGCAGCAGATGGTGAAGCAGAATGCACAATTCAAGTGGAATGAGATTGAAAAGAATGCATTCAACAAAATTAAAACTGTTGTCGCACACGCACCCTCCCTGAAAATCCCAGATTTTGATAAAGACTTTATTCTGTATACCTTTGCATCCGATGATTCGCTAGCATCTGTACTTACGTAAAAGGAAGATGGGGGGGATGAATTCCCAATATATTTTATGAGCACTAGTCTACAAAGGGATGAATTAAATTACCTAGCCATTGATAAACAAGCTTACGCAGTATTCAAAGCGGTGAAGCAATTCAGGCCTTATATTTTAAAAAATAGAACCAAGGTGATCGTCCCCTACCCAGCTGTAAGGTCCCTTCTTATACAAAAGGAGTTAGGAGAAAGAAGGGGCAACTGGGTAACAGCTCTTCAAGAGTACAACCTTGAATTCAAGCCATCCTCTATAGTTAAAGGACAAGGGTTATGCAAATTGATGACTGAAAGTGGGAACAATGAAGAGCACGCCTAGGAAGATGAGGCCGAATTACATTTAATGGATGTATGTCCTTTGTTTACGACTCCCAAGTCTTGGTATAGAGACCTTGTGCATTACCTGCAGGCCGGGCTGCTGCCAGAACATTGGAATTCTAAGCAAAGAAGAGCGCTGCGTCTTAAATGAGATTTTTATCAAATTGTTGAAGGAGTAATATTCAGAAAAAATTATGACAGAGTTATTTTGAGATGCTTAGAAAAAGAAGATGTAGAAAAAGTAATGACAGATTTGCATGACGGGCCTGCTGGGGGACATTATTCAGGAGATACTACAACCCACAAAATCCTCAGAGCCGGTTACTATTGGCCCACGCTCTTCAAAGATGCACACGCACATGTCAGGAAGTGTGATATTTGCCAAAGGTGTAGTGGGAGACAACCTAGAGCAGCAACACCCCTAAATCCTGTGATGATCACGGAGTCGTTCGAGCAATGGGGGTTGGATATTATTGGAGAAATAAAACAAAATTCCTCCCTACAACACAAGTACATTCTGACCGCAATGGATTATTTCACTCGCTGGGTAGAAGTAGTCCCATTGCGGAAAATAAATCAAGACGAGGTCATCAGTTTCCTGCAAGACCACATCATGACCAGGTTTGGAGTTCCAATTTCGTTAGTTTTTGATAATGCTACGTACTTTTCATCCATTAAATTAACTGCGTTTGCTCATGATAAAGGGATAAAATTGCATTATTCTGCTAATTACTATCCACAAGGAAATGGCCTGGCTAAATCCACTAACAAAAATCTGATTAGAATTTTAAAGAATACTGTGATAGAAAACAAGAGGAGCTGGCACTCAGCGCTACCAAACGCCCTTTGGGCTGATAGAGTCACCCCCAAGTCTGCGATAGGAGTGTCACCATATACATTTGTGTATGGTAAAGAATCCATTCTTCCCCCCAACATCATGCTACCGTCTTCTATTATAGCTCAAGAGTCTAGTGGGTCAGAGAATGAAGTTTTACAGATGAGGATATGCAATATTCTGAAAGCAGAAGAGGCTAGATCTAAAGCTAGAAAATGTTTTAAACAACAACAGGAGGTAGTAAAAATATGGTTCGACAAACATAAAGCTGGAACAAAAGACTTTGAAGTGGGAGACTTAGTCCTCAAATGGGATCATCCCCATGATGAGAAAGGAAAGCATACTAAATTCCAACAGTTGTGGGTAGGCCCTTTTCAGGTTGCAGCAAAGCTTGGCCCTTCTACTTATAAGTTGCAAGATCTACAGGGGTGGGAAGAGAACTTACCAGTAAATGGTTTGGTTCTCAAACCTTATTTTTCCTGAGTTTCTTTGAGTTCTTATGTCTTTTACATAAATAATCTCTTGGCTGTCTTTTGAGTTACATGTTTTAGTTTTTTTAGTTTGAGTTTTTCTTGATTTCAATAAAGGGAATGAACCCGTGGTTGCATGGGGATCATCAAAATTTTTGGAAATGATAAATGTTTTGGGTATCAGACTGTGTGTTTCTATTTGTCTAAAAGAACTTTTTCCATTTCAAAGAGTCTGGAATACTATGTTGAGGCTCCACCCATGTCACATTTAAAATGTTCTAAGGGGCAACAATAGAGGACCCATGGAAAGGAGCAAGGTGAACAGTATATTAATATAAAAGATCCCATGCCAAGAAACAAATGCCCAAAGGAAAATAAGAGTAAAACAAACTCCATGAAAGCATCATATATCAAAGCAAAAGATGAATCATAAGTACTAAATTGCCTAAAGTTCCTCTCCGTCCGTGAGCTGAAACATGAAATACATCACTCACACAAAATGACACTATGGGATAGAGGATCCTGAATTAAAATTCAGAAAGAAAGGCATGCAGGAGGACTCATATGAAAAGGGACAAAAGTCCAAAAGCACAAAAAAGTGCTAAAGTGGCGTGGGAATGAGGAACAAATGAATGTTTCTATTTACCATATGCTATAATCCTATGGTGTCCAAGCTATCAACTACCTGAAGACAAAAGTAATAATGAAACCCATACTCTGGCCTCAATAGAGTTATCTGGACTTGAAAATTTTGGTTTCCACTCTCCCAAAGTGGACTAGCATCAATGATTAAAGGTACACACTTCCGTCATTTGAGAAATCCGGATAGCTGGAAGAGTTCAATAGATGCATTGGTTGTTAAATAGTCTGTCACTCAAAGAATAATCACCCAGAGATCTAGGTTCACCAGGTAATCGCCAATTGTTGTAGCTGCAACTGTTCTCCCAAAATTTCTTAATTTTTGGGCCCCTCCTCATAATTTAGAGTTGTTTTAATTGTTGGATCCTTGAAATTTTGGTCATGCTGTAGTTTCGGATGATTTCAAAGATTGATTTTTAGCCTGTTTCTAAGGTTTCCTGCGTTTAAAATTTATGGTGAGTCACAGATTGTACATTTGGTTTTCTTATCGATCGGATCAAGTGTTCTTTATTGTTGGTCATCGTTGCAGAGATAAAGCAGGTTCTTGTCCGTTATTAATTTTTTGAGCTAACCGAAACATTTAATATTTCATAGTTTAGGCATTAAAATTATTTTGATCGGCGGCTGATAGCCTCTTCCCTTCTGTCGTTGCGGCTCCCAAAGCATTTATCCATTTGAAGTATGAATCACTCTGATTGCTGATGCGTATTGGTCTTTAGTCACTTGCCCGTAGCCTTTACTCTTCCACCGTTGTGGCTGGAAAAGCTGTTTGGCTTCCGATGTCATTATCCTTTCGATTTCTTAGTTTTCCCGCCCTCCCGTCACATGCCTGTAGCCTTTACTCTTCCGTCGTTGCGGATGGGCAGAGTTTTTTTTGCTTCTGATGTCGGTTTCCTCCCGATTTCTGCCATTGGTGTTGCTATCACGAGCCTATAGGAGGACGAGGTAGTGTGGTCAGCACTTGTAAAATGACGATGGTGCACCTAGTCTTTTCTTGTGTATTAGCCGTTCATTAGTATAATTTGCTGCTTTGTTTTGGAACGCAAATCCAATGAATGATGCATTCTGGTTTATTTGCATATGGACTCAAGGGATTGGTCAGACTACCGTAGCGTGAAGGCGTAGCTGAGCGTTTTGGCGCGGATCGAATCGTATACAGAAGGACAAGCGAATGAAAAGACAAGATGGATGGCAACAAAGGCACTAAACCAAAATATCTATCAGTTACTAAGTAGTTCATGAACGCATAGAAGAAGATGAAATGTTGGAAGGACTGAAAGGTCGCTCGCTTGGGGGGAGCCCAAGCAGTCTACTTTTGTAGTTTAAATAGTAGAAAGTTAGGACTGACAAGGGGCTTTTTCCTTGGAAAAATTTGTAACCATTTGCTTGTAAGAGGAACTATTTCATTTTACAATCAGAAACGGCATTTTTTCCTATTGGAGAAAGTACGATGTGGAATGTATCAATGTGATTAAATGAGCAATTTTGAAGGGGAACTACTTCGTTTTCAGCCATGTGTCATTAACTGTGAGAACGTTCTAATTTCTTGAACCTATGTTCCTGTTTGAATGTTCTTCTGTTTATTTTGTGATGTTTACCACTGTGAGTAATGGCGGTCGTTCATAGACAATTGGCTATCTGGTTGTTGAAACATCTTTAAACTATTCATGTGTATTGAAAGAAGTATCAGCTATCTGTAACTTTTCATAATGCATGTACAAAATACATTACTCACTAATGAATGATAACCTTGCTCGCTAGTGATAGGTTAGGTAGTTAGTTTTAATTTCTTGTTGTTTATGTGATTTAGATGCCTGTGAGCTTTAAGACAAGAGGTAAGAACTTGCGCATCACATTGTGACTGCTCCCTACATCTTTATCATCCTGCATTATTAGATAGGAACTTGCATTTCATATCATCAATCAAAAAATACAAAATATACGGTGGACCGGGCCGCAGCCGGTAAACCCTTTTGTCACTTGACCTACGGTAGCCGGACTACAAACCGAACAAGTTCCCTACACCAAACAGTCACGGGCTAGTTGGGAACATTGACTGGGGAGAATCCCTTACTATTGTTGCCTGCGAATTTCCAGGCCTCAACACGTTGCAAACCAAAATGGAAATTGCATCGTCAAACCGACGAAACTTCATTGGATATCCAATGACAGAGTGGTCGAAAATATGACCTACTCAAATTCGAATATCCAACAAGCAAGATTTGAAAAGTTGACAGTAAAAATAAGCGTCCGAAATTTGACAAAATATTCTATGATTTAAAAAAAATTAATCAAAATTCGACATTTCAAATTGAAATTCGACAAAAAATTACTTTTCATTGGATGTCATCGGATTTTGGGTTGAAATCTTGTTGTGAAGGGAAGTATTAAAGATGGAAAATCATAAAGGATAGGTAAAAAACAAGAAAACATATTCAACATAATTCAAGGTTCAACTGAATCCCTAGTCATAGAAAGAGGATGATCTCCAATATGATCAACACAAGAACAATCAAGAGGATAGGAGGATAGGAAGAAGTTGTGCAACAAAATAAATCAGAGGATTGAATAGCGATTGAAGGAACAAAATTAGTTACTTAGAAAGTAAAAATTGAAGAAGTTGCAGCACAAGTGTGTGGAAAAGAACAAAAGTTACTAATAGACAATCAAAATTCAGATAGACAATGAATATTCAACTCTTTCATTTTAGAGCATTTGTTCTATAAAATTCAGAACCACTTTCTTAATACCATTTGAGTGCACTTAAGAGTCTTGTAGAGTACTTTCATATATTATATTAAAAAAAGGTTTTTGTTACAAAATAAATAGATACCTATATTTAAAGGTATGTCGAAAGATATATTTGTTGCAAAATATAAAAAATTGATAGAAGTATATACATTGAGATGTTTCAGGGCTATTGTCTACAAAATTTGATTCTCAAATAACAAAAACGAAAAAGAGGGAGAATTGGTGCAAGTTTCACTCATCAGTTTTTTGTAATGACAAGAAAAAATCTATATCGGGATGGTGTGTCTACTTCAGGATGTCCAAATTGTAATGAATTATTCGATCCTGCTTCAAATGGTCAACAATGAATTGGAGTTGTGTCTCCAATTGATCAACATGACTCTTTAGGAGTGAAATTTCTTCTTTGTGTCTCTTATTTACCTTCACTTGTGAATACGATACCCTGACATGAACCTAATTGATGTCTGATGCCCGTTTCTCTAGATCCATCTTTTTGATCAATTATGTTCTTTATTACTAAAAATCCATGGAAAGGTTGTCTGCAAAATTATTAGCCTATTGGCTGGAAATCATAAGAGTACAAGATCCGAGAATTGGATAACTGATTAAGAAATGGTTGGATGAAAGAACAAATAGGATAATTGGTCCCTAGGAACAACAATTGGATGAATGTGATAGATTTCAAATGTAATTTCCAAATTTGGTAAAATTGCAGACATATTTCATCATAAATGGTTTAATTTGCACACTCACGAGAGATTTGAAAGGAAAAAAAGGGGAGACTGAGTTGACTTCTATGTTTGACTAAATCAATGGAATCCTGTATATATTTTTAAAGGGCCAAGTACGCTAGCATGCATCATATGAAATGTTGCATGAATTGGAATATTTGTCAATCACATCAATTTATTACAAAGCTTGGTGTTGGATGGATATGTTGGACACACCGAACCCACTGAGAGGGAAGTGAGTTAGTGCATGTATATTTTATTAATTTTCAAAACTTGATTGTATGTATCTTGCAAAGTACATTATTCATTAATACATTATCAACCTTTACATTTCATAAGCATATCATCATCACATCATCATCACATAAGAAGCATACACAATGCACATTAAGTTTTCATGGAAACCCAAGTACCAGGGGAAAAACCACAAAATATTTTTTTATAATATAGAGATTACATTCAATGTGTTTACCAGCACCAACAAGAAGGAAGCTCCAACTCCCTAATTTTCTAGCACTAACTAGAAGGAGGATCCAACCCCCTAGTTTTTCGGTTCCAACTGAAATAAGGATACAACCCCCTAAGGTCACATGCTCCAAATTGTAGAGAAGAATAAAATCCTTAGTGAGAACCAATTCACAATTCTTAGGAACTAACATGAAGGAGACTACAATCTCTTATCATTTCCCTATCCTGACGACCTAATGTGAATAGAAGAAACAATATATAATTATCACTGCATCACTATCTCTGACAACTCATACATGTATATTTGTCCCTACACATGTATCATTGTCCTTGTTCATGTATCACAGTCCTTGTTCATGTATCCCTGTCTCTTTTAGCGTATACTGTATCACTACCTATGTCAACCTGTCACGATAACTATCTCTATCAAAATGCCCCAATCATTTTATCTCTATCTAAATTCCACAATCACTTCCTATGTCACAATGTCATTGTCAATGTTACAATCACTGTCACACTATCTCAATATCTATCACACTATATCAACATGTACATGCCTAAAGTATATACCTAGAAACAATCATCCATCAATTTCATTTCGATCCTCAACTTTTACATCATATACATTTCCAAAACATTGAACAATTGAAGAGGTGATCCATATGCCACAACATAACCATGGACTATGCAAGTTAATCACTATGATATATTCCAAGACCATCATACAATATGTCCAGATAATCACCATTATCTATACAAAAAAAATCATCAATATCTATGCCATGATAATCAGAATTGTGCACTAACATCTATGTCAATATCACCATCAAATATGCCAAGAGATAAACACAAGAACATGTACAATCTTCATACTTTTTCAAGACAACAAGATGGACCCTAGTCCATGAGAGGCATGACCATCAAAAGAGAGATCCATGTACAAGAACAATATCATATCTATGCTAATATGACCATCATCATATCCCCCATAACATATATATAATGACTTCAAAGTGATATACCAAGAGAGAGGCTCACATACCTAGAGAAAAGATGTGTCATCACAAGAGAAACCCAGAAGCATAAATCATACCTTTTCAAGATCACAAAATTATGAAACAATATAGAAACGAAAAGAGTATATATATATAGTCATCACATATCTCTCACAACCGGCTTTCCAGCGGACCAAGAATTTTGTAATTCTGATACCACGTGAGAAATTTATGTCATTTTTTGTGAATCTCCTCAATCCTAAAAATACCCAGAAATTGGTCCTCCTAAAAGTTTCACACTTTTTCTCCAAATATGCACAATAGAAAGAGAGACTTGATCGATGATCATATGAAATGTTTGGCCTTCTATTTCTACACTTCATCATGATCTAGTAGCTTCTTTTAGTGTCTTCTTAAACTCATCCTTAATTCATGGATCTCCATATTTTAAGGGGATCTCAAGGGTTACTACCCCACCTAAAGGATCCATCATGACACTTAATGCCAAAAATTCAATATCACTCCATATCTTCTTCAAATGGGGTCCCTAGGGCTTGACCACATCATCATACTTGGAGGATATGCCATTATTTCTTGTGGGGTTCCTTACCACTTCAAGTGGTCTAATGGGCCAAAGTAACACAACTTTTAGGGTCATGTGGACCAAACATTATTATTTTAGGGTTACTTCAAGCTTCATACCAACTTTGGTAACTCTTTAGGGTCTTCTCTTGCATGGGTGATGTAAACCCAAAGTCATGGGAAAGTAGACCAAACACAATTATTTATGGGTTTCTTCACCTTTTATTTCAACAATTATTAGGGGAAACATTAGATACTTCTTTAAGTATTTGATCCATATGTGTACATCACAAAGTGTCTTCCTATGAGGGTCTTGTGTAACCACTACACTATAAGGGGACCTTTTCAGAGTAATACACACTTCTGACAATGATTCTTCTTCAAGGTCTTCCTTAGGATAATTAAGATCTTCTCTAAGGGATTCAAGGCTTCATCAAACATTGTGCACCTAGCATTTTTAAGGTATTCTTTGACTATCTCATCAAGCAAGGGTTATAGCACCAAGGGTATCAAGGACTATCATGCCACTATGACAAAGAATACCAATTAAAAAATGACCCCAAGGGAAGGGGTTCAATACTTCCCAATATAATTAAGGACCTCAAATAGAGGGGTTCCAAGATCTCAACACCAACTAGCAAGGAGACAACACCAAAACCAACAATAATAGGGTTATCAACACCAACAAGGATCAAGTGGGTCAACAAAAGACTCAAAGGGGTCCAAGGAACAACCAAGGGGCACACAATGAGGACAAGGGGATACACAGGATTTTGAAAAATTCTCAAGGGATCCAAGGGCTTCAAACTTGGGTTTCAACAAGTAAAAAGGACTCCTTATACACAGAAAAACACACAACCAACACAAACCAAACACTAACCCTCAAGGGATCTACAAGGGGCACAAAGACAACCACAAATCTCTTCACCATTTTTACCCACATCATCATTATCACATCGAAACCACATATCTCTTCACCCCTTTGACATCAATGACACCCTATTTGATGTCAATGACAACTTCTTCCAACAGGAGATATGTGTGACAATAGTATGATGTAGAAAGGAAGAGATCGGAAACATGAATCTAGGGGGAGTATCCATATGATATTAAAAGGGGAAAATATTATGAAGCTACAGTAGAGAATTGTATAGGAGAGACACCATGAAGGCTAAAATTGATCAGGTTCTAAATACAATGATGTAAAAGTTACCTTTTGTAACATTGGCACTTTGTGTAGGTCAAAGAATTTATCCATCTAGAATATCCATATCACTGGATCATTGCCATCAAAATTTCTCATATAAATATGAGGAATGAATTAGTTCTTTGGCTTGAAATTGAACTCATGATGATGTGGATTATGGAGTGATGAATGATCAAGTTCCAAGGACTCAAACCTATTCTCTAATTATTTTTCAATATTCTCAATATGTGATTGCAACAAGTTCCTCTTGTTCTCCTTATCATCTTCTTGAAGAGATGAATTGCGAGGAAATAAATATCTTATCTTAGCTAAAATCAACCCCATCATAACTTCAAGATCCTCTTTACTTGTCATCCTTTCCATCTTACTTTCTATATCATATTTTTGTTTAACTATTGAACATGGGTCACCAAAATATCGCTCAATTCCTTAATTTTGTCCTCCAAATTAGATAGATGGCTACACAATTCTTCATTTTCTTCATGATCGATGGTTGAGATCTCTAGATGTTTAATTAGTGTAGTATTTTTTGTAAATACCCTTTCCATGTGAGAAAAACATAATATTTACTTATAATTCTCCTCTATTTCCTCTTCATCACACATTTTGAATCACCAAAACAAATATTACAATCAATATGTATGCAAGTTTTAAATTAACATACCTTCAAAAACCTTAGTTTATAGGTTTCCTTTGTAGTTGACCTCTCTCCTAGAAGCTATCTCGAAACGTTACGACCCTATGAATAAAAACTTTCATCTTGAAGTAGCCTAACATGTTATCTATGTAATGTTATAGGTTTGACCCAATTTTGATGGACAAAGAGAAAGTTCTAGTAACTTTTACAAAACATGAACTATATTTGTCCATTTCAAGAGAGTGAACTTATACGAGCTGGCACAAGTCCAATTTTTTTATTATGATTATGAAATGTTTACCAAAAAATATATGTTCCATTTCCTATCTAATGAAATATCTAGCACTAAATTTTGATCCCTCCAGATTTTGTTAGAATATTGTGAACATATGAAATAATATCATAACACAATACAAAATATGAAAAGCATTACTAGTCTATCTTTCTATCTGCCAAGCAACATAAAGCATGAAATAAAAATGGAGAACAAAGAACAACAAGAGAACACCGATATACATGGTTCACCCAATATGGGCTACATTCACGGGATGGGCTGCATCTTCCATTATTCTGAAAATAATTCTCCAAGATTACATGGCATCCTCACATATGCATCACATCAAGTTCCATCACCCAATCATGTCACAATCATGTGTGTACAAATGACATACACAACATGTGATGTGTGATGAACTACAATCAACACATACCCAAAAGGATATCCTTCACCTCTCTTATATACCGAGAGATTTGGATTACAATACATCCGACAACACATGTGGGATAAATGATTTTCCACATATTTATATAGAGAATGGTTACAATTTATATAATTACAATGATGCATGTGAGATAACTCTATTTTATAATATTAGAGTTATTTTATTCCTTTAAATGATATTTTACCAATATACCACATAAATCATTATTGCATATTCTAACACTTCCCCTTAATTATTACTGAGAGAAAGAATACAAATGGAAGGAAGGTGGAAACACACCAACATCCCCCTTGATGACAACTTCCAAAACGGTCCATACAATGGGAGTAAAAAATACACTTCGCCTCATGGTCTTGATGAAGACATCATCCACTTCTTGTGAAACTGCATCCGAACCAAGTTGTATGATGAACGTTTGCATAACACAAAAATGTATGGCCAATACAATAGAACATGTGGATGCAAAATCATCACAACCTGTAACTCAACTAATAGATGAAATAAATCTGCAATAAATCGTATGAGGAAGACAAGAACCTTGGATCCATACATCGAAACAATTCTTCAGGGAGCTCTTATTGAATATTACATTGCGAATACAAGACCCAAATGGTCTTTCCATCGAAACATGAGCCAAGTAGACAGTCTTCACAACATAGCTGAAAGATGCATGAACACTAGAAGATGGATTTCTATCATACAACATTACCAGAATATTGTGATATAATATGATAAAATTTAACATTACATTCCTTCTTAACATCAACCATCTTTGTTGCAGTCAAGGATAAGTTGAAAAATAGGAACAATGCTAAAAAACCAGAGATTGACAACCATCATATGCTTAAACAAGAAAGGAATAGTAGAAGCAAACTATCCCACAACATAGATAGTTAATCTGCACAAAAGAACTTCCAAGAGTAAAGCATATAATAAGCATGACAAACCCAAAAAACATGAGATGATAAAACAAAATTGCCTAAGAACATATAAATAATAGGAATCACTTCTATGCAAGACCATATAAATTTTGAGCAAAATATTATCAATAAAAAATACATGATGTGATATAATAAACATATGAGCATAAACATGAGTGAGCATAATAGATACCAATATAGAATAATGAGCCAAGATATCACTTAAATATATGAAAAATATATTCATCAAGCAACTAATCTTTAACATAAGTTCATTTCTTGTTAACATCATTTTAATATGCAAGAGATGAATGCCCTAAAAATGCCAATGCTTCCATATAGGAATGTGAGAGACAAGAAACACATGTCAATTCTTCCATTAAGGAACATTAGAGACAAGTAGGAACAAGACAACCTCTACAATCATAAGAATAGAAATATCAATGCAACAAGAACAAGGTGCTCATGACAATGATTTCAAGATTATAAGATTGTTCAAAGGCATGTAAACATTGAGTAAAAGATGATTGAAATAAATATGACATGATATATATGAAAATAGATCGAAATGTTTAACATGATCAACATATAGCAAATTATGATCAACCCATGATATCACTTAGATTCAAAAAATTCATTTTACTCAAGAAATTAATTAGCAAGAGCATATAATGATCATAAAGAGATTGCTTATAAAAACTATGAAATTGCTTTTACACAAATGTCAGCAATAACATATAAATAAAACAAATAATGATCATATAGAAGCATCATTATCACTATCAGAAGAGTGAGACCATGTTAGAATATTGAGCAAAAAAAAGATTGATCAAATAAAACAATGATATCACTTATAAATATGAAAATATAACCATGAAGAAATTAAGTCCTAAGCATAGGTTCATTTCTTGACGTCACCATTACCATACTAGAGATCCATGCCCCTGAAAAATGTCAAAACATCTTCCACACAAAGAAGACTATAAACATAAACAAGAATAAGACAACCTCTGTAAAACATGATGAATAAGAATGGAAACCCTAATGCAAAGAGATCAAGAATCTCATGATAAGAATTTCAATATAACAGATGAATAAAAGCTATATTTTCTCACCAAAACTGAAGCCCAACAAATTCTAAAAGATGGATCCGTAACCCTGCTGTAGAAAACCGAAAGCAGAAAAATGAAAAATTTACAATGACCATAACTCGGTCAATACTTCCTGGATTTTTTATTATCACCTGTTTTTGGAACTAAAGAAGTCATTCTGCAACCACCAAATTTAATGAAATAGAAATATGGGCACTCGATCAAAAAATATTCGCTATGCAATATTTTTGTCCTTATGGAGAATTTATGAAAAATAACTGATTTTAAATCAACGACATCTTCACTTTCCGAACATGAAATCGGACGATTTTTTATTTGAAATTGAGTATTTTTGCGAGAGGAACTCAAATATGTAATTTATTTCTTAAAAAAATACACACAAAGTATTAAAAAAAATATGAAAGTCGCCATCCAATTTTACATTAAACATTTCTCTACAAGGGTTAGGGTTTGAACGAAAAAAATTCAAATATGTATAATAAAATGCAGATTTGAAAAAAACCACATGGGTATTCTATATCAGGTCACAAAATTACAAACTATGAAGAGCCCAAGTAAAATCATAAACATATGTTGCTTGCAAATAAAAAATAAAAATTTACTGACAACGTAAAACATAACAACCTACTCTAATACCATGTTAGAATATTGTGAACATATGAAATAATATCATGACACACTATAAGATATGAAAAACATTACTAGTGTATCCTTCTATCTACCAAACAACATAAAACATGAAATACAAATGGAGAAAATAGAACAATAAGAGAACACCGATATACGTGGTTCACCGAATATGGGCTACGTCCACAAGAAGAGTTGCATCTTCTATTATTCTCAAAATAGATCTCCAAGATTACATGGCATCCTCACATATGCATCACATCAAGCTCCATCACCCAATCATGTCACAATCATGTGTGTACAAATGGCATACACAACATGCCGATGTGTGGTGAACTACAAGCAACACATACCCAAAATGGTCTCCTTCACCTCTCTTATATACCAAGAGTTTTGGATTACAATACATCCCATAACATGTATGTGGGATAAATGAATTTCCACCTCTTTATATAGAGAATGGTTACAAAGGATATAAGTACAATGATGCATGTGGGATAAATCTATTTTATAATATTAGAGTTATTTTATGTCTTTAAATGATATTTTGCCAATATACCACATAAGTCATCGTTACATATTCTAACAGATTCAATTATAATAATTTTTCATGGAACACATGTTTGAGACTATATTTTGGGCTAGTCGAAAACTTATATTACACCGACTAAAACTTTGAACTGATAATGAACTAGGAATAGAATGTTTTACCATGGATACATTGCTATGTATTCTAAGGATCCTAAAACATTCATTGTCTAATACCTTCACAAAAAAAAGTTAGGTCACCCTTAAGTCAGGTCAAAGATAACGAACTTCAAAATATAAAGTGAAATTGAGAATTTGGCAATGAAGAGATTGATATAAAGTTACCCTAAAATTAAATGCCTAGTCTCTTTGATAAAAGTGCACTAATCCAAGCTTGCTCTTGGTTCCAAATCACTCCTACTTGATATCTACACACAAGAAAACATAAAGAACATTTCTCAACGTGTTCTAACTCTTAAATTCAACAATTAGTAGCGAAAGAAAATTCATAACTACATCCATAATTAACTTTTACACTATAACTATGTCTCAACCAAAATACAAGTTAATGAATATAAAATAAAGCATAACTTATTTGTATGGAGATAAGAGAAATCTTTTATGTATTACGAGATAAATATAAATATAAATAATAATAATAAAACATGATTGTCCATAATGATACTGAACCATAAGTTCTTCTATCATGGACAATTGATAAACACCAAAGCTTCAACTCCAATTTGAAGGGGAAGGATCATTCATAGAATTGGAATGCTAACTTGATTGCAAAGGAAATATGTCCAAAACATGAGGTCTCTAACACCGTGTCCAATGTTTAGAATAACACATTTTTTATAATAATTTTTTTAAAAGACTTTTTAAATGTTTCTAAAGAATTTTGTGGAAAAAAAAAAGAGAGTTTTAATAATCAATGAGATGTAGAATAGTCGGTGGTGGATGGTTAAGATGTAAGCTAAAAGGTTTTTGGGTTCCAAACTCTAAAGATGCCAAAAATTCAACCATGTTAAAGGTTGGTGTAGTTTAGACAATTCAACCATGTTAAGGATTAGTGTAATCCAACCTATTGCAATCTCCGTGTAACTTAGCCAATACCAAACCTATATTAATCACTGGCCACTTAAAATCAAATCACCATCGAGAAACACTAATGACAATAATGATACAAGTTTATTGAAAATATTTCAAAACCATGGAGCTTCGATTATTTATTGAAAATATTTAGCCACAGAGCTTCGATTATTTATTAGTAAAAAAATACGTTGAACAACAAACCCAGCCACTATGGCTTTATTCATAAAAGTTGTAAACAATATACTTCCGAGTAGTGGATGTACAAAAGAATCTACTGGGGAGCGAATTTAGAACTGATTTTCTTGACTACGTCGTTGCTGATCTGAAACGCCTTGGCCAACACATCGCCGGAAATGGGAGGAGTGGAGCCAAACAACGAGAATGGAAGCACTTGGGCTCCGGGTAGCTGGCTGTTGAATGCAGTGATAGACATAGCGGAAGAAGCCCCGATGTTCTGCTGAAAATGCACCAAACCCTTGGGAAACACAAACACGTCTCCTTTCTCTAACTTCTGAGAGAACAATGTATTGTTGGTGCTGATGAAACCAACCAGAAGGGTGCCCTCCACCACAAACACAATCTCCGTAGCACGGGGATGGATGTGCGGAGGGTTCACGCCACCGGGAGCGAAGTCCACGCGGTTCATTGATATTCCCAGCGTGTTCACCCCTCCAAAATTATCAACATTCCCCACAGTAACAAGGGATCCAAACATATTGTTCGTTGAACCTGGATTTCTTAGCCCTTGAAACAAAAAGTCGGAGGCCTTCACCGTCTTTGGATCCTTGCACGGAAATCCATTCACCTTCACACTATCTGCAACATATATTCAGTCATTGTTAATGTTTACTTCTGAAAAGCAAAACAGTAAGCAAGATTTTGCATACAGAAAAATTAAAGAATATGGATTTACCAGCAGAGGTATCATCAGCCACGCAGAAATCTTGCAGAGGATCTGGATCATATGCACCGGTGAGGGCAAGGGCAATAGACAACCATAGAAGGCAGAATATCATAGTTTTCACAGGCTTTGGGTTCGCCATTAATTATTTGATCAATTTAAACACTACCGCGAGTATAGTATTAATTGGGTATTGTAGGCTTGATCTTGGAAACTCTATACGCTTGAACGATTGCCGGATGAATATTGAAGTATTGAGGGAGTATAATCGGAAACTAACGATAGAATGAATAATGAACTTGAAAACTGATCTAAGCGCCGATGGTTATGAAAATGGCGTGTCTTGCTTGGTTTTATAGAGTAAGAGAATGAAAGAAGTATTATTGTTATAAAGACGAAGTCCGTGAAATGCTGCCGTGAGGATCAAGAAACGCGATTAACGTAAGGCTCGGTCGTCAAAAGCTGACTTCGTCCATGTCATTCATTGATGAAGGGCAGGTATTGAATCTTTCTTCATAATATAATATGATTATCATGTAATGAGAAATAGAAATTGACACAGGCAAAGCCAAAATTGTAAACAATATCTTAGATATTGCGAACATTCATGGGCCATCATAGTTGACGAGAATGGAAGTAGATAACCTGCCTACAATGCAATCTCTGCAAAAAGTAGAATATTCTTGGGAGTTTAACTAGAATTTAGTTGCTTTGTTCTTATCCATTAAAAAGATATATAATAAAACAATATCTTGCAGCTCTAAAACACTGAATTTTGTTTTTACAGAAGAATTATGTTTAATAGAAGTTAAGACGAACGCTTACAGGCGTTTTCGTTCAAACACACTAACATGCTCCATTATATCATTGCCGACTTTTATCAAGGTTACATAGAATTTCATAAAAAAACAGGGCATGAAACCTTTGAAGGTTATTACTAACCGGTCTATCATGGTGAAGGTATAATGTTTTATTTTTATTTTTTTATATGGTGCATCTGCTTCTTGCAAGTTGCCGCTATGGCTGTGGTATCGTGATGAGAGTTTCTAAGAGGAAACAGTTCTTGCCAAGGATGCGTTGTGGGGAGTTGCTGAGAGGAAACCGTTCTTGCTAAGGATGGGTTGTGGTGGAGGGTCTAATATGCATAGCTCTTGGTTTTGTGGGCTTTTTTGTTTTTTATATGTCAGAAATTTCTCTTCTCTTCACATCCATGGGGACTCCAAAATTATTGCCTATAGGGACTCCAAAATTATTGCCTCCTGTATCAATGATGCTGCTTCCCTTCATATTTCAATGTTAAAACATTGATGTGAGAAGATCAAGCTCCTCAAATCTTGTTGTACTCAGTTGTCCTTCACTCATATCTACAGGCCTTTCAATAAGGTCGCAGATCAGCTATCCAAGAGCAGATTGATGAAGGATGTATAGAAGCATATATGTAGGTTCTTCTTGTTTTAGTTTTGTTGGGAAATGTGAAGTCATTTATACTGAGTTTCTTGGCAGGTGAAAATAAATTCTAAGTTTTGGTTGACAACTATGTCATTTTTGTAAAGTTCTTGTCTAGTTTTGTCTTCCTTTTCTGCAATGGAACTAGTACTTGAATCCTTTTTAATGAAAAACTCGGTGTATGTTGTAATTATAATTTTAAAAATTAAAAAAATTTAAAATGAATTTTATATTTAAAATTTATTAAATATGATTTAAAATGTAAATCTATTAAGATGGAATTTCCAATATACTATAATTAAAATGAATAAAATAAAATGGCGGAACTTCTCACTTATATGATGATCATCATCACCCATGGGTTATGAGAGAAAACATTATAAAACTTAAAGGTAGTGAATATATTGTTATAGCTTGATTTGCATCTTTTGATGACCTATCCCTATCCCTATGCAAATTAGTTTTACCCTATTTGCTCACTATTATCCTGATGCTCGAGTGGAACTCTTAAAATACATTTTATATGTATATGTGGGTCACAAGTTTACAACCAGCATATACGTAGCTTTCACCACACCTGTGTACATCGGAATTTATGCTCCAAAATAAAATATTTGGAGTTTTCTCTATCAAGTTATGAATGACATGATCCTTGGCCTTCCATATGCCGGGAAATGCTCCATTTTGACCCTTCACTTCCCCTTGAGGGTCTATATATTGAGCTACTATGAAGCATTGAAAGAGGAAAACTTTGGAGAGCAAAGATACTATAGTGTAATTTTCCCCCATTCTTATATACTTGAGTCTGCATCTCTTTGTCCTTGAAACATCCATTAGTGTTATTTCCCAAGATTTCCATTATCTTTGTGAGCGTTTCTTTGTATCGATGATTGAAGTGGTGCAGATCCAGGTGGAGGTACTCAATTTATCCATTTCGATGAAGTGCCGAAAAAGGTAGTCATTTGCATCTCTGTTCATATGAATAGAAATATCCATTTCTTGTCCATTGCATGTGTAAGTATGAATATTCTTAACCATGGATGTAATATGTCTATGTATTGGAATGTAACCTGCTAGATTATATTCTAACGCTTTACATATATCATGCTTGTATATCTTGTTGTTATTGAGGGAAATCTGTAGGTACAAGTTTGATTGAAAGATCAACAGGGATCTACTTCAAACGTCTGAAATAAGGTATGCCTCTTGTCCCTTAGTGTTAGTTTCGTTAATATATTTAGCATGGTTTGAATGGGTTTATTTTTTGTATCATCCTATCTATTGTGGTCCACCCCAAGCCATATGAGATCTTCTCTGTAACACATATGAATATCATCATCATCATTATTGCTTGTGAAACATGAATTCAATAACCATAACAGTGATAAACAACATCATAATGAGGATCTCACATCTGGAGTTTAGATTTAGAAGCAAATTTAGTGTTGGTGTCTCTTGGTATGAGACTCTACACGACTATTTGTAAGTTTTAGAGTTAGTACAAGTTTGTTTGTTTTGAGGATGTGACATTTGGAGTCTGGATTTAGAAGCCAATTTAATCATAAGCCTTGGGTTTTGGGAGAAACATTATAAAAAGAGAAGCTATTGAACATAGGGCTAACATCATCACCGTCATTTCCTATAAAAGATGAATTTAATAGCCATAATACTGATAAATGTTGGGAGTAATTTTTTCTCCAACCCTCGAACAAGAGAAATTAAGGCAAGATGATGTAGTTAAAGTTTGCAATAGCTAAGATCAAAGTATGTCCAATCAATTAAATCAATATCAATTCAATCGATGAGGCGGTAAAGTGGTTCATACTTGTAATAAGGATGTTATGCAAGTTGATGCAATAGTGTTGTGTTAATCCGAATGATTAGTATTTAGTTTTGCATCTACCAAATTAAATGTCATAATTTGCAGTTGCATCAAAATTTTATTAACTAAAGGTTGGTCAATAGAGTTAGTCAAATTACATAGTGGAGGTGATATTTGGGAGGTCAATACTAACAAAGAAAGTCCTATAGTGCATTGGACCTAGCATATCAGTGTTGTGTTAATGTGTCATCGAAGGAAGGCCTAAGGGAGAGTCCTAATTGGGACATGTATCATCATATCAGAGTTGTTTGTAGGAGCATCCAAGCGAAGGCCACAATAAAAGCACCCAAAGGAAAGTGTTGATACTTCAAGGTGATGTACTGGAGGAGGAATTTGATAGGTGATATCCAATGGTTAAATCCTAACCTTTGATGATACAATGTTTGCATGATTCGATAAGTCTTTTGAAGGTTTAGTTTAGATAGTGATTTAGTTGCTAGTTTTGTAATCCTTTCGAGCCTAAAGGAAATTATACTTGTCATGTAACATATAGTTTGTGTATATATATGTAAGTTTATTTGTTGTATTTGATGAGAATACCACCCCCATGTTGGGCTATGAGGTCACTAGGGAGAGGAGAATAAGTTTTCTCCTGGAGTGTTTATGTATATTTTTTGGGAGTTTCAGTTTGAAAAATCCCCATGTCCTTTTAGTTTGGTATACAACATTGATAACAAAAATGAGAAATGTATCTTTGTTAGGTATAATGATAAGTCTAAATATTGTAGGCTCTACAATCCCATCACCAAGATATGTGTAAGCAGTAGATATGTCAAGTTCAATGATGGTTTCATTGATAAACTTGTTGTAGGGGGAGTTACTCAATCAAGATGATAATGGAGGTATTGAGAAGGAAGTTCAAGGTGGAAAACAAAACCCACATTTGAGTACACCTACTACACATGTGCCTAGAAGGTAGATACCTAGTACAATTCCATCATGATTTACAATGCCCATAACTTAGGTGCATGGAAAACCATCAAGTTATGGTAGACAACAAGCAACATGATCATAGGTAAGTAGTCATTCGAATCCCAGTCTTGCCACAATAAGAAATAGATTTGGAGGTAAGAATACTTGAAGTTTAAGTGAACTGTATGAATAAGAAGATGAAGTAGATCAAGTTTCCAGTTTTTCTTTAATTGCATATGAGCCCGTGAATTTTGAGGAAGCTATTAAAGGGGAAATTTGGGTTAAGGCTATGGATGAATAAATTTATTCCATAGAAAGGAAAAAAACTTGGTAACTTGTATATTTACCTACAGATAAGGATTGTATTGGTGTGAAGTGGATCTACAAAACCAAGTTGAATGTTGTAGGTAAGATTGCGAAGTACAATGGAAGAAATGTGGCTCATGGGTTTAGTCAATAACCTTGTATTGATTATAATGAAATATTTTCACCTGTAGTTGGACTTGACACCATGAATATGGTGTTAGCCATAGAAACACAAAATAAAGGGATGTCAAGACAACAATCCTAAATGGATTTTTGGAGGAATAATTTAGGTGAAGCAATCTTTCGGATATGAGATTAATGCAGAGGAAGATGAAGTATACATGATGAAGAAATACATGTATGGATTGAAACATGCGTCCAAGGTTTGGTACAATAGGATTGATGACTATTTTAAAAGTAATGGATTAAGCAGAATTTCAAGCGATCCAACCTTGCACAAAAAGGTAAGGAAGGAAGGTAAGATCGCGACCCTTTTTTTATGTTGATGATTTTATTTTCACCAAAGAAGTCTCAATTGATGAATTTAAATAGCCATGAAAATTGAGTGAACTATTTTCTTGGAAAAGATGTTAATTAATAAGAAATTGGAGCTTTTATTTGTTTGGATAACTATGCTAAGAATATATTGAGTCGGTTTAGGATGGTGAATACAAACTAGTTGTAACACCAATTTCAACTAGTAAAAAGGACTCTATTATGATTGTAAAAAGAAATCTATTGTCTCTTGGACTATATTTACATATAATTTTATATCACATTCTTAGCATACTAAGAGAAAGACCTTCTTTATCCAATTGATAGATCTAAAGCAAAAAGGTCCAGCTACAGAGTAAATTAAGATGTTTTAGAAATTGATTCTTAGAGTGAAGAGAATTATAGAGAATAATTTGTTGGATCTCTTTATAGGAAGTTTAAAAGATATCATTCAACATGAGATATGTATCTTTGAAACTAAATCATTGGAAATTTATTTTAGTTTTGCAAGGAAAGTTGAAACCAAAAATATGTCTACTAGAAGGGTTTCTACTAACACCTATAGATATGGTAATTCCCTTTACCTCCCCCCTCACCCCCCAAACCTCACCCAATCTACAAGTTGATTCCTTAGCATGTCATGTAAATAAGAGCAGAGGTACTATGTTTCAACTTTGATAGTAAGTATAGTAAGGTGCATAAGTGCAATGCAAATAAATTATTCTACATAGATTGTGAAGAGGAAGAATACCCAAAACTAGAATAGTCTAAAGAGGTGGATATAGAAAATAAAACTCCAACCACTTCTTTCCATGCATTGGTCAAAGTTAGCACTCTTCAATTTCTATGAATAGAAAAAAAAATGTAACAATATTGATTGATTCTGGCAGTACCCATAACTTCATTAATTGAAAATTATCCAAACTCACAATTACTTTATATATCCGAAACCAAAATTTCAAGACATGGTTGTAGATGGAGAAAACTACCTATGGCTTGGGGTGGACCACAATAGACAACATGACACCAAAAATCAATCCATTTCCAACATGATAAAGATATAACCAAGACTAACACTAAGGGATGAGAAACGTACTTTATTATGGATGTTCGTAAAAGATCCCCACTAGGATTTCAATCACACTTGTACTTACATTCCATCCTCAACAAAACCAAAATACACAAGCATGATAGATATAAAGTGTTAGAAGCTACTCTAGCATATTAAAATACAACACATAATCAAAGAAACTACATCCATGGATACAAATATTCATAGTTACACATGTAATGGATGAGAAATTGATATTTCTATTAATGTAAACAAATATACAAATGACAACCTCTATCGGCACCTCGTCGAAATAAAGAAACCGATTCCTCCACCTGGGCCTCCACCACTTCAATCCTTCATTTAAAATCAAGCTCACAAAGACACAGGTAAGCTTTGGAAAGACCACCAATGACTACTCCAAGGACAAAGGGATGCACGCTCAAGTATGCAAGAATGGGACACAATTCCACTATAGCTTCTTTGCTCTCACAATTTCACCTCCAATTCTTCAAAATATCTCAATATATAGTCCCCCGATGAGAAGTGAAGGGTCGAAGAAAAGCATTTCTTGTCACGTGGAAGGACAAGAGTCAAGTTATTCGTTACTTGATGAGGGAAAAATCCAAATATTTATTTTTTGAGCATATTTTCCGTTGTACATGGGTCATAGTGGAGCAAGATTCATGTACATGCAAGATGTAAGCTGGTGACCCGCATATACACGTAAAACTGATTTTAATGGTTTTTTCTCGAGCATCAAATTAATACTGAGCAAAGGCAGTACAAGGAGTCTGCATAGGGACAGGGGATAGGCCATAAAAACATGATATATTAAGAGGGGAAAATCCAACTATAACAAGGTTCACCAATCAAAATATGGTAGGAGGAGTGAAACACAAGGTGCAATGACAAAGGTAATAAATAACATATGCTTTTAGTTATTGAGTTTAATAATCATGCAGTGATTTATTTTGATATGCTTTTAACTTGTTTTTTTTTTTCGTATGGTTCATAGCGTTGAATATTGGTGCTCTCTACATCCATAGATAACCTCCCTGGAATCCTTGAAGGAACATCGAATGGCCAAAAATAAGAGTTTATAGTTTGTAAACTTGTTTATCACACTTTGATGTAATATTTTAGTACCATTGACCTAGTTTTATGGTAATTTCTAAGACATTGAAAAATTAAAACTAATATTACCTTATCATATGTATACTCATGGTTACATGCAAATAAATAAACAATTGCACATTCTTAGTGTCAACAAGGGAGGTCCTTGATTTGAGGCACTTTGTAAGTTTATCAATTAATCTTATTTATTAATACAAAATAATATCTTAGTATATTCCATTATTAAAAATGGTTCTCTTATTGCATACAATTAAATGATTATATTCATGATCCCACTGGTGAAGATTTAAATTTTACCATTACTAATGGTTACAAAAGAATGGTGGAAGTTTTGCAACCCACAACCAATGTAATTATTTTTTAACTTATGGGGTGGTGCAAGGTATGATACTCAATTTTGACACGTTAGTTGCAATGGAAACATGGAAAAAATGATCATTAAATAAAATATTATAGGTACTTTCACAAATTTTTAGAACACAATGTAAAAATATGAAATGTAAATAATCAAGTGTAGAAATTGCAGCTTTGATATCATGTAGAAATACAACCTTCATGCAAGCAAGAAGCACATGAGGTATATATTGCTACACTATAATTCTCACAAGTATGCACAAGGATAATAGAGAGAAGAATAAAGAGACTGAATCACACAAAGAAGTGAAGAATATATAATTGATTTATTATTACAATAGTAATACATCCTTATAAAGAAAAATTGAGTTGGTGGAAGACAACTCATGCTAGCTCATAAATCAGGATTACTAAATATTATAAACCCCCATGTGTGGCTAAAGCACTTTCCAATTATGTCAAGGACCTCATGAATTATCTAAAGAACGAGTGAGTTGTCATGAGTGACTGAAAAAATTATATCCTATAATTTGGAGAGAAAATCATGGAGGATTGGTTGGAAACAAAATATAATAGTTTCCTAGCTGACTAGCTTTACCTTATCCACTTAAAAGAAGGATAAAAGAAGTATAAAGACATAATATGAAGGAAGGCACATTTACTAGTTCTAACAGTCAATAAAGTGGGAAATATCTAAGCAAAATCAGGATAAAGGAGCTCCTGGGGTATATATGGAAAGTATTGACCAAGCGGTGCAAGTGGATTCCAACTATCTAGGCTAGTAGGTAGGAATTTAATCAAATCATGATTAAATAATTTTATCCTAAGTATGAAGTGGGTTTATAATATCCCAACACCCCCCCCCCCCCCCCTTTAATTTTNCAAGGCTATGATCACCCTTTACAATTATTTTGTCCAAAAAAGTGAGGAAAGAGGCAAAACCAAATGGGGAAAATCCTCCCTCAAGAAATGACAATGAACAAAATTTGAAATATGTCTTTAATCATGTCTTTATCTTCACTTGAATGAGCTAAATGAACTTATTTTGGTGAATTTATTTGATGAATAAATCATGAACTCCATGATCGTGCGTTAGAGTGTAGAATCTGCAAGAAATAAGAGGAGAGTCTCCTTGTATCTCATTATATGATGAATTATGAGCATTATCTGAATGATTCTTGATGCTAACAAACTCTTATCTGAAAAAAAAAATATGAAAAGGAAAAAATATATGTGCATATTCTTTTTTAAAGTGTACAAACATTAAGACAATCAATTACATAATTAGTTCCTTGTATAGCTTGCAAAATTGTGATGTGGATCACATATATTTCTTCCAATCTGGTGTATCACCTTCCCAGATCTGATATGAGGATGAAAATACTCTAATATATCAAAAATATTATTATATGGAACATTAAATACCAAAGATTCAATTTCTTCATGAGGATATGGGGTAGACTAGGAAAAGGATCAACAGTTAGGGATAAATGATGAGTGTAAAAATATGAATGATGGATTGACTTGAGATATGAAACATAAGTGTTTAGAATAGATCCAAACATGTGTAGGATAATTCCAATGATGACTAAGATCATATATAACCAACCGGTGAAAAAGAGGCAAGACTTGAAACCATTTGATATAATTAACACTGCATAAGAAACCAATGAGGAATCAACTAGTGAACATGGGGTTTGTATAGTCTTAGGAGTAGTCATAGGTATTGTATATGGTATGGATGGTGTCATGAAATTCATATCAACCTTAAAATATGATTCTAAATCATAACTATAACTATTTGAATGGAGTGACGAATAGATTATTAAAGACAAGTCAAGATCTAGTGAAAAATCACAATCATTGGGGGATGAATCTAGGAGACTAATAGATGGATTATCTAAGAAAGAAAATAATATTTATGATTCTGATATATCAGAAAGTAAATATATATCATATATTTTAGGAAAGGATTTAACTACGGCACTCAAGGCATAGTTTATATCACCTTGAAACTGCGCACTATGATAGTGTTTTGAGTAATCAACAGGCTTCTCTAGCTCATCCGGAACTTCGATGTTGTGATTATAAAGAAGTTGAGACATGAAGTCCATATTATTCTTGAAAAATTTCTTCTCAGGATGAAATATGTTTCTACAATAAGAACACTTGTATCTACTTCATTTCTTCTTGACTTTCTTCATTGAACCTTCATCAATAAGCTTCAAACTTTCATCTTCATTACCTGCATTTGGCTTCTTCTCTTTAACAATTTGATTCTCTTTGGATTTGATATTATTTATTCCTTGAACCATTAGAGCATAAGAATTTCCCTTGGAAGATATAATACAACCCATCTGGATCAATTTATCTCGCTCCTTTGTTAGTGAATCAAAGAATGTACCCAAAGAAGGCATTTTCCAATTAGAAATAATAAGCCTAGTAGCATGAAAAGTGGACACAAAAACTAAGTATTTTTCATAGAATGGAAATAATCAATTGATATTCCTTCTCCTCAATCCCACATTGCTTGATTAATATAACAAGTGACAAGAATTTGGTGAATAAACCCTCAGTAGAATCGAAACTTCATGGACTCAATGGGAATAACTAATTCTCCAACTGATGCGCTCTTATCTCATCTTGAACTCCAAAGAGAGACTCAAGTTGGTCCATAATTGGTTTGGAGTGGTCAAACCATATATACGAAAGATAATATCAGGTAAAATAGAGAGGAAAATCAATCCATAGGATTCATCCAAACTATTACGCCACTTATATTTCTCAACAACAGAATTTGGTTCATTTTCTAAATCCATAGAAACTCTATAGAGTCCCTTACTCTATAGAATTTGGTTCATTTTCTAAATCCATAGAATGCCAATTTTTTTATTTCCATTCATTATAGTTGAAGGGATTCGAGATCATAGATTACGAATAATCCATACTAAGATGTTGATGCGCTCAAGAAGATACTCTCTGCAACCTAACCAAATAAAACTAGCAGAAAATCTTGTAAGCTTAATAAGAAGCTCTTCTTCAGAGAGGAATAGGAGGTTGGATGCCCTTTGATAGAGAGAACAGATATGTACTCAACTCTATTTTTAATACGATGACTGATATGAAATCAGAAAATAATATTATCTCTACTACTGTTATGAATTAGAATATGAAATAAAATTTTACAAGAATTCTAATCACTTCTTTATGCAGAGTAATTGTGGGCATTGCTGACAAAACTTGGGAATGGTAGAGGGATAAGGGAAGAAACCAAGAGAAAATATGTAGACATAAATATTTATTTCCCTATGATCTTGTATTTTGGGTTGTTTTAGGTTTTGAAATCAGCTCCAATGAATTCTACTCCCACGCCTCTGGGTGTCCCAACCGTACAAACCAGAAATGAACCATCACCTCCAATAAACAAGTGGCTAAGGAAAATTATATGGATCTGAAATGAATTTATATTATACTATATAAAGTCCTATGCAGGTTTATAACATATTTCGGATTTTTAGGAAACTACATATGAAAAACTAGTCCCTTGGACTGCACTCTAGGCTCAAATTATGGGGAGTCCAAACATAGGAAGAAGGTTACTAAAATTCAGTTTAAGACTTGGAATATGTTAAATATGATTTAAGGAATGATCAGAAGTGAAATTATATATATTTGAAAGGTTTCAGTCCTCTAACTCATTCGAAATATAAAACTAGACATATTTTCATGCATTTATAGCTAGGGTGTTGAAATGCTTCTCAAAAGCAAATCAAGCTCATTTGAAACTCTGTAATAATTGAAGAAAGGTAAGAATACATAAATACTGAGCATTTAGGACTGAATTTAATCTCACGATATTTTAATATCTTTATTCATTAATCTAGACTTCATTACAAGCACAAAAAACTATAATTTGAGGTAGAATTGGAGTGGCAAACTACCTAAACTCTACAACAAATTTGGTACGGTTCTGAAACTGATATCAGGGAATCATAATAACCTCAATTAATGGAATATATCCATATCCCTTTCCTCATAACCTAATATCAACAATTCCTCAGAAAAAGAAGGGAAGATTGGAAAGAACTCTGAGATTCGAATGGGAGAGTATCCCAATCTATGTATTGGTGCTGCAATGGAATGGGAATAGCTTCAGAACCTACAAAAACACTCCATTAGTGCATGAAATATGATATCGAATCACAAATTAAATTCTATGTTCCTTCTCCTTAGCTTTTGTAGGACCTGCAATGAAGATGGGTATAAGAGAGGGAAATAGGAACATGGGACTTGGGGTGCATAACCCAAGAGAACTAAGGATCACCACTCAGTATTGAATCCAAGACTCACATAAAATCAAAATAATAATAATCCAAAATTAATAATGGTGTTTGAATTGTCTTTAAGTAGAACTTGGGTGACTTGTTGATCAAGCCAATCACTTGTTGAGCAAGTTGCCACTTGCTAAACCCTAAACCTAGCCAAATGGTGTGCCCTCCTTGAGAAAATAGTATGTATGAGTCATGAGAGATGTTTCCCTGTCAATAAAATTTCATCCAAATTAGAAATTGTGCCCTCCTTAGGCCCAAATTTTCATGCTTATGCTTCTAACAACTTTTCTACACTTTCTACTTTTGTAACTGATCCTCTAAATGGAAATTGCACCCTCCATAGTCCCAGAGTTTCCTTCTTTTACTTTTGACTTCTTTTCTACGCTTTTTGTTTTTATACTGCCGATGTTTCTTGGATTTTGGTTACTTTCCATCTTTTTTGACTACTTGCTTTTGTCAGTGCCGTTGATACTTACTAATTATCATCCTAGTAAAAAGTTGGATTTCCCTAGTGCACCCTCTTGACATGGAAACTTATTTCCACATATTTATTTGCACGTTAATTAATAATGAAAAAAATAAAACTATGTACAATCCTCCTAAATAATAATTTCACAAAATCCCCTAGGTTAATTAATTAATGTCACTTTTGATCCCCTAGTTTTTTTGAAAGGTCAACACTTTTGGTGTTCAATAAGGTAGGGACATGACAGTCCTCCCCTCCCATGTATTCCTATCACCAAGAAGAAACAATCCATTGTATTGCAATATTTTTTCACCCTCCCAAGTTGCATCTTTACTGGGTAAGCCCTTCCACTGTCTCAGACATTATTTAATGGTTATGTTCCTCAGCGTCCTTTCTATGATATGCAACACTTTCTATGGAACTAAGACCAAATGGCCTTCATCATTCATGGGTGGAAGTTATTCAGATGCCACTATCTATTGTCCAATGACTTTTTTCAAAAAAGATACATGGAAAACATTATGGATCTTACTCTATGATGGAAGCTCCAACTCGTAGGCCACTTCACCAATTTTTCTTAGAATTTTGTAAGGCCCATAGAATCTTGGTTGGAGTTTTTCATCCCCCTTCTTCTTCAAAGAATATTGTCTGTAAGGTTGTAGCCTTAGGTAGAATAACTCTTCTTCATGGAATATTCTGTCCATATAGTGATTATCGGCATATATTTTATGTTGGTTCTGCACCACCTGCAAATTATCTTTTAGTTCCCTTAGAATGTCTTGGTTTTCCTGTAACCAATATTTAGCGTTTTTGGCTCTGCAGTTTCCAACCATTAAATCTGCAAAAGATGGAGCTGCATGCCCATTCAAGGCCATGAATGGGGTCATCCTGATGGAGTGATGAAAGGTAGTGTTATAGAAGAATTATCCCAGGTGGAGGCATCATCCAGATGGATATTGGTGGCCACCCACCTATTCCACTGGCTCAAAACAATTGTCCATTGTGGTAGTTTTTGTTAGGATTATTAATCCTCCCTTGTCCAAATTTGGTCATATGTCTAAATCGGGAGTCATGTCTAAATCGGGAGTCCATCCAGTCTATTTATAGTCATTAGCACCATTGGGTAAAATTGACATAATTGGGGCACATGTTTTAGTTACTAAAGTGTGGGGAACACTAATTGAGGCTCACTGCCACTTACTGCACTTGATTGCATAAGTTTAGGAGCCTCCTAAATCAATCCCTACAATTTAGGAAGCCACTGGGAGTGCCGAAACCAACCAAGGTCAGTTCACTTCAGTTAATGACTAGTCAAGCTAAGTTAGGAGTCAGTTACTTTCAGTTCAAGTCCTCCACATTCAGTTAGTGCTAGGTTTACTTGACTGCAAACATGTGGGGTGCATTTATCACCTACCACAGTCAGTTAACCATTGTTCAACACTGAATGTAACACTTGAGTTGTGTTTTAGAGCTTCAATGAACTCCGGTTATGGTTTAGACAAGGACAGTTAACTACTGGGTCCTCCGATAGTGATTTAGACAAGTCTTGGTTACCTATAGTCAAGTAGAGTCTAATCAATTCGAACTTCCTCATGTGGATTCAAATTTCTTGTGGCTATTGAAGCCATTTTACTTCATTGTAATTATCATTCAGATTACTTTTTTTATTAATGAAAGCATTCACAGCTGCAAGCCTTTTGCACTTTTCATTCTTCAATTATTGAGTAAATTGTGAGATCTTCTTTGTGAGTTGTGTATTTGTCTACATATCTATATGCTCAAATTTACATGGCGTCAGAGCCTCGATGGACAAGGCACTTCTCCTCCTCAGATCTCCTACTAGATCATTTTTTTGTTTTGCAGGTACAACTTCGAAATGATTTCATCTCTGATGAGACAAGGTCTCTGTCGGGTGTCTATTGGACTCGGTAAAGAGTGTTTTAGTAAGATTAACTGGCTGAATAAAATTTATGGAGCTTTTGGAACAATAGCAACGGGTCTTTCTCCTAGCTTACGCCACCTCATTAGATCTATTGAAGACCCAAAGGAACTCTGGACAAGATTGGACAGAACCTTTGGAATGATTTATGAGGATCATAATAGCACTTTGGAGAGCACATCCAGCACCATAAGCATCCTTGATCCAAAAATCTCAGCCTCCACTCTCTCTGATGAAGTTTTTCAAGATAAATAAGAAGCAGAAGCTTCTACACAGTCAATTCGAATTGAAGACAGTCTCCATGCAGTGACTCCTTCTCCCGATGCTCCAGAAGTTCATGAGATCTCTGATATCTCATCTTCTCATATTGCTGAAATATAAGAAGACATTCGAATCTCTGATATTGAATAAAAATTCTGCTGCACTTCCATGCAAACATTCACCGGTGATTTTCCTTTAAATTCTGTGCAAAAATTACCAGTAATTGCTTCCGAAAGTGAAGAGAAATTTGATTTTTCTCCCTCTAATGTTGCTGCTGGTGTGAAAATATGTGATACCTTGGATATTTTGAAAGAAATATCAGATTACCAGAGTGATCCATTCACTCCCCATGATCTAGTTTTTCCATCAAAATCCTGCAGTATTGCATGCACCAAAATTCAGAATTTTGAAGAAGAAGAAAGCTGTGCATCCACTGTCTCAGTTAACCATTTATTTGAATATGATATTAACCTTATTGGATCTGATATGATATTATTTAGATATTATATTATATTCCTTGGTTTAATATATCAAATTCATAATCTTTCAGTACCGCTTGTAGCTGTTTTCATCAACGGTGTGAAGAAACAAGTACCGCAAGTCTCCTACAAAACTGCTGCTGGGGATTTGATTCCATTTCACAGTTTTGGATCTGTTTTGAACCTATTTAGATCTGATTTAATTTCTGATCTGATATTATTTGGTTCATATTTTAAAATCCAAAAGCATTCAGTCATGCTTGTAGCTGCTCTCACCAGTTCCGGTGTGAAAAATCAAGTACCGCACTTTCTCTTCAAAACTGCTGATGGGGATTTGGTGTTAGTTTCCTCATATGAGGTTGATGATATTTTATTATGTGATTCATTATCTATTTCAGAAGATATATCAGACTATTGATCTTAAGCATTCGCTCTCAATAGTCCCAGTGCTTCTCTACCATTGATCGCATGCTCATCTCCTCACAGAACTAGTAAAGAGGAAGATTTTCTGCATCAGCCTGGACACCTGCTCCTAACACTTGGAGCTGTTATTACCACTCATGGTTTTCTGTTCATGGCTGCAAAATATCAGTTTCTTGATTTTTCTTCACGTTCTCTGAATTCTCAAGAACCTTTCCTCACTTTTCAGTTGACTTCAGTTGCTCCACATGGGTCCAGTCTTCATCCGGCAACTGTCTATATTTATGATTTAGTTGAGCATATCATTCTTCTTCCAAAGAGGAAGATTCCTCCAGACATAATGATGGAGAGGTTCACATACCAGGCCCCAGGATACCTGTGCACAGAAGAACCAAATTGATCCTGATTCTACCTGCTTAATTAGAAAGGGGTTTTTTTTCCCATGTGGTTTTTCCCCAGCACCTTGTTTTTGAGCAGTTACCTTACTTTACATGATGTAATGGGTGACCTATGGTCTTAGTTAATAGGGCCCACAGTTTTTCCAAGTTATCATTCAGGGGGGGTGTTAAGATTATTAATCCTCCCTTGTCTAAATTTGGTCATATGTCTAAATCGGGAGTCCATCCAGTCTATTTATAGTCATTAGCACCATTGGGTAAACTTGACCTGATTGGGGCACATGTTTCAGTTACTAAAGTGTGGGGAACACTAATTGAGGCTCACTTCCACTTACTGCACTTGATTACATAAGTTTAGGAGCCTCCTAGATCAATCCCTACAATTTAGGAAGCCACTGGGAGTGCCGAAACCAACCAAGGTCAGTTCACTTCAGTTAATGACAAGTCAAGCTAAGTTAGCAGTCAGTTACTTCAGTTCAAGTCCTCCACATTCAGTTAGCGCTAGGTTTACTTAACTGCACACATGTGGGGTGCATTTCTCACCTACCACAGTCATTTAACCATTGGTCAACACTGAATGTAACACTTGAGTTGTGTTTTAGAGCTCTGATGAACTCCGGTTATGGTTTAGACAAGGACAGTTAACTACTAGGTCCTCCAATAGTGATTTAGACAAGTCTTGGTTACCTACAGTCAAGTAGAGTCTAATCA
This sequence comes from Pseudotsuga menziesii, assembly GCA_001517045.1. Classification (NCBI taxonomy): domain Eukaryota; kingdom Viridiplantae; phylum Streptophyta; class Pinopsida; order Pinales; family Pinaceae; genus Pseudotsuga; species Pseudotsuga menziesii. Next base: position 278,464 of record LPNX010255708.1, read on the forward strand.
ATTCGAACTTCCTCATGTGGATTCAAATTGCTTGTGGCTATTAAAGCCATTTTACTTCATTGTAATTATCATTTAGATTACTTTTTTTATTAATGAAAGCATTCACAGCTGCAAGCCTTTTGCATTGTTTCATTCTTCAATTGCTGAATAAATTGTGAGATCTTCTTTGTGAGTTGTGTATTTGTCTATAGATCTATATGCTCAAATTTATAGTTTCCAAGTTATTTTCTAGGGTTTTTTGAGTCCCAAACTTCTGGGCCCGTTTTGGGGCCCTAAATGACGTTTTTTTGGTGATTCGGGGGGGGGGAAATGGTTGTCTTTGTCCCTAGTCAAAATATGTAAATCTTGGATAGACCTTTCTAATGGGATATTGAGCACACAAATACGAGACTGTATGCAAAATTTATGACACCAATAAGTTGATTGTTCAACTAACCACCTTGGGGCCGTAAACTTTATGATGGTTCATATTCTAGGGTTAGGTTTTGGAATTTTAGAGTTCTCGTCCTTATTCTTAATATAAATATTCCCCTTTGGACTCATTTTGTATTCATCTTGGCACATATGAGTGTAGCAGCCACATCTATTATCAGAGATAGCTACCACCATTTTAGCTTTTGCATTCACAATATGTTCTATTTACGCCATTTAAAAGAATATGTGTTTACTGTATCTCTGTTATCTTTTCAATATGCCAATGTTTATGATTTTGTATCTTTTATTTCATTTTGTTCAGACATAAATTAGGATAAGTTGTATCAAAGCAATATGCTATTTGATTGTTTCTCGGCACATGTCCTCGACGAGGTCAGGGTATAGAGATTTTGGTATCAAACTAGTTTCACTTGGGAAATATCACTCTTGCCACCCAAAATGGCCTCCCACGGCGAAAGAAAAGAGAGATGACAGAAAAAAAGATACTACCAAGTCGTTTGTCGTGGAGTCTCTCGAGCGACAGAGGAATGAGATGATGGATAGTTTTTCCCAGATCCTTCTATGAATTCCAGCAATGGAGAATGCACCTTCAATGAGAAAGTGTTTCAGATATGGAACCCCATTGAAGGTACGAGTTAACTTTGATATTCCTTTATTTGAAGGCCAGATCGATGTAGATTCCTTAGAAAATTGGTTGAATTTTTTGGAAGGGTATTTCTCTATCCACAATTTCTTCGATAGGGAAAATATCACCTTTGCAGTCCTAAAGGAATCCCCCATGTCAAAAATTGGTGGGCTACTTATTGGGAGAAAAAATCATCAGAAAAGTCTGGAATTTTTGAGACAAATTGCACTTGGGCCTCTTTCATAGATGTCGTCAAGGAAAAATATTATCCAGTGGGAAACTGTGATGACCAGTACATAATATGGACCATTTTGTGTCAAGAAAGGGATTAGAAGGTGTTGGATTACACCAAAAAATTTCATACCTTGCGTACAAATATAGGTATTAAGGACTCCGAGTGGCACCTGATACTGAAATATCGTAGTGGTCTACATCAGTACATCCGAACTGAGATGGAATTCCTCTACATCTCTTCACTTGGATCTTCCTATCGGTATGCTGTCAAAATCAAGGAGAAAATTTGACAAAAGAACAAGAGAGACTTTGGACCTATGAACCCACCACAGAAGAAAGGCAAGGGAAACCCTGTCCCCCAAAACACAAGACAAGGAAAAGACAAACAGTCCCCAACATAAGAAAACAATGGGAATCTAAAGACAAAGAAGGACATTAGGAAGTGGTGCAATTTCCACAAAATCCCTCGGAACAATACTAATGAATGTCACTCAAAGCATTCATTGGTAAATGAGATCAAATCTTCAGAATCATATACTTATTCCGATTTAGAACCCAATGACATATCTGCATACCATGGGAAACATATAATTGATGAAATCCCCATTGTCATTATTGCTACCACACATATTCAACCTGAGGATCCTGAAGAGTAAGAGGAAAAGGAGCGCCTCTTCCACTCGCAAATGTGGGTGAAGGGAATCCCACTACATTTTGTTGTTGACAATGTCAGCCAAAAGAATCCAGTCTCAACAGAAGTAAAAAATATATTGGAGCTTTCGACAACACCCCACCCAAAACCCTACAACATGAGTTGGGTAAGCCAAGGAAAAAGTATCCACATCACTCAACAATGCCTCCTACCATATGGCATCAAGCCTTTCCTAAATGAGGTATTGTGTGAGGAGGCCCCACTTAAAGTCTATGATGTTCTTTCAGGAAGACCATATATGTGGAAGCATCATGTTGTATATGAGTCACGACCTTGTAGTGTCATTGTCACTTTGGGAGGAAAACTCTATCAGATACCAGAGACAGTTGCACCTACCACAATCTTGCAGGATAGGAAGATAATATCCCACACCCAAAAATTATCCCGCTTCACAATTATGTCCGAAGGAGACCATCATATCATAGAGACCTTGTTACAAACAATTCTCGTCACCATCATGTACTGAGAACCAAAACACCATAAATTGAACCAATTCCTCAAGTGTTGAAGTTAGACATTGGCTAGGACTCATATTTTCATACTTGTGTCCACCACCACCTTTTCCCTTTATGCGATAAGCATTACCCTTATCAGTAATGCCACTTGTTAATTGACAATAAGTAGTGCCATTGCCTATTTCCTTTGATCAATGAGTGGTGCAACCCTGGTAATGCTCAGTACCCAAATAAAAAATAGCGGTGCTCTAGTTTCAAAAGGAAAAAGAGAATATTCACGAAGCTTCTCTAAGATCAACTTCGTGGCACCCTCATCCCTACTCTTTTGGACCACCTAGATTTGAGATCCCCCCTAGTAGGATCTCCCTTCCACCTCATCCACCATTTTCTCAACTATCCCTATCCTCTTAAGGGATATAAGTATTGGTTCATCCCCCATGGGTTGAGGGAGGAAAGTTACGCAATTGCACCTAATTTCTATCCAAATCTAGGGTGAGCATAGAGAAGACAAGTTGAATATTTGAGGACAATATATTGCATGAGAGGAGACATCACAACACTAAGGAATATTGGTTGTAATCTCTATTTTTCATTTGTTTATGCAATAAAGAGTTTCTTTCCCATAATTCTCATTGTGTTTCAATCACTAGTTTTATTATCAAATTCCTTAGTCTTTGATATAAGATATTATATTGTATTTGGTATATTTGATCTTGTGTGCATTGTGATGTGTATTTGTAGGTAAATTGTGGAGATATGGTACTCTTGAAGACTGTAGCATCACATTGTTTTGCAAGTGAAGGTTTCATTCCAAACATATACTTATCTTAGGGAAAGTGTTGTTTCTGGTTATCACGCATTTGTTCTAGTTGTGAAGGATTTAAGATAGGGAAACAACTCCAGTCCGTAGGAGCTGAGAATTTCAAGCAACAAATATGACGACCATACTGGGGAAAGACATTCAGAACTTTTGATCTTTCTTGTTTTTCAGTTCTTTCCTTTATTCCAAAATTCAACTTTTTCAGTGATCAAATATACTAGTTTTGTAGTGAGATTTGGTTTCATTTTGACCAGATCTGCTTAGATCTGAAACATATCTGCTTCATATGCTTCATTTTTCTGTTATTTTCATGATTTGATGCCAGTAGTCTCACATTTTAATTTCTCATTTTTTGCTTGTATTTTTTGAAACCTACAGCAGACACCGTGCTTTCAGTAGGGACAAGAAGTGGTGCCACCACTATGTTTGTGTGGGAAAGAAGTGGTTCCCGAGCGGTAACACTTTGTTCATAACCTCTGTGAAGCGATGTCAGGTAGGGTTTCATCCATGCATAGTTTCAAAACTTAATATGTGTTTTATTTTCCTAAATTTGTTTATGGCTGTATCACTAATAATTGTACTAATTGTATGAACTCTAGAATTTATTCTTGAAAAGAAAACTCGAACAATAAAAAAAAACCCGATCTTGCAAGAGAATTCATATGTGTTTTCAAGAATTGTGATTGATGTTGGTATTTAACGCTTCATAGTTCTCTTTGACCAGAACTTAGTTTTGCTAGATCTCTAATTCATGTCTTCTTTAACATAAAAAAGAAAATATTCATTTAAGTTTTTCTTCAATTTTATTATACATGATTTTTGTATGTTTTTTCCTTTTTTTTTAAATGTGAAAAATCCATATAAAAGTTATTGTAGAATTTTGAGATTAGTTTATTCTCACTTTTGTTGAAAAAAATATGAACACTTTTGTATAAAAGTTGAAACAATCTTTTCTTGTCTTTCATTAGAGATCTCACTTCTTTTTTCAATTCAAAAAAGAAGATTTTGTTTGTTTAAGTTAGGAACGGATCATATAAGAAAGTTGGTTTTTTTTTTTGTGTGTGGGATTTATTCTGTGTTTCAAATAAATTGAACCTCTCTATATTTTCCTTAGGTAGGGAATCTACAAAAAGTTTAAGTGAAATTTTGCACAATCATACTGCATGGTTTTACTTTTTATGTCCTCACCTCATGCATTCACCTAACCATTCAAGAGAAAATTAAACACTAGATTAGGTTAAAATTTGTAGCAAGGTGTGATAGGTTAGAGACATGTTGCAACGTCTTTAAATGTAGGAGCTATCATTTTTTTCCTGCACTACATCTCGGGGATCATGTGGTTCTTCCACGTACCGCTGGTATATTGAATAGCCTTCATGTACCCTTGAGGTATATCAAAAGGTACTTCATGTACTTAGTTGTATATCAAAAGGCCAATTTCTAATGGTTGTTAATTACACAACACTACTATGGAGTGGAGCTCCCATGTACCTTGTGTATATTAGGAGACACATTTCAGAATCTTGAGAACATCTGAGCATAGCCCTTTGGTCTTCCTATCATTGTAATACACCATGAATAACACTTGGGGATATTACTATGCATGTACCGTCCAGGTAGTCGGGTATTTAGGAAAGGGTACCATCCTAATCCTCCTTATCGCACTCTATTGTTGGACCCTACAGTATATAGTGAGTTTTGATGGTTTGAAAATACCATGAGGTTCTAGACCTTTAATCCACTCCTCTCACATATATTTCTTGTTGCTTTAGTTTAAGTAGCGTTTGTTATCTGTAGAGTTAGAATTTTTTAGAAGAGAGATAGTTTTGTTACATAGTTATGGCTTTGCCTTCTAGCACTACCAACCAAGAAACTCCCTCACCAAGCACGTCTTTTGTTTTCCCTCTATTGGGCTATAGGGCAGACCCGAGTTTTATAACTTTAACTTCGCACCAACAAAAGACCCACAGAGTTGGCCCTTTCAACAACAACCTGCGAACAGGTTGCAGTCTCACCCGAAACAGCTATGGGGTGCTGTAGAACTAGATTTCTATAAGCAGAAGAGGGATATTACTGTACCTTTAGCTTTTAATAGATTATAAATATAAATCACAGAGCTTAACATTCACTTATTTAGCTTCACAGTTAGATAAAAAAACAGTTCCTTGCGCAACCCTTTACTGGGAATGCACAGCAAAGTTATTATCTAGCAGTGATCTTTACTTATCAGATATATAGATATTAATGCATGAAAGAACACAACAGAAACAACACACAGAACCACGACACAAGATATAATGTGGTTCACCCCCAGTGTAGGGGTTACGTCCACAGAACTGTGTTTTATTCAAATTTCTACAAAAACCACAGTTCTGATCTGCGCACTCAGCTGCAGATCCCTTCAAGTCCTCAAATCCACGCACACAGCTGTAGGCCTCTGCGCACACAGCTACAGAGGTCATCCACGCACACAGCTGGTACTTAACCTTTTCTTACAAAATAGCCTTAGCTTCACATCAATTCATCTTACATAAACAACCTAACCTTACTTCTTTACACAAGTGCTTATTTATAGTGCACTTATTACAAAACCATGGTCTTAAACCATGGGCACCCCGAACCCTAAACCCTGCACTTAAACCATGGGTTTATTACAAACAGAGGACTTTGACTCAACCCTGACACCCCTAAGACTAATTTGAGCCATAAATCCACTTACAAACTCCCAAAAACCCGTGGAGTTACCCACCTTAAGGACAGTTGGGGTGCACGCCCCAACAGGCCCCTAAGACTCACTAGTGGCCCGTCCCGGGACACTCGGCTGCTTTTCTGGTGGTAGAATCTTGTGGGTGAAACATAGTGCGCTGCTTGCTGAAGCCATACATGCAATTGTTGGCTGCTTGTTCCTTTCCTTCGTAATATGTTGGTTAAGGCTTTCTGGATCTATCAGCGACCCCATCCTTCGATCTTCTTGCCGAACATTTGACCATCCACAACTTAGGGGCCCCAAGATTGTGTGTCAAGGTGCATAAGACAAACAACTGCCTTGGTTCTTCCAAACCAGGAGGATACATCTTGGGATGCTTCAGAGTCTTCTCATGAGGCCTTGTGCCTTTAGTCGCTCCACATTAGAGCGAACTTCTTCCTTTCTTCGTCCTGGTCGAGCATTTCTGCATAGGTGGATTGCTCAGAAGGTTCTGCAGACCTCTCTCCCTGAACTCTCGTAGTAACTCCTGGGCTTCACAATCATTCGACATGGTCCTAACTGAAGAAACTCAAAGAAATGCACAATGCAAGAGTCGCGGGCCGAGGTAGCTTCTTATAGAATCCCACAACAGAATCGGTCATCATGGTGCATTAATGACGCTAAATCTGATGGAGTGGCAGAAATCCTGTCCACACGACGCCAGATTTTCCCAAGATCTCATCATTGCAGGCAGGGCGGTAGTTCACGTGCCGGCGCCGCTAGGTCTATTTTGTCCCATCCGTCAAATTTTAAGCTGGGACACACTTTTAGTCTTCGACATAACTACTAACTTCAGCTTCACCTTGACAAGAACCCTCGACACAATATTAACCTTTGAACTTTGACAGTCTTCCACACTTCATAGCTTTGAGGACAGCTTCATTATAGTCTAGCACCCAATTTCAAATGTTCTTGGTACTTAGACTTTCCTTCCTGGTGTTACTTCTGATTAGGAGGTCCTGGCCTATCCCTATACTTCTTTAAACGACTGCCATTTACCATAGAAGGTAAAATTTCTCCATTCAACTTAGCTAACTGGACTGCACCACCATCATCACTTTCTGTACTATGTATGGTCCTTTCAAATGTGTCTTAAACTTACCCGGGAATTTCATGAATTTGCTGTCATACAAGAGCATAAGATCACCCTGTTGGAACTGCTTCTTCTTGATGTGTCTATCATGCCATGCTTTTTCTCGAGCTTTCTGCACTTGCCACTGGAACCCTGCAATAAATCTATCCTCTTCAAGTTCTAGTATCTTTGTCAGCCTTTCTGTGATTATCGCTAGGTCATCCATCTCTGTGAAAGCAGATATTCTGAGGCTAGGAACAATGTATTCCATGGGCATGGCTGCGTCTTATCCATAGACCAACCTAAAAGGTGTTTGGCCTGTTAATTTCTTGCAGGTAGTCCTATAAGCCCATAGTACTGCTGGAATTCTAAGATCCCAGCCATTTCTGTTAACATTGCAAACCTTCGTCAGAGCCTGTTCAAGGATCTTGTTAAAATATTCAACAGTTCCATTTGCTTGTGGATGATAGGCAGTACTCTTCTGATGATATACCTGAAATTCTTCGATCAATACTTCAATAGTCTTATTTAGAAAATGTGAGCCTTGATCACTCATAAGGATTCTAGGACACCCAAATCTGGACAAGATGTTATCAAAGATGAACTTTGCAGCTGTAGAAGCGCTACAGTTCTTGACTGGTTGAGCTTCAGCCCAACGGGTGAGGTAGTCAGTTGTTGTAATAATGTATCTTGCTCCTAACTTCTTCACGGGGGGATTGATAGGTCCAATAAAATCAATAGCCCATTTGTCAAAGGGTTGTAAAGTTACCTGCGGAACCAGAGGCATCTCATCCCTCCTAGATGGTTTTCCCATCCTTTGACAGATGTCGCAGCTGTGGCAATATTCTCTTGCATCCTTGTGAATTGTGGGCCACCACAATCCAGCCGTCAGAATCTTCTGTGCTGTAGATTTTCCTGCGTAATGACCTCCTGCTGCCCCAGAATGTGCCTCAGCCAAAATTAACATATTTTCCTTCTCTAGGACACATTTGCGCAGTATTTCATCTGGTCCCATCTTATATAATTGTCCTGCTACTAAGGAAAAGTCAGCTGCGTGAACCACCAGATGCTTCTTCTGTTGTGTTGTCATCTCAGCGAGTGGAAAACCTGTAGACAAATACTGAACAATATCCTGAAAGTATTCATCAACCATCTGGATGGAAAACAACTGGGCATCAGGAAGACCCTTGTCCAAGCTGGTAGGTTCTTCTCCCGACTCGAGCATCGACAAGTGGTCAGGTCCTAGGTTCAGTCTTCCTGGTTTGACTATGATCTCAAAGTCATATTCTTGAAATAGAATCAGCCATCTACATATCCTTCCACCTAGCACAGGCTTGTTAACCAAATACTTCAAAGCAGAATGGTCAGTAAACATCTTAAAATGAGATCCTAACAGATAATGTCAAAACTTCTGCAATGCATAAACCATAGCTAGACCTTCTCGTTCTGTTGTAGTATAATTTTTCTCTACTGTGGACAATTTCCTACTTGCAAAATAAATGGGGTGATCAATATTACCTTCACCTGACTGGGCCAATACTATATGCAGAGAAATGGAGGATGCATCGACATGCACATGAAATTCCTTATTCTAGTCAGGGAATACTAAGATAGGAGTAGTTACCATCTTTTCCTTCAAAATGTCCAAGCTTTCTTGACACTCAGGTGTCCACTCGAACTTAATATCTTTCTTCAACTGCTTTTCCATCGGAGCAGTAATTTGAGCATATCCTTTAATAAATTTCCTGTAATATCCAGTATGACCAAGCGTAGTGCGAAGTTGTTTAACAGATGTTGGAGGTGGCAGGTTCACAATAATAGCTATCTTCGCAGGATCCATCATCAATCCTTGTTTACATACAATGTGACCTAGCAGAATCCCAAAAGGTGCACAAAAGATACACTTTTTCAAGTTCAAGGAAATATGGTGTTGTCTACATTTATCCAGCATAAGTATTAAATTAGTTATATGGTATTTTAGTAGCCCAAAGATATTCCAATCATCAAAATAAACTTCTAAGAATTTATGTATTCATTCCTTAAAGGCAGAGATGACTACTCTAGAAAATATAGCAGGTGCATTCCTCAATCCAAAGGGCATAACTGTATACTGAAAGGATCCCATTTCTGTAGCAAATGTTGTCTTATGTCGATCCTCTAGAGCAATTATGATCTGATGGTAACCTGAAAACCCATCAGTAAAAGAGTACACTTCTTGACCCCCGACATTGTCTAACACTTCATCTGTGAAGGGTGTGGGGAAAGGATCATTTAAACAAGCATCATTCATCTTTCTTAGATCAACACAGATTTGGATTTCACCCTTAGTCTTCTTCTCTTGCACGACCATAGGACTGACCCACTCGGATTCTTCAATGGGCTCAATAATTCCTACAGCAAGCATCTTATCCAGCTCCATCCTAACTTTTTTCTTATACTTAGGGTTCAACCTATAAGGACGCTATTTCACAGGCTTCACATTAGGTTTCAAGGGGATCTTTATGACTCCTATATCACCCAGGATACCTTTCATCTCTGAGAACTTTGTCGGAAATAGGTCTTGATATTCATGGAGAAGTTGGGTCACTTTGCTTACCATTTCTTCATCCTAATAATCTCCAATGGTAGCATAATTAGGCTGTTCTTCTGAGCCAATGTTTACGGTCCACATCTTCAGGGGATGTGTCACCTTAGGTACTTCAACTGCTGGTCCATGTACTTCGCAGTGGCCTTTTGACTCCAGAATATCAATGTTGCATGGATTTTCATCCTCGTCAATTGCAAGGTTATAACATTCGACTGCTTTAGCTTCTTGTTCCTTCCAATCTGGTTGGTATTCTGCTATCTCTTGATCATCAAACACCTTAGTATGGATCAACCTAATAGCTGCATCTAAAGCAGGGAAAACCTCATTAATAGAAAATGTCAATACAAAACTGTCAACAAGAGTGTCCCAACTTACAGTACCCTGGCGAAGCTCAACTTCCGCATACCAATTCTTTGTGATAGGATCCAAGGTATGCACAAACCTATGTACCCACTCTGCACGAGGTACATGCTTCCAGGATTCATAACATTCCTCTAAACACTTCTGAGGGTTAGTCTTACCATTAAACCTGCTCCGTACCTCCTGTGGTCGATCCTTGAATCTCAGGCGAAGGGACTGTTGGCAGACTTCCCAACTATGAATGTATTGTTTGTGACCATTCCACCATCTAGTTGCTATAGCTCTGAATGCTGAATCCAAAGTCTCCATTTTCTGTGAGTCTGGTATCTGGGCTAAGAATTGCTCAATAAACTCTTTTGGGTCTGTCGAACCATCAAAAATAGGTAAGGGTCTTGTCTGCGAGCTATGCCATCTAAGAGACTTGGTAATTCTTGCACAACAGTGGCCATGTAGCTCATACAATCTGTTCTTCCAATTCTCTAGACCATCATCTGAATCTGTCATGCAGGAGTTGTCACACTACCAATCCATAATACCTTCGGCATTAGGATCAACATAATCTTCTTCCTTCGTCGTGATATTGTAGATATGGTCCAACACATCCTGATCTTCATCTCGGAGTGGTTCTGTGTACCTTTCCCCTTGAGAAGGATCCAATGGGACTATGACTCTCAAATCTTTCCCTTTGAAAGTCATCTGTCACTTCTTAAGGTTAATGACTACAGCATTTGCCATTTCCCATTCAATTCCTAGCAAGGCTGGATAGGGGTTGATGTCGTCAATGATCTCAATAACTTCGAAGTCTGCTGTAGTACAGACGCCATCAATATCTACTGGGACATTAGGGAATCGTCCTAGGGGCACAATCTTCTATTGATTGTCTAATATCAACTGTATAGGTGACCAGTCAAGGGTAGGTTTTCCCATTTGTTCCCAGGTCTATTTGGTTAAGACATTTACCTCTGATCCTAGATCCAAAATAACATCAGTCATATCATACTCTCCTATCTGAGCATTCAATCTCATTTCCCTGCCAGTTCTTCTAACTCTATTAACAGCTTTTGCCTGACCAGTACTTTGCTGAGGTTCATAGGAAGCAATAACTTTCTGCAACTCACTTAAAGAATTCTGATTTCTTAAGAGTTTCATACAACTTTGTAAAAAGGAGGACAGGGTACTTACTTTATCCGTCGAAGCTTCTTGCGGCGGCAACTACTGTTGATGTGGTTGCGCAGGTACTACTGATGTACTAGAATCAGCAAAATCTTTCTTGGCTTCCATGAATGTCTTTTTCTCTTTTTCAATATCAAAGGCGGAGACTTTCATGGGGGCCTTACGAACCCAAGCCTCATCAGGTTGTTCCTCCTTAGTCTGTATGTGCGTCGTAGCTCTGCTTTGTGTAACAACATTAATGGCTGGGGCAGGTCTTTGCTCGATGGAAATCATCTGAATATTCTGAGTAGGGGCACTATTTCTTTCCTGAATCTTAGCTATCAACTGTGGGCACTGCTTGATCACATGATCTACTGCTCGGAAATATCGACATGTCGTAGTGGGGTTCCGACATTCGCGAGCCAGATGTCCGGCCTGGTTAGAGTTATAACACACCACCTAACCGCGTCATCTTCCAGCCATACCACCACGACCACGTCCTCCAAAAGCACCTCTACTTGATGCACCACCACGGTAGCCATAGCCATCATTGCTCTGTCCCTCATTTTGTACCCGATAGGAATCATAGGTGCGCTCTCTCATGAGGTCGTAACTGCGACACTCATCTTCATTATGTCCTACGGACTTACAGAATTTACAATAGGGGTTCTTAGATACTTGTCCATACCTCTGTAGCAGATAGCAGTCTTTAGGTCGATGCTGCCCTGTTGTTCTGCAAAGCTCACAATATAGAACTTGCGGGTTAAATGGGTTTGGCGCACTAGTATTCAGGTAATTTCTTACCACAGGACACTGTTCCTTGGCGTGACCTTCTATCCGACATTGTGTACACCAAACCTCTTCGCGGCCGGTTTTTCCTTGTTTCATATCGTGAAGCTCCAGAGCCATCGCTGCCAACTGCGCTTGGATTTGAGCAATACTAGAATTGTCTTCGACAGGGGGGGTTTCAAGCTTCATCGTGATTTCCAGAGCCTCCTGCTGGTCAGCAACCTTCTGTTGCATGAGTGGAGTTTGGATATGTAGTAGCAACGCTACAATGAACCATTCCTTGTGCTGCGCAGGTCCAATGGTGAAACTGACTTGGTCTAGCAGAACTTTGAACCTCTGATCAAAGTCCCACACTGATTCGCCATGCTTCTATTGAATCTCTTTCAACTCCGTGATACACTGCGACTCTGATTTCGGCTTCTTAAATTCCTTTATCATTGCTGCTTTTATATTAGGCAATGTATGGTTCTGAGTGCTGGAGAACTTCATGAACCAGTTCAGAGCACGGTCTCTGAAAGAAGTAACCAGCTGCGCTCTTTTTGTATCTTGATCCATAATGGACTTAGCAGTCCACATTGCTTCACACAAAAACCAGAACTATTCTGGATCCTCTGATCTCATTCCTTTGAAAATAGGTAGCTTAATGTCTTCATGCATGTGGGCCATAGTGGATCTAGGGGGGGTTGGAGGGGGACTGGAAGTAGGTGGGGGGGAAATTACTGGGGTAGACTGACCTACGACAGGGATACTTGGGCTAGGGTGACTTTCAGACTGCGACAGATTCTCATGGATAATAGGTCTTCGCTGCATGGTTACCGGAGGGTTTCCAACAGAAGGGGTTTCTTCGGGTTCTGAATCTGCGGAATTTACAGGGGAATACTCGATATGCTGACCCTGGGAATAGGATCCAAAATCTCTATTGTACCTTTTTCCACTTCGCAGCAAACCACTTTGCTCATCAAAGGTATTTTCACTTGCAAACATAGGTCAGTAATACTAAATACAATAGTCTGATTCAATGAGCAATATACCTTTTTCAACTAATAGCATTTTAATTCACAAACTAAATGAGTTCAAAAACTTACCCCTTGGTCCTTTGAAAAACTACCGCTCGGCTTTACTAAAGGAAGTACTTGTGTCGATGGCGAACTCCATCACAAATTCTTCAAGGATTTGCGTTGTCCATAAATCAACAGCGCGGGATATCTCATTGTTCACCCTTTTCAGTATATTAATTCTTGCGGGGGTCCACACAGGAAACTCACGTTCTTGGAAGTTCGTCCTTCTCTCTATTAACCTGGATAACCACTGGTGCAACTCTATGTGGATACTACCAAATAAAAGTTCATAAACATCACAAAAAACATACCTTTGTAAAAATTCGTTTGCATTACGGCGCAGATCTTTGTTCTCTTTCTCAGCAAATTTCAGATAAGTCTCATCAAGCCAATCATTGATTTCCTTCACAAAGGGTCTCCAAAACATAGCCCTCGAGGTACGATGTAAACCCCTCTTGAGAAAATACTGAGTTCAACCAGCAACGGAACCAATTTGTTGGGCTATAGGGCAGACCTGGGTTTTATACCTTTAACTTCACACCAACAAAAGACCCACAGAGTTGGCCCTTTCGGCAACAACCTGCGAACAGGTTGCAGTCTCACCCGAAACAACTATGGGGTGCTCCAGAACCAGATTTCTGCAATCAGAAGAGGGATATTACTGTACCTTTATCTTTTAACAGATTATAAATATAAATCACAGAGCTTAAAATTCACTTATTTAGCTTCGCAGTTAGATAAACAAACAGTTCCTTGCGCAACCCTTTACTGGTAATTCACAGCAAAGTTATTATCTAGCAGTGATCTTTACTTATCAGATATATAGATATTAATGCATGAAAGAACACAACATAAACAACACACAGAACCACGACACAAGATATAACGTGGTTCACCCCCAATGTAGGGGTTACGTCCACAGAACTGTGTTTTATTCAACTTTCTACAAAAACCACAGTTATGATCTGCGCACTCAGCTGCAGATCCCTTCAAGTCCTCAAAGTCGCGCACACAGCTGCAGAGGTCGTCCACGCACACAGCTGGGACTTAACCTTTTCTTACAAAATATCCTTAGCTTCGCATCAATTCATCTTACATAAACAGCCTAACCTTACTTCTTTACACAAGTTCTTATTTATAGTGCACTTATTACAAAACCATGGTCTTAAACCATGGGCACCCCAAACCCTAAACCCTGGACTTAAACCATGGGTTTATTACAAACAGAGGACTTTGACTCAACCCTGACACCCCTAAGACTAATTTGAACCATAACTCCGCTTACAAACTCCCAAAAACCCACGGAGTTACCCACCTTAAAGACCATTGGGGTGCGCGCCCCAACACCCTCCATATGGGGATGTTGGTCCTCCTTTCATGGCTACATTGAACCTTCCTAGATTGACTATCGGATTAACTGTTTTGTTTATTCTCTATTATATTTATCCCATGTACACCAACTGCTTCAGATCCTAACCCTTCATTGCGGGAGCATCGACCTCATGTTGATCCCTCTCCTTCGCTAGATGTGTCTTCTCCCTTTTCTCCCTCTTCACCTATTGAAAGTTATAGTAATAGTATTCAGGTGGACAAGAAGCAGAAGAAAAGGAATATTAAGAAGAATAAAAGCAAACTAAAAACCAAGTCTCAACCAATTACTCCTCCCACTACAGAGAGTGTAGATCTGCACACCCAAAAACCGCATAAGCCCAAATTCGCTTGTGAGATTTGCAAGGGTGATCACCTTCTGAAATATTGTCATGGTCTAGCCCTAGTTTTAGAAGAATGGTCTAAGGTTTCTTGGAAACCAATTTCATCAGCCTCTAGTCATGATACTTATGATAACCCCTCAACCAGTGACTCTGTGGTTAAGAGTTGGAAGGATAAAGTTAGAAATCCTTTCTTTCTTTCTCAAAAATGCACTTTACTAACCTTTTTCCTTGCATGGATGAAGCTTCTAAGTGGTTGGAATATCTCATTGTTCCTCTTCAATGACTTCCAATAGTTTATCGTAAGTTTTCCCTTGATCTATCATTGGTTGATGAAGCGATCAATCCAGTTCTAACCTCAGTCGACCCCACTCTTCCTTTTAAGAGTGGATTGTAAGTGGTCAATCTAGCTACATCCTTGATTGATCCCACTCTTAATTTAAAGAGTGAAGAACAAGTTTTTCACACCACTCTTCCTTTAAAGAGTGAATTTAAAGTGGTCTATCTAGCTACATCCTCAATTTAGTTCGCTCTTTCTTTAAAGAGTGAAGAACATGTTGTTCGCCCCACTCTTCCTTTGAAGAGTGAAGTTAAAGTGGTCGAGTCATTGTCATCTCCCCCCGGTCCCACTCCTTCTCTAGAGAGTGTTAAGATTGAAGTAGTCTCTTTGAAACAGTCTTCGTCTCCTCCCTCTCTTTTAGTTGAGAGTGAAATCAAACCTGCTGAAGTTTTTGTAGTTAGTTGTGATTGTTCTATGTAAGAGAAAATTATGTTTCTTTCGAAAGAACCCTCTCCAAGTAATAAGGTTATTTCATTTGACTGGATTAACCTAACACAATCTCGTCTTCATTCGAGTGTTCCTTTCCATATAGTTGTGCAAGTTACTGCTATGAAGATCCTTCACACTATTATTGATGAAGGGGATTTTGTTAGTATTATATCCTCAACTGCTTGGCAAGATTTAGGTTCTCATCAGCTTGTGTCATGCACCGATCAGATACTAGATTTTAATTCAAGACCTACTACACCTTTAAGGATCCTTCCTCACTTACCTATCACTTTAGGAGGGAAAACTTTCTGTATTGATGTTATGGTGGTCTAAGGTCCTTTATATTTCAATATGCTCCTTAGACATGATTATGTTCATGCCATGAAGGTTGTAATGTTCACACTCTTTAGAGTGATGCATTTTCCCCATGATGGGAAGATTGTGACCACTGATAAGCTTTCCTTTGTTACACCTGACCATCACATGATTCCTAGTAATTAGACTTCCCTGAATGTTCTGCAAGTTCTCGTGGTCCCTTCCCCTTCTTCTAATTAGCTTCTTCCCATCATAGGTAAAATGGGGGGCATGGCTCCAGTCTATGGAAATCATACTGGAATTAAGATGCTAACTCCTTATATGAAAGGGTGTAACCTACCAACCTATGGATATCATGTTGGGTAAGGCATTCTATGAGCATAGTTCCCATTCTGTGTCAAGATCATTAAAAAATGAAACATATGTCTATGGGCATAGTTCCCTTTTTTTTCAAGCTCATTAAAAAATGAATCAGATAACCTAGATCATAGTTTACTTATGGTTTCAAGCTTGTTAAAAAATAAAACCAACCTTGAGCATAGTTTACTTTTGGTTCCAAGCTCGTTAAAAAATAAAACCGACCTTGAGCATAGTTTTATTCCCTTTCCATCTCGTTAAAAAAAGAAATAGATGTCCTCAAGCACAATTATTCTATGTTTCAATCTTGTGTAAAAATGAAACAGGTACCCACAAGCATAGTTATTTTCTGTTTCAATATTGTGTAAAAATGAAACAGATCACCTTGAGCAATGTTTATTTTTGGTTTCAAGCTCGTTAAAAAATAAAATTGACCTTGAGTAGAGTTCCCTTTTCAAGTCAATCTCGTTGAAAATGAAACGGATTCTTCCATTGTGTCAAGACTCAATATTTTGAAATTTCATTTCATCTGCTTGTAAAAGAAGATGAAATGAAGCTTAGGAGGCATGTATCCACCCTTGGCACATTATATTGTGTTAGGTTACTTGACAATTATATCGGGGGCAAGTACCAACCATTGGACATTATGTTGGGAAAATACTCGTTAATGGAACTCATTTTGAGCATACTTTATTTTAGTTTCGATCTCATTAAACTATGAAATGACCCTTAGAGCATAGTTCAGATCCTGTGTCAAGCTCGTTAAAAAATTAAGCATATACCATGAGAAATATTTCAATCAATCTTCAAGCTCATTAAAAATAGTAAGATGGTGTTGAGCTTACTTTTCATTTTTCATGCTCTGGTTAAAACATGAAAAGTGGCTTAAACTTACTTTATCGCTTTTTCATGCTCTGGATTCAAACATGAAATAGGTTTTGAGTGCATTTTATACCTTCAGCATGCTTGTTAAAAATTTAGTGAAGAGGTATCAAGTGTACTTTTACTGTTTTTCAGACTCGTTAAAATTGGATTGTGAAAAAAGAACCCTAATAGATTCATGTTTAAGCTATTTTCGGACTTTTAAAATGTGAAAAGATTGCCAAGTGAACTTGCCTTCTTCACACTTGTAAAAGGACCTGAAGAGTTGTCTTCCTGGTGATAGTTTACCCCTTTTTCGGACCAGGAGGCACTACGTACAAAAAAGGTATACTCTGGCTAATCATAACTGGAAGAGTTATCTTGGGAATTATTTTATACTTTTTCGGGCCCTAGGGACTAAATCATATGAAAAATGACCTTTTGGAGTCGTCTTCCATTTTCATTCAGACTCTCTAAACATGAACGATACTGACTTAACTTTCACTGGCCTCGTTAAATTAAACATTGAGAGACCCTTTTTTTGGGAACGAACCCCTACTTTCTCAGGTTCGTGAAATATATGGGAGTGGACTTATCCTATGATAAGTTGCAACAAGTGTTTGTTACCCTCTTTGAACTCATAAAAACGAAAAGAGGCACTCATTGATCATGGCAGGGAAATTAAGGGAAGGGATTTTTTCATTTGTAATAATGGCAGTTGTTAGTCACCTTTGAACATGGCACTTATCCACACTTCATTTAGTCAATTGGGTATACAACTTGCTTCCAAGTTGGTCCACTTTCATGAGACATGTCACTCCTTAGAGTATTTCAAAGAATGCATCGTACGCCATCGCATTATGTATGGGTATCCCCCTGGTCAAGTCAATGTTGCCAAGTCTTCAGTCATACCACTCGATGTTCAAAGGGAAGTCATATTAAGAGTTTGCATATGTAGTTAGAATTTTGTGTTAGTTACCTTTGAGTCATTCCTATGGTTACATCATACTCAAAATTCTAGAACTTTTTTTGGAGTTTCGTGTTGTCGATGTGGGACTCATCATGGCACTCCGTCAATGAGACTATTCTTGTTAACTTCATCTCATCATCCAAAAAATAGTCCTAGAAACAAAAACATGTACATTGAGATTTGTATGCATCAATGATAGATTCTCTTGCTTTCGACATAGGTTCACATCATTGACCTTTGATCAAAATATTCAACTGAGTGCTCAGCATCAGATCATCTAATCACATTCGGTAGATCGTACTAGGGTACTTGGGACTCATCAAAATCAATGGTGATCTCTCTCACACTTGTTAATGGTTCTCATCATTGACCAATAATCAAGTGGTTTCTACCATGTTTGACATCAAGACCTTGTAATCGCATGGATAGAGTCATACTTTGTGGAAGATGATACAAAGACCTTGGGTATCTATTGAGCGCTCATTGTTTTCCCTAGGTTGTGATGGAGTATTTGTCTGAGTCCTAGCATGGATCCACCTTTGTATGGTTGTGGCTATGCTCAAATTTGTGTCCATATGACATATATCTACATTATATGTCTGGTAGCTATATCCAAGTTTGAGTCTTCTTTGCATGGATCTAAATTGTATTCCAGTAGCCATGATTATTCTTCTCTCTCATGGATCTGCCTTGTATTGGTCTACAGCCACGATGAGGATTCATTTGTATATGAGTCAAAGTATTGATGTGTTGCAGAAAATCTAGGTTGATGATGATCTTTGATCAAGCGATTTCTTTCCTCGAAGTCATAACTTGTTCTTACAAATATCCAACCTATTGTATCCCTCTAGCCTCGTTCTTAGGGGGCATTCTGTTACACACAATTCTTGTCACCATCATGTACTCAGAACGAAAACATCAAATACTTCCTCAATTCCTCAAGTGTTGAAGTTAGACATTAGATAAGACTCATATTTTCATACTTGTGTCCACCACCACCTTTTCCCTTTATGCAATAAGGGTTACCCTCATCAGTAACACCACTTGTCAATTGACAGTAAGCAATGCCACCACCTATTACCTTTGAGCAATGAGCGATGAAGACCTGGTAAAAATTTATCTCTAAAGAAAAAGCGCGGTGCTCGAGTTTCAAAAGGAAAAATAAAATATTCACAAGGCTTCTTGAAGATCGGCTTCATCACACCCTCATCGCTACTCTTGTGGACCACCTAGACTCGAGATCCCCCATAGTAGGATCTCCCTTCCACCTCATCCATAGTTTTCTCAACCATCCCTATCCTCCCAAGGGCTATAAGTATTTGTTCATCCCCCATGGATTGAGGGAGGAAATTTATGCTGTTGCACCTAAGTTCTAGCCAAATCTAGGGTGAGCATAGATAAGACAAGTTGAAGCTTTGAGGACAAGATCTTGCATGAGAGGAGACATCATAACACTAAGGCATATTGCTTTTAATCTCTCTTTTCCATTTGTTTATGCAATAAAGAGTTTCTTTCCCATAATTCTCATTGTGTTTTAGTCACTAGTTTTATTATCATTCTATTTAGTCTTTGATATAAGATATTAGATTGTATTTGGTATCTTTGATCTTGTGTGAATTGTGATGTGTTTTTGCAGGTAAACTATGGATATCTGGTACTATTGAAGGTTGGAGCATCACATTGTTTTGAAGGTGAAGGTTTCATTCCAAACATCTATTTATCTTAGGGAAAGTGTTGTTTCTTGTTATCACTAATTTGTTCTAGTTGTGAAGGATTCAATCTAGGGAAACAACTCTTGTCCGCAGGAAGTGATAATTTCCAACAACATACCTCTACTCCCTCTCCACAAGGTGTCTTTGTTCATCAGACACAAGAACAAAATAGAGTCATTGTTTCCTCATCTATCTGAGTACCTCTACGATTCAAGGCCAGAAATTTAAGGTTCTCATCTAGAAACAATTAATCCATATAATGATTACAAGCCTCTTGGGATGTCAAAGAAAGGAAACCTCTTCACTTCATTAAATGTCACACTAGGATATCAACTCAACACACAGTTCATGATATGATACAATATTTGACAAAATGGAGACCATTTCTTCCTAAGGGGGGAGCATTGATCCAGATGGAGATCGGTGGCCACCCACCTCTTTCACTAACTCAAAACAATTGTCCATTGTGGCAATTTCCTAGTTATTTTTCTATGGTTTTTCGGTCCCAAATTTTTGGGGTGATTTTGAGTCCCTAATTGATGTTTTTTGGATATTCGAGTGGCCAAATAGTGTCCTTATAAAATAAATTGGCCCTTGTCGAAAGATGTAAATCTCATATAGACCTTTTTAATGGGCTATCGAGCACCCAAATTAGAGATCATATGAAAACGTTATGACCCTCAGAAGTTGACTATTCAACTAACCACCTTGGGTCTGCAAACTTTTATGACAGTTCATATTCTAGGGTTATGTTTTGGAATTTTGGGGTTCTCTCCTTGATTCTTATTAGAAATAGGCCCCTTTGGCCTCAGTTTGTATTCATATTGGCACAGATGAGCATAGGAGCCACATCCATTCTCAGAGATAGCTACCATCATTTTAGCTTTTGTATCTACAGTATGTTCTATTTCCACCATTTTATATAATATGTGTTTATTGTATCCCTGTTATCTTTGCAATATGTCAGTGTTTATGATTTTGTATCTATTCTTTCATTTCGTTCACCCATAAATTAGGATCAAGAAAGGTTCTTTCATTTGAGTTTTTTTTGCCATGTTTTTTAATGCCTATATTCGATTCATTTAGATAATGGTATCTATATACTTGTTGCAATGTTGATCAGGGAAACAACCTAGTTGTTGATGAGACTACAACATCCTCGAGAAAACATGTATACCTTATTGTGAATGTACAATTTAAATACGTCAAAATGTTTTCTTATTATAATGTTACCGTGAGTATTTAGGTTTCGTTTGGATAATTTTTCTATATTTTTGAAGCAACGGTGTTGTAAGGGGCACCTCCATAGTATTACATGTTACCAAACCTCCCTCGATTCAGAAGTATACATCGATGCAATTGTACAAATTATATATGAACACAAAAAAATTTTGTTGTGTTTTTTCATGAGTATATTCTATTCATTTAGATAATTTTATCTATTTACTTGTTGCAGAGCGTTGATTGGGGAAACCACCTGGATAGTGTTGATCAAACGACAGCAACCTCGAGGAAATAGGTACACCGGATTGTAAATGTACAATTTAAATACATCAAAATGTTTTCTTATAATGTTGTTACCATGATTATTTTGGTTTCTTTAGATATTTGTTTCTATGTTTTTTATGCAGGGTGTTGTAAGGGGCACCTCCCTAATAGTAGATTGGGGCAGGTCCCCTATAACCATTGACCCATTGAGTAGATCATCCTTGAGGAAGAAGGTATAATTCATTGGAGACATACACATATAATATGGAGCATAATGTTTTTTTTGTCTTTTTTGTGTGTATATGTTTTCTTTTTGATAATGTTTTCTACTTCTTTTCGGTAGGGAGATGATCGGGGAAAGTCGTTAGCTATGTATCAGATGACACCAATATCGAGGATTCAGGTAAACCTAATTGTAATTTTATGAATATATCTTGATCGATAAGTTTTGATAATATAGTTTTTTCCTTACTCTATTGTTTTCATGTTAGTAATGTTTTATATATTTTTGTTGTAGATCACTGATTCGACGTTTGAAACATCATCAGAGAAATAAATATATTTAGATGTGGATGAGTTGATGCATGATGTTGGCATTCGTTCTTCTCTAGACCTGATTAAAATGATAGAGAAGGCCTTGAAAAAAAATTAATGAGGATATCCTTTGTCTGATATTCATTGTGCCACAAATAGATGAGATTAAAGCCAAGGTTGATGTTTTGGTAAAGATATTGTGCCTTGCAAGTAAGTTGTAGAATATTGAATCATAATATAAATTTACTTAGTACTTTATAATTTTTACTTGTATATGATGGTGAACTAATAAAATATGGTTTGTATTTACAGGATTTTCTGCGACCACACACTAGTGGTCAAGGTGGTGTTGGCTCCAGTGATGCACATGAAGAGTCATCACATGAGATTACGACTCCATGTTCATATCATGTGCCACTATTTTCGAATGAATATTTTGCAACACATTCAATGAAACCCCCAAGGCTAGCTATTAGTGCACCAGCTAGTGACCGATGCACACCAGATCATGCAAAACAAGGGGTCGATGCAGAGCATGCTAGTATTGATATTATTGAGGCAACATTTATTGGATCTTCCCATGTCACTAGCATGGGTACAATACATAAAACATTCTTGGTGGACGAAGAGATCGTTCCAATAAAGATAGAGAATATCCCAGGTAATTATTATGCATTGTTCAAGTTAGTGCTTATAATTTGATTGTCTATATACCAATAAAACATTGTCTTTCAACTAATGTTGCCATGATTGTTTTACAATAAATGAAATTTTTTATAAACATCTAAATCATTTGTCCTTGGATATATTTGGGCCCACCATCCACATAAGGTGGGATATACAAATTAAAAATTTAAAAGATGAGATCACTATTCGATTGGTTGGTTGTTCGAAAAGGAGACCTTTAATAGATCCACAGTCCTAATTAAGGTTGGAAAACATATGAACATTGTTTGGGACCAAAATAGGGTTCACCTAGAAAGGAACCCTAGGTATGAGGACCCTCCTATGATTCCAACTAGAGAGTGGAAAGGCCTAGTGGAAGATGGAAAGGAGAGGGATCTGAGAAAACAAGGAGAGCTACAACCAGGCACAAGGAGGTATGCAATAATTTCCACAATGTAATTATAGACCTTATTATTATTAATTTATATATCAAATTTGGAACATATAAACTATTTCAACACTTTCATAGGTTGTCTGACACATCAAAGGCCACAAAGGAAAGACAAGGAAAAATTGGTTAGCACAAGCCTTGGGCCTGGTGGTTATTCAAATTTGGAGCATGAATTGTAAGTATCGAAAAACTTATAATGCATCCAAATAATAAACTGCAAATTGTTTTTGTTTTATTGCACTGCAAAAGGTAAATCCATGTCATTATGCAAATATGCATGTCAATTGATTCAATGAAGTGTCCATTGAGGAAGACATGAAGCTTGGATTCCAGCAGAACTTTGAAGCTGTTGTTGAATGCCAAAAAATCTTGTCTAGGCAGAGAAAGTATTCTGGTGATCCACCTTGCGCACAGGTATATAAAATCTATATAGTTTAATGAATATTTATTACTTGTGCAATCTATTCATTATAAAAAAATTCCATAAAATATTGACTATGTTTTGAGAAGGAAAGAAACAATCCAATCAATGTTGAGGTCAATGGACAACAACCAATAGAAGATCATGCTTCGAATTCTGGTAATGAATTTATTTATATGCTAAGCCAATTTTAAATATTACATTGAAGATGGTGAAAATTAATTATAGTTTTCCATGTTTAAACAGTAGAGCATGTAGAGGGTCACACTATACAAGTTGACCCTAGAGTACAGCAATATGAGGTACATAATGTGGCCACATCAGATAAAAAAACAACTTTGTAATTTTTTAAAATGAAATACTTGTCATTATAATACAAGAATATATCAATGTAACATTTCCAAATTATTGCAGCAAATCCAGACCCCTTGCCGCAAAATCCACAACAATTTGTTGAACCACCAAGAACTAAACAACAAGTTCTAGACGATGAGTTTCTTCTTGATTTTGTAAAGAGAAAAAAAATAGAAAGAAGTGACTGAATAAATACTGTGAAACTATTTTCAATAATAGAGTGTCATGCATATTTTTTCCCTACTAAATGAATGAATGGTTTAATGAATGTTATCTTTTATCTAGTGAGTGGAAAATGTTTCTTTATGATGAAATATTCATGTTTGCACATACTTTTTTTTCAAGTACATGCATTGGGTATGGAGAATTGAGAGTGATGTGGGGGGGGGG